>VSWD01000004.1:13428258-13808140 GCA_033119305.1 Pinctada imbricata | reverse complement strand
GAAGAAGAGAGACAAGGAAGATGTCTGACGATATTTTCATTTTGAAAGAGCGGGATCCTTCGCGGAAATTGACGTGCTACGAAATATTGAACTGTGCGTGACATCAGAAACATCTGTAAACGTAGACAAGGCAAAGAGATCGGAGAAAGTATAATACAAAACATGGAAGGTCAGCACATAACATCACATACGTTTAAGAGATCTTCAAGTGAAAACGATGAATGACAGAAATCTTCTGAAAATTGGAGATGACTCTGTGAGAATTGACCCTCAATTACTGTTTCAGAGGTTCTTAACGGCTGCTCAAAATATGCACGAGGACTTAGCAGACGTATTTGCTTATGAGTGTGCAGTTTTCCACCAGCGTTATTCGAAGGAAACGGACTTATGCGCGAGGCTCACAAGTCAACCTTGGCAGATTATATTTGGAAATGTGGAAATTGTGAAGCAGAATCAACCGAGGATATAAAACATGTTGTTGACGGCGGATCATTGCTCCACCGCGTTCCTTGGCTAAGAGGGGAAACGTTTAATTCCATTTGTCAACGATATATCAATTTAGTATCGCAGAGGTACAATGATCCTATCATTATCTTTGATAGCTACCCAGAGATCCAACAACAAAAGATCTTACTCATATCAGACATAGCAAAGGAATCGCTACAACGCAAATTATGTTTGACGAAAATATGCCATGCCGCTCAGTGAAGGAGAAGTTTCTTGCTAACACAAAGAATAAACAAAGATTCATTCTGTCTTGGAGACAAATTAAAAGATTCGGGATTTGAAGTGCTGCACGCAGACGGGGATGCAGACCTATTAATAGCCAAAACAGCTTTGTCTTGTTCTTCATTGAAGCACACTAGAGTGGTTGGAGATGATACTGACATACTTGTGCTTTTATGTCACCACTACAGATCAACAGAATACGTCTTACATTTCGGTTCCGATATTAAACGTGGAGGACAAATGACAAGAATTTGGGACATAAATAAAACTAAAGAAGTTTTGGGCGAAACAGCAGTTAAGCTTTTACCAGGGATACATGCGCTCACAGGATGTGATACCACATCGAGGATGTTTGGGATTGGGAAGGCGGCCCCAATTAATAAGTTGAAGTTGTCAGAGCAATTTCGTGAAGCAATGACAACATTTACACAGGCAAATGGAGACAAGAAAACAGTAATTGCCAAAGGAACAGAGGTTATATCATGTCTGTACGGCGGCTTGCCATACGAGGGCCTAGACATATTAAGATACAGGAAATTTGGATCAAAAGTTGCTGCAGGTACAATCTCAGTACAGATTCATGCTTTACCACCTACAATGGATGCAGCTACTCAACACTGTCTTCGGGCTTACCTTCAGTGCCATTATTGGATGACAGGAGAAATGTTAAATCCGTGTGATTGGGGTTGGATGAATTCCGCAAATTCGCTCTTACCTATCAAATCTATCAAACCTGCAGCTCCAGCTAAACTTCTCAAAATCATAAGGTGCACGTGTAAAACAAATTGTGACACTCTACGGTGCTCGTGTCGGAAAATGGCATTGACTGTTCTATCAGTTGTAGTGAATGTCATGGCAACTGCCTAAATTCATCAGACATTGAGAACATAGACTAGTAAAGATTAATCTAACGTTGAGTTTTGCAATGGGAAATAACTGAAGAGACACCTCGACCCCCTTATGTCAAGACGGAAAAAAAAACTTTTAATGCAGACAATGCTATGAAAATTAATCATTCATTTGTTACATAAAACATTTAAATACTTACATTTTTAAAACGTTTCAAAATTTTCTTAAAATAACAAATTGAATGGAGTATTCACTAATTCAATAAATATTCCAAACATTTTCAATTGATATACACTAAAATTACATGTGCAAAGAAATTACATGTATATGCATCATAAGATGGATACACTGAAAATGAAAGCCCATTGGAGGATTGAGCATCTACTGTTTAGCAAGCAGCATCATTCGTTTATCTGATTATATGAGACAAAATAGACATGCCAGTTTCTGCATACATGTATAAGACAAGATCAATAAATGTTAGGAAAATGGGAAAAAACAACAACAGGAAAACAAATTATTGATTGTGCGAAGCCGGATGCAATGACGTCACGCGATGCTCTTGTTGGCGCTAAATTATGGGAAGGTGCTATGGTCGTTTAATATATCAGATTTTACTGACTCAGATTTCATTGTTTTTGTATGTCAATATTTCATCATGTAGCATTTTAAATTTTACAAATTCAAGGGTATAAGTAGAATTTGAATTCTTAAGATAGAAAGAAAAATCTTCATTTTTTTTTGCAAATTAAGAAACTCTAAAATGTTTTTAGCCCAAAAAATCCTAAAAACGTATTTTCAGCAAAATTTTTTCAGAGAATAAAAGTAAAAATTTTCATAAAACGAAAAAAACTCAAAATTGGAATGAATTAATCAGCTGATAATCTCACTTTTTGTACTATAGTAGAATTTTACAAATTTTAAAAAAAATTGATTTTTCTCAAAATCCCTATTTTTGCCCTTAAAAAAGTCACTTTCCCACTTGCGAAAAATTCTAAATTTTTAATATGATATAACCTTGATTATATACTAACATCTGGTGCATGTTTCGTTTCTGTTGCAATTAGTTAGAAAATTGGCATAATTTTCAGCATATTGACTAGACTAATTGTAAATCTGTGATACAAGCCTTGAAAGATAGGATTTCTCAGTCTCTATTCATGCTATAAGCATGATTAAAGTATATCGTGGTTGATTGTATTTGTCTCATTCCATATAGAACTTGTACATGTGACTTACTTGTACCTGTGATTTTTATAGAAAATAAAAATGTAATTATATCAATAGATACTAAGATATATATTTTACGTTATAAGTGTTGGGTTTCTTTAAGGGCTCATGAAAATTTCTGAAGAAAGGAAAAAAAAAAAGAGATAAAGCTGAGCATGAAGATTAATTTTTGTTTTGTTTTTTTTAGCATCCACAAGAAAGGTCTATGAGAAGAGACTTCAAAAACTGTCCCAAAATGACAAACAAGATTCTGGACGTGGAAAGGAGGCTAGGTCCAACAGATCTGAAAGGCACGATAATACTGAAGGTAAAAGTCTGTAGGACTAGGAGGTGCAGTGTACATGTGTCCTCTTATCACTGACTACAGGCCCAATGAAAATCATTCAATTGAATTCATTTAGATTCTAATATCAGATGTCCAGATTCTCTGTAACTGTAGACTGTGACCTTAAGTCTTGACCTTTGACCCATGACCTTGAATATTGAAATGAGAAATTCATAGCAACAAAGATGCCTATTTTTGAATTGCTAGAGCTACTTCAGTGCAATGAATGTCACAAAAGGATGTAGGATTACATACAAAGGAATGTGCATGTATACACTGAAAAGCTTTTTTTAAAAAATGATTCATTGTGGTGCCCAGAAGAACAGCTATTTGTAGCACAGAATTTAATCCTAAATTGTCATCAGAATTTAATAGCGATTTTGCCAAATCATCCACTGAATTATTAAGAAATGACTGTCTTACTGTAAGAGTTCATTGGTGTATAATTCTGGTGGGTCACGTGCAAATTCTGTGAATTGCGAAGCGATTATCGGAAAATTTTCATGTGTCCATCCAGAATTATACACCCATGAACACCAAAAGTAAGACAGTTATTACTTATTTACATTTATTCTAATTATCGGTCATTTATTCTATGAACATCGCACATTTTGCCTGAGACAGCATCAAAAGTATTTTAACTTTGGTAAGTTCTGTCTACATGCCAAACTTGAACGTGACGTTACAATAGCAACCCAAGTTATTGGAATATAATTCTAGTTGCCTAATGGGCGTTCAACATGGGGAATCTACTAGTACTGTAAATATTATGTGTTTATACCCTTAAAAATTCTATTAGTAATATAACCCTTGATACTGATACATATATTTATGTACTTTACATTAAAGGATGAGATCATAGATAAAAGAACAAGAAACACAAGGTGGTTCAGAGATTAGGAGAACCTTAACTAGCCTTGCTAATGTCTAATCTATCACAAATTAGGAGGGCCTCCATTTGGATCTACAAGTACATGTAGGAGCAATACTCATGTGGGGGAGGGGGGGGGGAGGTAGTGTGTCGCACATTTCTATTGTATCCATGGACACTCGTGTCTAGTTGTCTCACATGCCTTGTACATGTACCATACATCGATCAGTGCTTGTAGAGTTAAAAATTTATCTGATGACATGACCTTTCAGATGGCCCTTTAATATTTTTACCTTGCGAACTTCACCTTGCAATAATGTACGTGTATTCAATCAATATTGTAGGGAGAGGGCACTTAATAATGTTGTAAAAACTTAATGGCAAA
The DNA here is from genome assembly GCA_033119305.1 of Pinctada imbricata. Classification (NCBI taxonomy): domain Eukaryota; kingdom Metazoa; phylum Mollusca; class Bivalvia; order Pterioida; family Pteriidae; genus Pinctada; species Pinctada imbricata. The sequence goes on along the minus strand of VSWD01000004.1, from coordinate 13,803,751 downwards.
TCCCATTTCTTTGCATTGGAAATAAAATTTGTTCAAATCAAATGCAATAACTTGTGAAAAACTTTAAAACCCTGGCCTGAACTCTTGAATTTTAAGATGACTGTAAGTTATAAGGATTTCATATTTCACATGAAAGTATAAAGTCATAAGTACCTTATGTCATGATAGGACTTTTGTTAAAGAAGCTGCTGATGAAGGTATTGAGTCTTTGCAGAGTTTTTTCCCTTTACAGGCGGTATCTGACGTAAAACCATTGTGAGGTCATGAAAATGGTATAGTTATGTCGATATGATACCGTCATTTCCGATACCGTCTCAAATGGGAAGTAACTCTGGTTTTCGAAAATAGGGAATATACATGTATGCATGGTTTCACAAACATAATTTTTGTTGTTTTTCAGACGAGCCTGACAGTGAAGTACTGATGGAGCCGTCCCCTTCTCCAGAGTCACCTCCCTTACACATGTAAGGAAATCACGTAAATCTGAGTAATGATTATTATTAATAGGGATTATAAGACTCTGTCATGGTCTTCTATGAAAGATACGTCGGTTGCACCCATGGGGCCTCAAAATCATGAAAAACCTGAGGCTTGTGGAGGGTTTAGCAAATTTTTGAGACCCTTAGCCTAATGGTGAAAACAATGTATCTTTCATAGAAATACACGAAAGAGTATTTCTCTCTCATATCTATGGGCCAAAAACAAAACTGAAAGAAAAGGGACAAGATTAGAAAAATATCAAGTTGATCTAATAGCAAAAATTTTAGCGAAATTCAAATTCAGCGCCCCCGAAAGTGGTTTATTCTATAAGAATAGACTTAGTCTAATAGCAAAAATTTTGGCAATATTCAAATTCAGCGCCCCGAAAGTGGTTTATTCTATAAGAATAAACTTAGTCTAGGAATATAAGGCTTTTTCTAAATATAAGGCAAAAATACGTTGAAAAACAGTGTTATGTTGATCTTTTTTGTGACGTGGCTGCTATCTTGTTTGTTTTGTTGGCTGAAATCATGAATAGCTTAAGCAAACGGAACAATAGCTTCAGCAAGGTGGGTAATCTTGCAACGCAGAACAATTGGTTTTTCTACAATTTTTTGCAATATACATGTAGAACATTTATAACAAAAGGGGAATGTGATGTAGTGTAAGAATGTCTTAGCTATGAGTTATATCCAAAATAAAGTGAATATTAGCTTTTGATAACGCATAAAAATGATCGGCGTTCTACTTTCACTTTCATCTACATGAATCACGCCAATCGTTTTTTCAGCCTTATCAAAAGCAGGGACGTATATAACTAAAGGGATGTGCAACTCCCGGTTTTCCCCCTGAAATCTCGTTTCTTACATTGTCATAGAGAAAAACTACATACCGGGGCCGAACGCGGTATTTTCTGACCCGGATTATATAAGTGAACAAACCAGATTCCGTGTCGTATTTTCCGGATCCCCTATCTACAGCTTTTATTACCACGACGACCTTTAGCTGGGTATTAATTAATATGCTGTCTTAAGCGTAGTAAATCAGAGGTTGTATATTCCAATTAGAGAGATCGAAGGCCTGTCACATAGGTAGGGTGGTGGATTACGTAATACCTGACCCCAGGTGCGCCCAGGTGCAAGGTGTGAACGAGTGATGGGTAAGTCGAAAAAAATTAGATCGCAATAGTCTTCGAAGAGAACGGACGGAAAATGTCAGACTTCTTACACTGGGACGAGGACATTCTTAGGAGATTATACCGATTATGACAATTTATGTCCCGACAGCGACGAAGACTTCGTGCAATCAGTTGCACCAACGACTATTAAGGGCACAGTATATATGTTTGTCCTGTCTGCAAGAAGAAACTGCGTACCATCTCAGGGTTTCGTGGCCATACGACTAAACAACACAATATTCATAGTCTGAAAGGTAACAGGATAGATAATATTTTAGTGAATTTTGTTGGTGCATATAACATTGGACGTTATTGGAGCTGGCTTTTTAATATTATTTATTTATTTAGCGCGGTAGCGCGGCCGAACGCTTCTTTGCTAAAAGTTCAGGCTTATAGTTTTGTGTTTATTTGTTTGTTTATTTATTTATAAGTTTTCCTTTTTTATTTTTTTGTCTTGGCTTACACTATATTTCGAGGACGGGGGCCGGACAAATAGATTTTTTAGCTTTATCAGGACGTAAATATTTTATATACGTCCCTGCCTTTATTATCTTTTTAACGATCTTGCGATAGTCAATAATTTGGCCGACCGGACAATTTTGAAAACCGAACGGTTTGTTTATTTTTTCTGTCATTTTATAAGTATATTTTTATCGACTGGTATATGAATATAATAGAGGACGGGTTGGTCTGATAACTGTATTTTCTTTAATCATCATTCATTTCACCGTTAGTTTATTTATTTGTATTTGTTTTTTCTTAAATTTTCTTACAAGTGACACGAGAGAAGCCCTCCTGATCCGACATTTCAGAAATTGAACGGCAGTTGGCAGTTTTGTTGTTGTTGTTTTTTTTATTCACATGTGAGGGTGTATTTTTTATGTATAAATTAATTTATTCTATTGTGATTCTATATATTCTAATACATGAACAGGAAAGTTTATTCTGTAGAAGATACAATATATTATTTCAGCTCTTTGGAAACACGACTCATCGTACGTACGGATATCAAGAGTTTTAGTTTAGTAATTTTAAAAGTATATGTAATATCATGTATGTTAGCAGATTTTATTGTTATCGAAGCGATCTTTGTTGTATTGAAAAATAAAATTCTTTAAAATTACCGCTTTTTAAGAAGATGCGAAAATGCTTCTAATTTCGATGCCTAAGGGTGGATGAAGGAAGGGGGGGGGGTGAAAGGCGATATAGTTCGAGAATAATAATAAAGACATCCTTCATGAGAACTCTGTCATTTTAATAAATATATTTGTTTTTCTATTTTAGCTAGTGACCATCGGCAAGTACAGATGCGAATCCCCATAGTGTACCATCAAGTCAGACACCGTTGTTTCTTCAGGACGATGTTTTCCATCAATTTTCCATCGGGCATTACATTCATCTGTGTCTATTATTGTGGATGACCCTATTTATATGAACACTGACTTTCGATATTTGACAGAACGTGCAACATCTAGGGAAGTCGAGCAGATACTGCGTGCTGTAATGCAAATTATTCTTACAAGTTGGCGTCTCTGTAAGCAGCGCATTAGAGCGCGAGACTCTATTTCAACATTTTCACAGAATGCGATGTGACAAATCAACTATGACAGAAATCCAAGAAGCATTTGCGTCCGAAAGTACCCTTACGAATCGTACCGTTAATAACTTCCTTCAAATACTTCTGATGGAACTTATTGGACAAATATTAAGTGAATGTTACCAGCAGGAGGTGAAACAGGCGACAGATGTAAAGGAGTCAATGAGCCAAAACGACAGACAAATTCTTTACTACATCGCAGGATACATCGTAAGATCATTGCGCAAAAACACCAATCGAATTCATCAGACAGACGAGGGAGTACTTGCGGCATTGGATAAAATGCAATCAGACGGCACAACAGAGTTGTCAACGTATGCCTCATGGTTTAATCAAGTCAACCGCGGCGGCCTTAAACGACCTTCTGACACTTTGGTTGACCTTGTATGCGCAATGGAAATAGTTGTGAGAGGGAAAGTGTCATTTGACAATCTCAGTTCTACATCCTTGTTAGTGGCACCTCTTAAGGAAGCTATCTTAGAGTCCACAGCAGTAAAACATTATGCCGACCAGATCTTCAGAGGATGCAAGTTTGATAATTCATTCCAAGTGGAAAGGATCGCATATCTATTTTTGACAATTCGAGGATTTGCTGTGGTTAGGGCCAAGAGAACTCAACTACATGCAAGCAAGACAAACAACAGTAAACCCTCTTTTAGTTTGCGTCAGGTCCTTGGATCAAAGAGTATCAACATTATGTGACACTTTCCAAATACTACAGGAGCTTTCATCATCTGCAGTTAAACTAACCATGCATTCACCTTCCATATGAATTTGAATACAAATGTATTGACAAAAGGAAATATTAGAGTGATCTCACATGACAATAATTTATATGATTTCATATGAAATACTAAATATCATATTATCAAAAGCAGGACATAAAATGTGTGAAATAGCTCAATGTGACATACATGTGTATATATGTATACAAATATAATGCTTAAATTAATAAATACATGTACTGGTTTGATGTATACTCTATACGATATTTATAAATTATAATGCTGAACATAACTGATGGCAAACCAAAGTGAAGCTCTCAAATTAAAAAAAAAACTCCTCCCTCACTAGTACATGTACCAGTAGTTAGTGACTCACAAGTTTTTTCTAATGTGTTCAATTGTGTAGACGCATAGCTATGGTCTTAATTGATTTTAGTTATCAATTTGCTGGTCATAGAACCCTTTTCTGTTTTCTCTTTCGTGGCATATCTGTAAGATAAAAGATAAAAAGTATGAATAAAATTGGCATTTTCTCAAGAAAAGTTACTACTTAGTCAGTTAGTGCGTTGGTAAAAACATTATTCATTCTAATTTACATGTGAAATATGTATTTATACTTCTACTTATTACAAAATAGGCAAAATGATACAAATCGTCCGTATCTCTTTTACGAATAAATAGTGAGATGAATGGGACAGTGCTTTTTACATGTACGACTTTAACACAATTTTCACACACGTCACAGCCTTTGTCATGTCAAGATTTCCATGTTAGAGGTTATAATTCTTTGTATATGCTAGCTTCCATAGAAACAACTACCAGAACTCGGGTGAGGTATACTACTGCTAGCTTAAAAGGGTACCTTTCCCTTGCTGATAAAGCTTGCATATGTCATGTAGCCATGGTACATTCATAGCTAGTAGAATTATTGGGGTTTTGCATCCAAGAACTGCTGTTGCAATCATGAAATAGTAAAAGAATTCGAAAAAAAAGCTGATGCATTTATCAAAGATTGACGGTTATATGGTCCTTCATAATTTAACAACTAAAAATCACAGGAAACGAAATACTGGAAAAAAATTCGATTTGCGTGTAGAAATGCTAGAGGAAGTGGCTGAATTTTTTTTGAATTTTTCCATTCAAAGATGAAGCCGTTTATTGAAGGAAAGTACCACCACCTCGAGTGTGTACGATCCTCGGTTCTGTGTTGATGACTACCTACATTTAATCGATTGTTTTCATAATATCCAGCTGCAAATGTCGGTAATCTAGTCTCAGGTTGAAGTTTCAATTTCATTTAGGACGTCGATCTCGTTATTTTCTATATTCACAAGGTCTAGGTAACCTTTATTTACGATTTTATCGCAACATTTGTCACGTAAGCATGGTGTACGGAAAGGGCGGTGAGCAGCATGTTTGTTTTTAAGAAAATAGAATAATAATCGTATGTGTCATATCATAAGTAGAAAATTCAAAGACTTACCTTGATTTTGAAGTGTAACTCGATTAATCAATGTTTTATATGGCACTACATGCCCCTGCTAATTTCGAGTCGATGAATTTTAAACAAAATGGTGACGCCGATGAAGCGCGCATGCGCAATAAAGCATCGACGTAAGGGAAATCTCGTCGTGGTCCGAGAGCCCTGAGTTGCACATCCCTTTAGTTATATACGTCCCTGTCAAAAGAAATTATTCTCTTATTGTGGTTAAAACTCACAGCAATGGCATCCTTACACTGCATAACATTCCCCTTTTTGCGATAAATAATCTGTATCACACAAAATTATAGAAAAACTGATTGTTCTGCCTTGCGAGATTACCCACCTTGTTCAGGTGATATATGTATAGCAGTAACATGATATGTATGATGTAGCTAACATAGCTGTATTTCATTGGCCTACTTGGTAACACATACTCATGATACACGGGTATGAGAGAAATGGAGTGAAAATTATATGCCAGAAGCCCAACACCAGGAAAACTTGTTAGCCTGACTCCGAAGGGCTATACGAAGTGCTGCTGGGCTAGCAGAAAATGTCTAACACACTATACAAACAGCCTGTAGAACCTGTCTTCAGGCAAATGGTTCAAAACAGTTTTCTTGAAGACTCGATGCCAATGTGATAAGTGATTATTGTAATTATTGCATAGTAAGGCCATGTAAAATTAAATCTTTGTTTCTCAGACACCGCCGCGCACTGTAAATAGCCGCTGACAAGACGTTTTTATTGCAACTTCAGAAAAAATATCTGCTGTGTCTCATCCTCAATCGTAAATTAAAAATGAAATTATTTAACATTGCCTTATCTACCATAGCTTTTCCTCTCTCTTTTGGAAATACACCCATGATATTAAAATTGGGAATTTTACATTTTGCTCAGAATTTTGAACTTAAGTAAAAGAGTATGGAATCAAATTTTTTGTAATTCTTGTAATTATTTAAAGTAGGGTTGTCAACGACTACTCGGTTAACTGGTTAATCGTCAAATGTACGAGTACTCAGTTACAAAATGGCAATTCGAGTAATCGGTTAAAAAAAAACTGAACATATTTACACATGTAGTGTTATTTTTCTCACTTTAAAATAGATGTCAAAAACTTCTAATTATGTTTTGATAGTTAATTAATCATCCAGTACAAGACGTGACTATAAGGTGTGTTTATACGATGCTCTTAACGTTTATGTAACCATTGAGGCTCTTAGAAAGGAAATATATTCTACATAATTTTTCATGGATTAAATGTTATAGGAAGCACTAAATTTTGGGTGGAAAGATGCATGACTTCTTTCTTTTGATAGGTACAAAATGACAACCGTGATTGGTCATGTATTTAGAAGGGTAAGAGTTGTGTATCCCCCCTCCCACATTTAAACATTCAGAACTGGTATACTATGTGATCAAGTTTGTATCTGTAGTACCAGCAGTTTTATTTCATGGTACTGTGAGACTAAAAGCTTTATGTATATATATATATGCACAGCCACTGTAATTGCTTGAGATAAAGCTTTCAGGACGATTGTTATTGATTTCCGTATAAATGACAGTGTGACGTCATAACGCCCAACATAGCGGATGAATTTGAAAATCCTTTCCTTTGCAATGTAGAAAGTAGGAATAACATTTTAACGAATTCAATAGTAAAATCATCCCCACTAAGTCCTTACCTCTTTCAGCAACTTGACTATAATTACAGAGTACGACATCAACAACAGTGTTCCAGCTAGAAAACAAAAAGGGCAGGGCGCCAGGTAGGGCACTTCTGCGTGCAATGGGCCAAAGGGGGCACATCATGCACTCGTGGAGGGCAAGGGTGGGCACATTTATAGGCGTGTGGTAAGCAAGGGAGGGCACATATTTTCATTTTGTAGTCAAAGGAGAGTATATCTTACAAGGGATAAGCCTTTTTTCTTGCAAATAAGGCACTTTATTTCTTTTGCAGTGCATCTTCAATAACCAAATTAAAGTACAAAATCAAAATTTCACATGTTTCATTGTTCTAGTCTGTGATACATGTACTTGCTTTGCACTATTGTCTGAGACTACTTTCCTATAGTGACCGTTTACAGAAGCATAAATGTTATGATGTAACTGACTCTTTCATCCCCTGTCCACTGTACAGCGAGACCAGCGACCTTGGTTTTCCGTTTTAAAAAATTCTAAAGTTTTTGGAGACTGCGTTAGTCATCTTCGTAGCAATGCATCTATGTTAGTGTATATTCTTTCTTTTGTGTACTTATCTGTTTATGGTCATGATTATTTTGTGTATTGAATATCTTGAAAGTATTGACACCGATAGACTGTGAATTACGTCGTATGTGTTTTGTGAGAGCAATTTCCGCGGTCAAAGACATTGGTTCTACACATATTTAGTGCATTAAAAAATCGGTAAATAAAAATAGACCAAGAAGACAATAGATAAAGTTATCGCCGATTTCTAAACGGACACACGCGAATACTCGTATATAATAGTTGTCCGTTTTAGCTTGGGAATTTAAGTTTTGAGACGGAAAGCATAGATACATTGTACGTGTAAAATGTCATCATAATCATCAGAAATGAAATAGTATTATACTATAAATTCATCAAGGCGGATTCATGTGTATTTATGTCGCGAGCCGTTGTTAACGACTCGAGGCTATATTTGCGCAAAAAAAGTTATAGATTGCCTTGCAATTTTTGACTTTTCATTCTCAATCTTTGCTAACTTTCTGGAAGTCATGTTGTTAGTTGTTGTGCACTGTGCGGTCAACTTAAACGTCAAAATATGAAGTGAAAATTTGTTTTAGAAATAAATCTCTCGCGCGATCGATAAAACCTACATGTATCTTCCGGTTGTACAAGTATACCTGCGTATTTAATCAAAACATCTTAATTAGGCAGTCGTTTGTACTACTCGTAAAGGTGCTAAATGATTGTACAAACAATTCAATTAAGCAAAGTACATATTTAAGACGGTAATGCATTAATTACCGCAAACGGGCAACAAGAGGAAAACGGGAGGGCATCAAGGGCGTAACAAAAGGGCATCAAGGGCGCAACAAAAGGGCATCAAGGGCGCAAGGGAGGGCATCAAGGGCGCAAGGAAGGGCATCAAGGGCGCGGCGCCCTTCTATTTTGGCCTAGCGGGAATACTGAACAACAAGCGACAGAGGCAGGTGCAGCTACAGTAGCTCTCTGTCGATTGATGTCACATCCTACACTCCACGGAATATTTCGAATGAAGATTTCTTTCACATTCAGCGTTGTTTGTGATAATTTCAAAATAGACCACACATAAACAGTACACAGTATAAGAAAAATCCATAAACTAACGCTGTCAACATTTCATGATTTCACCGCGCTGCAACTGACTCAAACGGATAACAGAAATGGGAATACATTCTGCAAACAAAATTAGTTCCAAACAGTCAACATCTAGAGAGTAATAAATTTATTGTTTGGTCATATTTGGTCATTATTCCATTATTAAATTTCTAATTTGTAATACTTGATATATCACAATGCATTAATTTATGACATTTCAGTAATACTGAATAAGCGTGACGTTGCCATGGGGACACTCCCGCTGTTCCTTTCTAAAATTAACTCCCCTCCACATTGGTGGACGGAGTTGCTTTAAAAATAGAATTGGGAGCTTTCTTTCTTCAATTTTTGGCTTTGAAAGCGCATATACATGTATATAGTGTCTAATTTTGTGTGTTTATGCAGAAATAAATTACAATGGCTGATGCATTTATTTGATAAAATGCGCAAACGCACATTATATCAAAATAAATGCATTGTAATGTATTTCTGCATAAACACACAAAATAAGACACTTATTTTATGAATATGAACTTTGTAAATTGTAGTAGTTTTGTAATTTTGTCTTTAAAAATAGACAGTCGAAAAAGTTGGCATTAACTTGTTTTAAAAATTGTCTGATTTGACAACACTAATTTAAAGTAATCTTAAACTTACTGTCGAGAGTGGTTTTTTTTTTCAAACAATTTTCCAGTTACATTTCTTCAAATTTATGATTTGTTTTCTTGTTTCAACAATTTCTTATCACACAGTCTTTGTAAAATTTATGACAAGATAATTTGCATTTTGCTTTCATGTTTATGATAAGAAATTTTGTTTAGGAATTTGGGAACATGTAATTTGCCATTTGGAATATGTCTATTTTACCCTAAAATTAGCAGGAAAAAACCACCCTTGTCTACATTGTACTTTAGTTTTCATTATTCTGACCTCTTCTTTCATTGCAGATCACTTCCATCCAGAGATCCTTGTTTTGACCTTCTAAATAACAAACCAGAGGATACAAGGCTCGTTCGACATAACAAAACAATATACAAACTTAAGATGCTGTTCCACTTTACTCATCAAGTATCTGACATTTGCTCTTTAGAGACAGCTACGTACGAATTGGAACAAGTTTTTAGAGCTGTGTTATATATAGACCAAAGAGATGGGGAATTTCAACCAATTGGAACTAAGCATTTTTGTGTATTTCCTAGAAAGAAATATTGGAAAATTGCCAAGAAACTGAAATTTAGTCAGAATGGAGAATGTCTAACTGGAAATCCATTTTATTTTGAGTTTATTGTGAAACCATGGAAACAAAATCAAGAGGTAGAAGCTGTGAGAAACAGTGAAACAAATATGAATAAAAATGAGAATTTGGTGGAAATTAGGGAAAACAGTGATAGCACACATGAAGTTACTGACCCATCTTATTGTGATGAAGTAAATGGTGAAGTTACACATGAAAGGTCAACAAAGAAAACTGACTGTGCCATTAAGTTGAAGCAAGCAAGAGTTGTGTTAGAGCCCTGTGATGTAGACATTAGTAAATACACACCGAAAAGGAAAAGCATTCAATTTGTTCCTGTGGAGAATTCAGTCGATGAAAATGAGGATATGAATGACAAGTCTGCTGAAAGAGAAGAAATATCATATTATAGAGAAATGAAGGAAAATGAAGAGAATAGAAAGAAGGAAGAAGAAAATGAAGATTCTGAAGGCATGAAATCTGATGATGATTGGACGAAAGAAAAATTCTCAGAAAGAAGCCCGCCTTTAAGATATACATATTCCTTAAGAAAACCACACAAAGCTTCTCCGAGACTGTTAAAGAGGATGTCTTTACGAGATCGTAAAAATAATGTAAAGTATACTGACTCCCGAAGTGATCTGGATTTTGATGATATCTCAGTTGACGGAAATTGTAATGGATTAAGTAGTCCAGAAACAGACAAAAGCTTGAGAGTCAGTGATAAAAGTAATGAAAGTGAGGCAGCAAGTATAGATGTGGAGGAGAGACAGCCAGAAGGGAGACAAATAAGGAAAAGTATGGTGATCAGAAGTTCCAGTGGTACAAGTGAGGGAAGTGAAGAAGTGTTTCCTGATGTAAAGGCACCAAGACCTGAAAGAAAGAAAAGGAAAGTTTCATCATCTGAGAGTAGTGATGTGGAAAGCTATGAACCTGGAGGAAGACAAGAGTAGAACTGGGAAAAAGAGCGGAAAAGCAAAGGAAAGTGAAGCGTCTAAAAAGAGACCGGTCAGAAGGCCAAAAAAGCAGCAGAAAGCAGAGGACAGCCCAACTAATGTTGATAATATTCTCGGTAATTCGTACAGAGAAACGCGTAAAAGACGTTTCACTGACACCATTCCTGATTCAAGCAAGTTTCGGAAAAGAAATTTGCGCAGGCTGTACAATCCTCTAGATGAACCTCTTTCTGAATTGCCAAGTGCACATGACCTCATGGGTACAGTGAATTTGAACAAAACTATGCCAGCTGAACTTGATAGGGAAGAAAGATCTAAAAAAGAGAAACGGAAGAAGGGAAGACCATCAAATAGTCAAAAAGATAAAGAAATCTTAGAGGAAGAGAAAGAATGCAGCGATGAAGAAAGTGAATTGCTTCAAATATCCAGGGGAGATGATGAATCCCGGAGAAAAAGTGTTGGAAGACCTAGAAAATATGATTCTTCAAGAAGCAGTGAATCTCCGAGGGAAAGTGAATCTACGAAAAAAAGCATTGGAAGACCTAAAAGAGATGAATTACCAAGGAGAAGTGAATCCCCAAGAGAAAGTGAATCTTCGAGAGAAAGTGAACCTCCGAGAAAAAGCGTTGGAAGACCTAAGAAAAATGAATTACAAAGGAGAAGTGAATCCCCGATAGAAAGTGAATCTTCAAGGGAAAGTGAACCTCCTAGAAAAAGTGTTGGAAGACCTAAGAAAAATGAATTACCAAGGAGTAGTGAATCTTCAAGAGAAAGTGAATCTCCAAGGAAAAGCGTTGGGAGACCTAAGAAAAATGAATTGCCACTGAGTAGTGCTTCTCCGAGAGAAAGTGAGTTTCCAAGAAAAAGTGTCGTAAAGACTAGAAAATATGAATCTCCAAGAAGTAGTGATTCTTCGAGAGAAAGTGAACCTTCGAGAAAAAGCTTTGGAAGACATAAGAAAAATGAATTACGAAGGAGTAGTGATTCTTCGAGAGAAAGTGAATCTCCCAGAAAAAGCATTGGAAGACCTAAGAAAAATGAATTACCAAGGAGTAGTGAATCTCTTAGAGAAAGTGAGTCTCCAAGAAAAAGTGTTGAAAAGACGAGAAAATATGAGTCTCTGAGAAGCAGTGTGGGAAGACCTAGAAAAAGTGTTGGAGGACCAGAAAAAAGTGCTGAATCTTCACCATCAACAAATAACCACTGTGGTTTAAAGGATATACGCATTTCACTTCTGGACATTAATTCTACACCAGAAAAGGCATGGCAGAAGTCGGAGAGTGCTAGACTAGACCAGCTGAAAAAACTCAGTCATTCAAAAGAGAAAAAGTCCCTAATGGAATATAAATCAAAGGATAGGTATGTAATTGAGAGAGAAGAGATGGTAGAAGAAATGAAGCTACAAGAAATGGCAAAGTCAAGCTCCTCACCATGTGCAATCAGGCCAAGGAGCTTTACATCTCCTCGAAAGACAAAAATGCAACAAAGAGAAGAATTGGGAAGTATGTGGTCAACTCTTAATCACCTTATTACTCCTGCCAAAAGACTGTTCTTCAGAAAGTCGACCCCTAAGTGAAAGGGCTAGGTGTACTAGATAACATTTTAACTACATGCATGTTGATGTAGTACTTATATTTAAAAGAAATTGTACATTCCATTCGTAAATTTGGATCCATTTGTTTGAATTATGAAATACCTAATATTATATATAAAGGTGTTACAATCAAATTTATTAATTGTTTTTTGCATGTGGCATGCAAATTTTCCATCGTTTTGTATGAATTATTTACTAAGTTTGGGCTTCTGCTTATCCCCAATAGATTAACTTGCATATTAAACACATATGCAGTAAAAAGGCAATTCATGAATAAGTAATTCACCTTAACAAGCCCTACATTTTGATACTAAGACATTTGACCTAGTGACCATGAACTTTGACCTTAAAATTAGTTATTTTGCTAAGAAGTAATTAACATATTTAGGTATATCTTCAAGTATTCATATTTCATACATTATTTATATCTATCTTAAGATGGATTCTATGTAAAAACCTAAAGAATCAGACATGTTTGGCCACGACATGTCTCAGATTTTGGATATCTTTTGTGTATAAGGTAAATATGATGTCCTCAGAACGAATTGACCTTCCATTTTTTTCTCCGACGTTCTGTTGCCATGGTAACCAAGGTTTTGTATAAAAACACCTTTAAACAAGGCATTTTTATGCATCCTGTTTCCATGGAAACAGATGTTGAATGTATATGTAGTTTTCCGAAAAGATTATTTAAATCCTCTTCAGTTGATACAATTGGATTTTTCGATGCTCCTTCTTTCTGTGTGTCATGTAAATTTGCTTCAATTTCAAGAAAAATTGCTTATTCAAAATGAGCCATTTTCGGCCAATTTAGGCCTTATTTTACCTATATTTTACTTACTTTTGACAAGAGTGATAATGCAATTGCACAAGATTTGAAATACAGTTGACTATTTCCTGAAGAGTATTATCCTAGGACTTCATGGGAATGGAAGGAAATTTATCTAGAAGTGAGATTTTTCTGTTTACATGCCTTTGAAATAGGTTACCATGGCAACATTTGGTATGAAGGTGTAAATACCTGTCATAAGTAAAAAGCTAATTTCTACAGATGTATACCTGCTATTGTTACAAAACTTGGTATGTAGATGTATTAAAGACCATTTGATGCTATCATGACCTTGAGAAAATGTCAAGGTCATTTGCTCAATTTTCAAGGTCATTCAAAAATATATGCTATTTTCAGGCCAAATTTTGTGGTTTTTCACTAAAAAGAGACATGATTAACAGTAAACAGTATGGAACCTTGGCAAAACAATCAATTATCGGTAAAAGTATGATAAATGTATTATTTGTTTGGATGAGTATCACATTTATCAGAGTCCAATGAAGACCTCAAAAAATGTCACATTTTTTACGAGAAAATTTGAGAAAATCACAATTTTATGCTCTTTTGAAAGTATGTCATACATAGAAGTGAAATACAATTTAACAAAATTGTGATGAATTCTACTTCTTTTGATCAGTTGTTCAACTGTAAATATTTAAAATCAAAATATCTAATGAAATAAGTTAGAGAAATCAATTTAAATTAATTGGAAATCCTGATTTTTGTCTAAATTTTAGTCTAAAGTTAGAAATGACCTTGAGATTTGGACAGATGACCTTGAAATGATTTGAAGATCAATTGATAATGATAAATACAATTTGTATACAGGTATGCTATTTCATAATCATAGGACTCAAACATTAGGAAAAACAATGTTTTTAAATATGCGGTATATGGTAATATGGATTCCAAGTTGCTATAGCAACGGATTTTGATTGGCATTCATGACAAAATGGTGCGTTTCACCATAAATTTTATTTCTTGATTTTTTCCAGCTATAGACATTTATTTTGGCAAGGTGATGTTAAATACCCATAACATTCACCGAATAATGGTTTTCAACCTTCAAAATAATCAAAAACAGGCCAAAAATGACCCTTAAATTAGACCTTATTTTTGCTAAACTTTCACATAATTTGACTGATTATCAACAACTACCTGATAACCCCCTCCCCCGAAAAAGTTAGTCTTGTCAGAGTTAAACTTACAAAGTAAAGTTTTTGTGTTCATAAAGTAAATTTTGACCATGGTTTCCATGGCAACAGAATGCCACAATATGTCTTATCTCTCATATTTATTGGGGTGTCAAATAGATTGACCCCGTTACCATGGCAACCGTTGTTCAAATATAACAATATCGTTTGTTTTCATTGTTTTTACATTAAGTATGATAATTACAGAAAGTTTCATGGCAAAATCCATGACATGCCGTGGCCAGCTGTTTTAGGTTTTTACAGAGAATCCATATTAAGAAGTAGGACACTTTGATAAAGAAAAAAATTTTACACAGTGACCTTGACCTGGAATTCTTACCTAGTGCGTAATTGTGTTTTAGTGATTTAGTTTTGAAAGCAGAATTCTAAAATAATACTGAATTTTCATAGAAAGGGAGTTTTGATTTGAACAATTGTATGTCACCTTATAGAAAAAAAAAAGAATTTGTCACTGGACATGCTGGAGAGCAGTTCTAGTGTTAATTGGGTTTTGGCCAAACTTCATAACTTTTTCACTTTTAAGATAAGGATTGATTTTCAAGGTCTTTGTTCAATGGTCAATGTCAAAGAAACTTTAAAAGGAATATTTTAAATCAGATTTTGATCAAACTTCATGCTAATTGCTTATGATGTAAGAAAAAACCCTATTGATTTTCAAGGCCAAAGGTTGCAGATTTGAAATTGAAACGTTTTAAAGTCCTTGAATACTCTCTTGTATTAGTTGAACATGTTTATTATGATAGTCGATTTGGTATGTACACGTAGTAAAGAGATTGTGATATTTTCAATCTGTAAACAAATTACATTAATTTTTCATGATTTTATTTGTTAGACAAATACATGAAATTTGAATATTATAAATGAAAGTACAATAAATAATCGTCACTGATAATGAAATAATGTGCATGTTTATTTTTGTATGAATGGTACACAGATTTTTGATTTTTTGAAATTGGAGAATAAAACTTTTTTGAGGAACATGATGAATATTTGAATTGATTTAAAGGAATTCAAATTCAATTTAATGCTTTGTTGAATTTAGATACTATTTTTTCTATTTGAAAAAAAGTGTTGAATTTTTTCTCAGTTAAAAAATGTAGTGATATGCTCATTCTTGTATAAACATCAAGGAAATCAAATCTTGATTTCCACATTTATTCAAATTATGATTGACAATACTGATATAAGCATATTCAGATTTTGACTCTTACTGGTGCCTTAGTATGGAATTTTGTAAAATCGTCTTTATTAAAGTTTGAAATGTCTGTTGTCATTACCCAATTTATTCAGCATTGAGCAAGTTTTGCTATTGTGTATCTTTCCATTTTTAGCTCTGCTGGTCTCAGACCAGTCGAGCTTATGCGATACCCCATTGTTCGTCTGTCCGTCCGTCCGTAAAAAATTCTTGTGCTGGCAACTGCTCTGAAACTATAGGAGATAGAAAGTTGATTCTTTTTGCATCCTACTTGGTATGTGGTCTAGCTGTGCACCTGACATTTGGTTTCAGCCCCTGACCCCCAGGGTCTTAGACAATGGGTGTGGTTATGAAAATCTATGAAATCGTGTGCTCACAACTCCTCTGACACTGCAAATCATGGAAACTTGATTCTTTTTGCAACATGATGGGTATGTGGTCTAGTTGTGCACCTGATATTTTGTTTGAGCCCCTGACCCCCAGGTTCTTAGAAAATGGGCGTTGTCATTTTCTCCTGTATCACTCTATGTAATCTCATGCTCGCAACTCCTCTGACACTATAAATGATGGAGACTTAATTCTTTTTGCAATATGATGGGTGTATGGTCTAGTTGTGCACCATGTGCACCTGATATATTGTTTTAGCCTCTAACCCCCAGGGTCTTAGAAAATGAGTGTGGTCATTTTCTCTTGTATAACTCTATCATCTATGTAATTTTGTGTTCACAACTCCTCTGACACTATGAATGATAGAGACTTAATTATACCCCCCGCAAACGAAGTTTAGGGGGGTATATAGGAAACACCCTGTCCGTCTGTCTGTCCTTCTGTCAACCTGTCCATCCGGTTAAGAAGTTCTTAAAGCAGATAACTCTTCAAGTGTAAGTGATGGGGCTTTCATATTTCATACACACATTTACTATAATTAGTACTACATTTTGATATCAAGACATTTCCTAGTGACCTTGACCTTGAACCTGATAGTTATAGTTTGGTAAAGAAGTTCTTAAAGCATTATATTTTTTCACATATAAGTGATAGAACTTTAATATTTCATACATACATTCACCATAACAAGTACTACATTTTGATGCTAAGATATTTGACCTAGTGACCTTGACTTATAAGTGATAGGGCTTTCATACTTTATTCAGGAATATCAGGATGTTTGACCTAGCGACCTTGACTTTGAACTTGACCTGATTGTAATATTTTGGATAAGATCTTCTTAAGTGAATAACTCTTCAAGTATAAGTGATTAGGCTTTAATATTTCATAAAGACATTCGTCATTACAAGTTTTACTGCAAGACATTTGACCTTGTGATGTTGACCTTGACCTTTGACCTACTTTTAAACTATAAGGGATAGGGCTTTGATATTTCACACATATATTCCTCATGACAAAAGCTTTCATTTGATACCATGACTTTTGACCTAGTGACCTTGACCGTTGACATACTTTTAAATTATAAGGGATAGGGCTTTGATATTTCACATACAGATTCCTCATGACAAAAGCTTTCGATTGATTCCATGACTTTTGACCTAGTGACCTTGACCTCGACCTTTGAACTACTTTTAAACTATAAGGGAGGGCTTTGATATTTCACACATATATTCCTCACGATGAAAGCTTTCATTCGATGCGAAGACTTGACCTAGTTACCTTGACCTTTGACCTACTTTTGAATTATGAGGCATCAGGCTTTGATATTTCACGCATAGATTCCCCATGACGAAAGCTTTCATTTGATACGATGATTTTTGACATAGTTACCTTGACCTTTGACCTACTTTTAAATTAAAAGGGATAGGGCTTTGATATTTCACACATAAGATTCCTCATGATGAAAGCTTTCATTTGATATCATGACTTTTGACCTAGTGACCTGATATTTACCTTTGACCTACTTTTGAATTATAAGGGATAGGGATTTGTTATAGATTCATCATGATGAAAGCTTTCTTTGACCTAGTGACCTTGATCTTGACCTTTGGCCTACTTCTTAATTAAAAGGGATAGGGCTTTTATATTTCACATAGAGATTCCTCATGACTAGAGCTTTCATTTGATACCATGACTTTTGAAAAAGTGACCTTGACCTTTGACCTACTTTTAAATTATTGGGGATAGGGCTGTGATATCACCTTTGTCTGGGCCATGGTGCAAATTTATCAGAAGACGTTTAATATCTAAAGTAATGTACTCCGATTTTTAAAAGAAGTTGACTGTTATAGATTCGAATTTTAAAAGAAGTTGACTGTAATTTCTGTAAAATTTCCAGAGAGTCTTAACTAGTTATGAAAGCAGAAACCTTACCTAAAAGTTTCTTGGTAATTTATAAATTTCTACTGTGAAATCCATAATATTAGTACTGCTCTAGCGTTCCGGATGAGCTGTGATCTGTAAATGACAAATATGGATAATATACATGTCCCTGTATACAGCACAAAATCGATGATTCAGAAAATCAGAAACCGAAGGCATACAAAATCAGGATAAAACAGGAACCAAAGCAAACAAACAAAAACCTCAACCATATGAAAAGAAGCGGACTCCTGATAAGAGAGTGAGACCAGGTGCCAAGTAAGAGTAAGCATATCCTGCTTGCACGCAACACCCACCACTTCAATTCGATAGAACTGTCATATCCGGTAACTTCCATTTCGGAAGACAGAGTACAATCTTTGGTTGGATGGTTCAAATTGTCTTTGACAGAATATCATCCACCATTCTGGAGAGTAGGACATCAAAGTGTATGACGAGTTCCCCATATCGACCGTAGAACTTCCTCAGTGACGATGTTAGTCGGTCACAAACATATCCCTGACTGAGAAGCTTATCTGAAAGACGACTAGCTCTCAGAACAATTCACCTTCGTATGAGTAAAGGAAAATGTCGGCAAGGAGTGGGGCACAATTGGTCCCCATTGGAATTCCGACAATTTGCTGGAAGACCTTTCCTCCGAACACCATAAAAATGTTGTCGATCAGAAAGTTTAACATCTGAATGATATCTGTTTCAGTGTACTTATTTTCAGAATCGGACTTTTCTTTTACAAAGAAGGTTTTGTCATGGTTAACAACAATACATTTGTGTTTGTGATTGCCGTTCTTTCTTACGCATTACTTATAATTTTTTTCGAGTCTTTCTTTCAATTTAGAATGTGGGATTGTAGTGTAAAGTGTAGAAAAATTAAATGGTTTGATCGAATGGACTTTACTCAAATGAGTGGATTTCAGATGTTCTAAAAGTTCCTTCGAATTCTTTAAAATCCACATCTGGTTGATACGACTGCGAGAATATACTGTCCAACAATATTTTTGAAGCCCAGATTTGATTTCAGATAAAACTTTGGTGAGTACGATCGATACAGGTTTGGTAGAACATTTTGAGGAACCAGCAATGAAATGTTGTTTGCACGGATTCTTATGCATTTTAGGTATGCAGTATAAGTATGGTAAATCTATGTCTAAATTGTTAGTGTTGAAGCCAAAGGAAGCAAGAGCTGATTTGTGATTATCTATTATTCAGAGGTAGAAAGGTTTGTTGGGGTGTTAGTGGGATTTCCAGGTGTCGAATTTAAACCCAACTCTTTAACTAGACTGTCGAAATAGTACTTTTTGGAAGTAAATGTGTACTTATTTGAGGCTCTGTCTGCTGGTGTGATGACATTATGTTATTGGAGGTAGGTAAGCTCTGTGATAACATCAGGGTATTTAAAGAAAGACTAGAATCTGGTGTTCATATTTGATTTTGATTAGTAAATTTGAGATAAAAGTAACCCTCTGATGGATTTTATCCATTCGGAAAGGTTGTCGAGCTGTTCATCCTCTTTCTTTACCCAACGTCTTGCATATTCCTCACAAGAGTCCATGATAATTTTGACATTTTGGTTCCATGTAAAGGACATACTTTCTCTGTATTTGGGGCCCTTTTTAACATTTCTCTCAACTTGTAATTCCTGACTATAATAAGGTCACCAGTAATAACGTGTCCATAAGGAGAGTAGTTGAAATCCGATAAAGAACATTCGCAAGAACGTGGATGTAGTGAGGGATTACTTAAATCAATACACTGGAAGAATATTTTTAATTGTAAATTTTAGATGCAACTGTTGGTGTGTAGCTATAGGAAATACAAGGAGATTCTTTTTTTTTTGAAATATGGTGGAATTTTTTCTGTGACTGTTTTGTGATTCAAAATTTGACAAAGATTCGATTTATCAATACCTTTGTTTGCAAATCTTACTTTAATGAAAGGACGGTTTGTTTTCTCCTCTGATTTAACTGATCTAACTGCTTGAAATAAACGAAAAGTAGAAATGTCCAAGAAGACTCCTTGTAGTTTGTATTCTGGGGAACGTGTGTCGGTAAATATGGGGTCCTTCGTATATTCGTAGATTTCGTGTAATTTCCGTAAAGGAACATTATAATTTGCTACGAATATAATGTAGGCCTAGAGGCTCATTGAAAAATGGAACCAAACCATCGAAGGAGAAACTATGTATCTCAGGCCTATTATATTTACGAATGCCATGCTTTCGAGGTCTTCTTTGTGGTCTGTTGAATAAGCTAGTCGCATATACCGATTGACAACCGGGACTTGTTAAGTTTCCTATGCTGCTGATATTATTGTTGCACCCATAGGGCGCTGTAGTGTTTAGATTTTTTTATCCAGAACGAAAGGTGTGCTCAAATTGGGATTATTTGTGGGGTGATATATTTTCTTCAGGATTCTGACTCTCATAGATAAAACAGAATGATCGGCCTGGTCAGAATGCCGATAAAGAAGTTGACTTCCTTTATTATTTATTTTTGACCGATGTCCTGACAGTCTGGTTCGGAGCTGACTTTTGGTTTCCCCCACATAAATCAATCCACAAAGTGAGCGCTCTATTCCGTAGGCAACATTAGATGTCTTACAGTTTAGGTTTTCACAACTGTGCGTGTTAAATGTTTGTTTTGTGAGATTACTTGAGAACGAAGTGTCTGTTATGAGGATGTTCCAAGTTTTGCAGTTCTTCGTGTCGCACTTAGAAATTGAGCAATCGCTTGGTGAAAATTTGTGCTCTTTTAGTATATCGACCACTTCAATCTTACAGGGCTTGATTTTAATGTACCCATCTGCATGTTTATACCAAAACTCATGGTTGTTACTTACTACAAATGTTTCATCACTAATGTCATGTAAACTAATTCTAGGGACACATAAATTACCTGTTGCGTATATATGTGTCCGTAGACGCAACAGGTTGGGACCTTTTTATAGTGGGCGACGCCCCAGCCACTTTGTAGGTGTCCTGAGTACTATCCATTTAAGCAAAAGACTGCTCGACAAGTGCCCTCGAGGACAAATTGTCCACCAGTGGTGACACATGAACAGTGGAAAAAATGAATAAAATACAAAATGACAGTAAGCATATAGCTTTGAATATGGATAATGACCATATCAACGCTCACAGCACAAAACTGACAATTCAGAAAATCAGAAACCGAAGGCATATAAATTCAGGACAAAATAGGAACCAAAGCAAACAAACAAAACCCTCCACCACATGAAAAGAAGCGAACTCCCGATATGGTAGTGAGACCAGGTGCCCAGGATGAGTAAGCATCCCCCGCTCGCAGAGATAAAACTATGTATAGAAAAAAGTTAAGACTTAGTGCGTTATATATAACATTTAATTCAATTGAAAAATCAAGTCCATAATCGCTGTCTTTTAAGACTTTCGTTCATGTGTTTGCATTAAACAATCATCATCCAATACAAGAAGTTGAAGAATAGCAACCAATGTAGGTGTAACGGCATTGATTTGAACATCGAAGGTCGTCCCTGCAAAATAATGAAGCTTTTATAATGATAAAGCTATTAAGTAAAGAAAACCCTGAAATATCTTGGGTAGTTTGTATTTGACGAAAGAGCTAAAATATCATAAGATAAATCTGTAACATAAGAAACGTTAAGAAAAAAATAACTACCTGCACCAATTTGAACAACATCGGGTTGGACAAAAGTTGGATACCTCAGTAACAGTTACGCTTACCATCATCAGGCAGCACAGAATAATTGTCAAAACAAATGTATTCTGTGAAATGAGAAAAAAGAATACAAAAATCAGTAAACGAACCTACAATTAGCATGCTGAAAACATATAGACGATTTTCACATTACCGCAAAGACATCTTACAGGCCAAGACTAGACGTGGCAAAATTTTAGGTAACTTTTCACTATGACGTCGAAACATATCTATGACGTCATAAAAAGAAACGATATACGTTACGATGCTGGGTCTTGGAGTGTTTAGAATGCGATAGTGCTAAGTTGTAAGTCTCCTTTAATATCAATAATATTTTTGGATGAAAGTACAAGTTTCCGATATAGCCAAATGATATGTATGATGTCAAATTGATAAAGGGCCAAAACAAGGTTTCTGTCAGGCGACAGAGCTGGAAAGAAGTAATTGATATGCTTAAAACATCCAATGTCACGGGGAAGGAGTTTTACTGTTCCACACTGCAACAGGTAATAAGTTTTTTTTTTATTAATAATGTGGAAGGGTGTACTACCTCATGAAATCATTTGCCGTAAAACATTCATGAGCAAAGACACTGTCTCTCATAATTAATTTCAATATTTCCAAATTTATCTTATTTGAGTTGTGAATAAATTGTCATACTTTTAAATACAATATTTCATTTGTGAAACATCATTCTTTCTTTTTAGTTCTCTTACCTTCATATTTTCAAAAATGACTCCAATGCACGTGTTAATTGATCTAAAGTCAAAGATGCATGTACTATAAAATCAACCATTTTTGTCACATAAACATTAAAAAAAAACTTTCCTTATTTAGAGTATACGAGGGACAATTAGAAATTATTAGATTGAATTGTAAAATGATAATAAGATGTATTTATATATAATACTGACGGAGAGAGGAAACAAGGAATAGTTGCAAAGTCATTCGTATTGTATTACAAAAAAATATGATACTAATTATAAACTTCATTGTTCACAATATTGCATTTCTTCTCATATCTTTCAAATAAACATCAAAGAAGTACCTAACAGTTATTTAGGGTCAACGTCGAGAAGGACAGGGCCAAATCGTAAGATTTTTTATGTGCTGAAACATTTTTGAGATTCCAAACTTATCAAATGTAGAGATCATGATAAACATCCGACATGTCATCTATTGAGTAGCTTTGGAAATTCTCAGCTGAAGTTGTTTTTACGTTATATGATGCAAATTACACAAGAATTGTTTTGTCTTTTTTGGTTCCGCGCAAAGTAGCATTTTAACATTGAACATTATTTATTGCTCATGTAGCACCTAGAGTTGGCAAAATAAACATTTCTCCTGTCTTCTCTCAAATACGTGTGCAAAATTATATGAGACGGTTTACCTAAAACTAAGATTCTTTCTACATTTAGAAAGACGGTCGGATATCGTTTAGAATAAGGCTTCTCAGAAGCAAAATTTCATTTCATATTATTCTTATGCCATAATTCATATTTCTATATCAATATTGTATATCATTATACATTTTACGTAGTGGTTACCCGCTGTTTCTGTTTTCTTTTTCTATTTTAATGATTTTTCTGAGAAATAATTGTCTTTCAATAAATGGATTAGAACTCTATCTATAAATGAACGTACCTGTTTTGTTGATCTGTTTGCTTCTACTATTGACATTTCGATATTCCTCTACTTTTATGTGTTTGAGTAGCTCGTTTCTTGTTAGTAATTTGATGTCTCATAAATGTCTCTTAATTAAGCACCCAAAGTCCAGTACATAATTCAAGTTAGCTTTGAAGGGTCAAGTTGCCGTTAACTCTGTGAAGACTCAAAGGTAATTAGCATCGAATAAACAATGTATATGGTATAAAGTCTAATATCCGAAGACTACATTACAGTCAGTTAATGCTTATCAAAAATATATAGAGGCCCTTAAACACCGGTGGTAAAGAAAGGAGGGAATCTCCAACATAACTCTGTTGCAGCACCCACAGCAAACCTCAAAACACCCAACAGCAAAAGTGTATAGATACTGAAGAAAATGTAGAAATGTAGAAAAATAATACTAAATGTCCAAAGTTCAAACTCTTTAACACGATCGAGGCTCACAACAAATCAATCATCCATCGTTATAGACATTGAAACTTGCTATTCCTCCATATGCATATGATAAGAATGACAAATATGGATAATGACCATATCCAATTAAACAGCACAAAAATTCAGAAAATCAGAAACCGAAAGCATACAAAATCAGGATAAAACAGGAACCAATGCAAACAAACAAAAACCTTAACCATATTAAAAGAAGGGAACTCCCCATATGGAAGTGAGATCATGTGCTCAGGAAAAGTAAGCTTCTCCTGCTTGCATGCAACACCCACACCATCAATTCGGTAGAACTGTCACATCCGGTCACTTCCATTTCGGAGGACATAGAGTACAATATTTGGTTAGATGGTTCAAATGGTCTAAGACAGAATATCATCCACCATTCTGGCGAGTAGGACATCATAGTGTATGACGAGTTCCCCATATCGACCGTAGAACTTCCTCAGTGACGATTTTTGTCGGTCACAAACTTTTCTGAAAGACGCCTTGCTCTCAGAACAAAATCCATATACTTGTTTCTTCCTCTGGCATAGCGAATCAACTGAGATATGAACACGCCATAAGCAGGCGGTGAAGGGATGTTGCTACTCAGGAAAAGAAAGTTTGTAATGCTGAAATTGAAGTCGCCACGTTTGGCATAGAGTGAGGTGTTCATGTGACCATCAGTGTCGTAGGACAACATTATGTCCAAATAGGATGCTGGATTATTTGTCTCTGTAGTTTCTTGACTTCAAGCTCCGAAGGATAGATACTGCTGAGGTAATCCGCGAATTTTGGATTATTGATGGATATGTATCTGTAAGTGAAGTTGAAGTCAGAAGCTAAGTATCTTTTTCCCTTCAGAGACCAAAGATTGAAAAAATTCAGCTTCGCATTAGTAAAGGAAAATGTCGGCAAGGAGTGGGGCACAATTGGTCCCCATTTGAATTCCGAGAATTTGCTGGAAGACCTTTCCTCCTCCAAACACCACAAAAATGTGAATAGTCGGATTTTTTCTTTCTGTTTGTAAGTTTTAAATTCTGCATTCGGCTATCAATAGTTGTGAGATAGAATATGTATGGAAAAAAGTCAAAACTTCTTGCGTTATATTTTGAATTTAATTCAATTGAGAAATCAAGCCCATATTTGCTGTCTTTTAAGAATATTGTGTTTTGTATTTAACAATTATCATCCAAGACAAGAAGTTGAATAAAAGCAACCGATGTAGATGAAACGGCACTGATTCCAACATTTTGGCATATTACATTGTTTAGATTTAGGATCACTGATGAGGGTTAAGTACCCGAAACGTGCATGTCTGGTCCGAGTTGCCAATTTATCTGTTTTTAAATGATGCTATTCAATTTGAATACGTTTACATTGAATGTCGTCCCTGCAAAATAATGCAGCTTTTAGAATAATAAAGCTATTAAGTAAAAAAAAAAACTCCAAAATATCTAGTGTGGTTTATACTTGACGAAAATGCTAAAAATATTACGACACTGATGGTCACATAAACACCTCACTCTATGACAAACGTGACGACTTCAATTTCAGCATTACAAACTTTCCTTTTCTTAGTAGCAACATCCCTTCATCGTCAGCTTATGGCGTGTTCATATCTCTGTTGATATGCTATGCCAGAGCAAGCACCAAATACATATACGGATTTTCCTCTGAGAGCTAAGCGTCTTTCAGATAAACTTTTCAGTCAGGGATATGTTTGTGACCGACTAACATCGTCACTGAGGAAGTTCTACGGTCGATATGGGGAACTTGTGATACACTTTGATGTCCCACTCTCTAGAATGGTGGATGATATTCTGTCATAGACCATTTGAACCATCCAACCATAGATTGTACTCTATGTCTTCCGAAATGGAAGTAACCGGATGTGACAGTATTACCGAATTGAAGCGGCGGGTGTTGCATGCAAGCAGGAGATGCTTACTCTTCCTAGGCACTTGGTCTCACTCCCATATCGGGAGTTCGCTTCTTTTCATATGGTGGAGGTTTTTGTTTGTTTGCTTTGGTTCCTGTTTTATCCTGATTCTGTATGCCTTCGGTTTCTGATTTTCTGAATTATCGATTTTGTGCTGTATACAGGGATATGGTCATTATCCATATTTGTCATGATATGTATCTGTTATATAAGAAACTTGAAGGAAAAATTAACTAAAGATATACTTAATAAATATATGAATTATTTACCTGCACCTTCTTGTACAACAATGGAATGGACAAAAGTTGAGTACCTCATCAGTAACAGTTATGCTCACCATCATCAGGCAGCACAGAATAATTGTCAAAGCAATTGTGTTCTATGAAATGAAAAAAAATCGGTTAAAATGTATCTGCTCTTAAATGATGCTATTGAATTTGAAGACGTTTAATATTAACGACCCCATAATTAGCATGATGAAAACATAATAAACGATTTTCACATTACCGCACAGACATTTTGACAGGCCAAGACTGGACATGGTAACATTTTACGCAACTTTTCACTATGGCATCGAAACATATCTTAGACGTCATAAGAAGTAACGATAGACGTTGTGATGTTGGGTCTTTGAGTGTTTAGAATGAAAATCTGACGGAAAAATCTTGTAACTTAAGGTCAGGGTTGCTACTTTTAATAGAAATGAGGTAGAAGAAAAATGGATATGTCCACATGTAGAGGAACATCTCCTCGAACTATTCAGACCAAAAAAAACCAAAATTTGCCCGTCTCGTTTTTTTTGGATATAAACGTCCATTTTTGGACTATTTTAATATTTTCGTCATTTTAGAGAATACCACATGATAACTTTACATACCTCTGCAATGCATGAAATTCCATATAATCATAATGTATATACCCTTATTTTTCTAGATTCTTATAGCTTATGTATGAATTAAAGCCTATTTTGAAAAATTCTCATAAAGTAAACAGTTCTAAGGAGTGTATTTTCTTTAAAATACGATTTTTCTGGTTGCCATGGCAACAACTCGTTATTTTTACTAATAGCTAGAAGGTCGCCAGGTACACAATTATTTTCTCTGTGTAAAGAGCTATGGTTTTGCTTTATCCTAAAGCAGTCAAACCAATATGTAACCGAATTCGTTTTTGGGCGAAATGACTGTTTCTATAAAATGCACAATATTTTGCGCAAAAAATCAACATTTTGACCCCAAAACAGAGAGATTTACTCGAAGTTTTAATTTTTTATTCTCTTAGTTTTAAAGAGTGTCATGAATAGTATAAATTCTGATGTTTGAATCTTTAGAAGCAGAACTCATGCGAAAATGACAATTTTTTTCCTATTTTCGGCGATTTTTCACTCTAAAATATGCATTTTTCCCAAAAATACACACACAGCAATGAATGAAAATTTCAAGGATGATTATTTTTTTTCTGAAATAATGCAACAAACTGAGCTTATACTATTTATCGTCCATGTCGGTTCAAATATTACGTGATATAAAAATAAAGTTATCTCCCTGTAGTCACAACCCTAACCTTAATGCGGAAGGGTTCCAACTTTATACCTCCTAGAGGAAAATTTCAAACCAATTTATTATGCACCGGTCATGTGTTTCGAATATTAAATTATCATCAGTGATGCATCCAGCCAAAGTACTTTTCATGAGCCGCCCAAATTAATTTCACTATCGTCCTCTTGTTTAATCTTTAAGGATGCTTTCTCCTGTTCATTGCATCAAATTCAATAGCATGATTAAATGGAGTTGCTTGAGTATATATTTATTATTTTCATAAGTATAAACATTTTTGGTTTACTTATCCTTTTGCTTTGAAACAACCTTGTTCAAATAACATTACGTCACAGCGATAACCTTTTACGTCACGCAGCAAAAATGACGTT
Organism: Pinctada imbricata; assembly: GCA_033119305.1. NCBI lineage: Eukaryota > Metazoa > Mollusca > Bivalvia > Pterioida > Pteriidae > Pinctada > Pinctada imbricata. Next base: position 13,775,960 of record VSWD01000004.1, on the reverse strand, counting down.
CGTCTTCCCGCTATTGATAAAACAGATAAATAACGCTGCAGGAAAGGGATGTAATGTTTGATTATTTATATTTGCCTTTAAATTACATCAAGTGAGAAGATTAATTTAATAAAAGCAATACTTTTAAGAAATAGATTTGTATTTTCAGTGTGAATCAAATCAGAGACACAACAAAAGCATATAAAATACACGGAAACGTGCAAAATAGAACTTAATCAGTAATTGCACTCTCTACTGTCATTGTGTTAAAGATACATTAATGGCAGGCGATTCGTCTCTGGATTTCTATTTATTAACAAAAAATATAATGATTAATCGAAACGAACTTTTTTTTAATCTCTTCTGCCTTATCTTTATTCTTTTTGTAATCTTTTTCCTTTATTTCTTTTAGCAGCGTTATGTCTGCAAAAATTTGAAATTTTGAAATCTATCAGACAATTCTATACTTTCCTGTTTACATGATCCTTTTGTGCGTACACAATTTCTTCAATTCTGTCATTTATTTAAAATATGGATACAATACAGGAACTTAACATGAGTAAGGGTACATATCGAAAACAAAATCATCAGCTATCATCTTACTTCATACATTTTTTCCGATAAATAATTAATCTTTTAAAGTAAAACTTAAATAAGGCCCTTTCACATCAGTCTTGCCGCAGCCATACAGTCTCTGCGATCCTGCACGCCGTACGGCTGCACCATAACAGTTACTGATAGAGACAGCCGTATGAAAGACTGCGACACGAGTTCGTAGTGTTTAGACAGCATACTTTTTTTTTCGTGCGACTGCCGCACTGAAGACGTACAGGCATCTCACTGCTGAAATGCGTCATAAGAGAGGAATACTTTATAAAAGAAAAAAAAAATCGAATCATGTAACCCCATGGACTGAAACAAAAATATTGCTAATCCGGTCGGGGGGGGCGGGGGAGGGGCTCCGCAGATTAAAAAAAAACATGCTATGAAAGATTAATATAAACTTGCACGGCGTACAGCGTCTTCCGACAAACTAAATGTGTGTCATGGGGTGTGGGAGAGAGAGGGGTTATATTACATATATATGTTCTTTAGACATATTTATCGATAACGTTGAATGTGGATTTAAAAATTCAGAAACGATCATACTTTTTCGATTGTCTTAGATTATCGAATATATTCTGTGGTCGGAGAGTTCCCTCGTCTACGTACGTATCCTTGTTCTTTATTTCCTGTGAACATTGTACATAAAACACAGGAATGAACAAAACACACAAAGAAAAAAAAAGAAAAATTGTCAGAAGACAGCGCCGCGCGCTGTTTATAGGTTTTTTTTTTTGTAGAAAAAAATGAAGGCTTATACAGTGTTCAGTTATTGCCGGGTTTGTTACATGTAAAAGTAGGTCAATCTCAAAGGTCAGATCACTGTGTCAAAAGTCAAGGTCCATAATAAAAGATCTGTTATCTAGTAATTTACGTGTGAAATATCTGCCATGTTTGTGGAATTTTAAAACGTATTTATCAAATAATATGCAAAAAAAAAATGTTTCGGTGAGTTCAAGATTTCCCCTATCTATGCAAAAAATATATTGTTTAATGTCAGATTATTAGAATGTATATAAATATTCACATGAAAGTACATGGAACAGCTATATAAAACCAAACATAATCAATAAAACCTGTACGTACTGTTGGCAGTATGGCGTTTTTTCTATTTCCTGTATCATTTGAAGAAGGGGAATAGGGTAGGCAAAATGGACCAAAACTTTTTCCCAATGCACAACCTCCCTTACTTTTACTTTCATAAAAACATGCTATAATGTCCCTAGATACACTATGTGAAGTTTGAAAAATAGTTTGATGAAATTACATTTTTTATCAGCATTTTAGTGCCAAAGATATGTTTCTTACGTTACTTTAAATAATTGCCATATGAGGTAAGAATTTGCTAAAAATTTCATTCCGTTACATCTTATGTCATAAAAATTGTTTTCAACAGTAGTAAAGTAATGTATTCATATATATTTAAGTAATCCAATTCAACAATTCCGTAAGAATATATATATTTTAGATTTTTTTGAGTATTATTTAGCCAATTTTTATTTCCCCACAATAATCTGAGATGGCTGAAGAAGGGTATCTTTGATGGCAAATATCTGACATAAAGTCCACATCTTAGTATCCTTTTCTGTTTGTTTTATTACTTATCGGGTCAATTACTAATGAAATATAATGGTTAGAAAAAAGGTTGATTCTCTTGAATTCGAGATCTCAGGATAAAGCGTCCTTAAAATTTAGATTTGTGTACCTACTTTACAGAGAGTACACGGTTCCAAATTTCCTGTAGGGTCGATTCAGTTGAATATTCCCCCAAAAAAGTTGTAAGTCTCCTTTAATATCAATGACAAATATGGATAATGACCATATCCCTGTATACAGCAAAAAATCGATAATTCAGAAAATCAGAAACCGAAGGCATTCAAAATCAGGATAAAACAGGAACCAAAGCAAACAAACAAAAACCTCTACCATATAAAAAGAAGCGAACTCCCGTTATGGGATTGAGACCAGGTGCCCAGGAAGAGTAAGAATCTCCTGCTGGCATGCAACACCCGCCGCTTCAATTCTGTAGAACTGTCACATCCGGTTACTTCCATTTCGGAAGACATAGAGTACAATCTTTGGTTGAATGGTTCAAATGGTCTATTACAGAATATCATCCACCATTCTGGAGAGTGGGACATCATATTGTATCACGAGTTCCCCATATCGACTGTAGAACTTCCTCAGTGACGATGTTTGTCGGTCACAAACATATCCCTGACTGAGAAGCTTATCTGAAAGACTCTCTCAGCTCTCAGCTCTCAGAACAAAATCCGTATATTTGGTACTTGCTCTGGCATAGCGTATCAACTGAGATATGAACACACCATAAGCTGGCGATGAAGGGATGTTGTTACTCAGAAAAAGAAAGTTTGTAATGCTGAAATTGAAGTCGTCACGTTTGTCATAAAGTGAGGTGTTCATGTGACCATCAGTGTCGAAGGACAACATTATGTCCAAATAGGATGCTTAATTATTTGTCTCTGTAGTTTCTTTGACTTCAAGCTCTGAAGGATAGATACTGCTCAGGTAATCCGTGAATTTTGGATTATTGATGGACAACACATCTAAAAAATATTTTTAATTGAAATGACAAGTTTCCAAAATAGCCGAATAATAATGTATATGTATCATGTCAAATTGATAAAGGGCCAAAACAAAGCTTCTTTCAGGCGACAGAGCTGAAAAGAAGTAATTAAGACAATTAAAACATCCAATATCACGGGGAACAAGTTTAACTTCTGCTCCACAATGCAACAGGTAATAAGTGTTTTTATTAATAATGCCGAAGGGTGTGCTACCTCATAAAGTAATTTGCCGTAATGCATTCATAAGCAAAGATACTGTCTCTCATCATTTATTTTCATATTTCCAAATTTATCTTATTTGAGTTGTGAATAAATTGTCATCCTTAAAAAGATAATATTTCATCTGCGATACATAATTCTTTCTTTTTAGTTCTCTTACCTTCATATTCTTAAACATAATACAATGCACGTGGTAATTGATCTAAAGACAAAGAAGCCATGTAATATAGAATCAACCATTTTTGTCATATAAACAAAGTAATTAACATTAAAAAAAACTTTCATCGTTTATAGTAGACGATGGAAAATTAGAAACGAAAAAAATATACTGACGGAAAGAAGAAACAATAAATTGTTGCAAAATCAATCTTATTCTATTGCAAAAATATGATACTTGATTTTAAACTTCATTATTCACAATATTGCATTTCTTCTCAATATCTTTCAAATAAACATCAAAGAAGTACCGAACAGTTATTCAGTCTCAAAGTCGAGAAGGCAACCTAAAATCGTGATACTTTTTATTTGCTCAAGCATTTTTGAGATTCCAAACTTTATGTAGAGATCATGATAAACATCCGGCATTTCATGCTTTTACAGTAGCTTTTACATGATGCAAATTACATTAATTTTGCTTTTATATGATGCAAAAGTACACAAGAATTTGTCTTTTTTGGTTCCGCGCAAAATACCATTTGTGCATTGAACATTATTTATTGCTCATGTAGCACCTCTATGTGCCAGAGTTAATATTGTTAAACGTCTTCAAATTCAATAAACTTGTTGTGTCTTCTCTTAAATACGTGTGCAAAATTATATGAGACGGGTTATCTTAAACTAAGATTCTTTTTACATTTCGAAAGACGGTCGGAAATCGTTTAGAATAAGGCTTCTCAAAAGCAAGATTTCATTATATATTATTTCTATGCCATAATTTATATTGTAAAATCAATATTTTACATCTTTATACATTATGATCAGCGGTTACCCGCTATTTCTATTTTTTCTATTTTAATTATTTTTCTACGAAATAATTTTCTTTCAATAAATGGATTAGAACTCTATCTATAAATGAACGTGCCTGTTTTGTTTATCTGCTGGCTTCTCCAGATGACATTTCGATATTCTGCTACCTTTATGTGTGTAAGTAGCACATTTCGTGTCAGTAATTTGATGTCTCATAAACGTCTCTTAATTAAGCACCTAAAGTGCAGTACATAATTCAAATTAGTTTTGAAGGGGTCAAGTTGCCGTGAAGACTTTTAGGTGATTAGCATGAATAAACAATGTACACTGTATAAAGTCTAATGTCCAAAGATTACATTACAGTCAGCATTTGATGATAAAAAAATGGGGAGGGGGAGTGGGTGCTGAGATTTTCAAATTGGAAAAGGTGATACAATATTACGCGATATTGCCGCAAAACCTTCATAATTATTTTAATTAGAAAAAGCCATGGTCGCATGCATTATCCAATATGAAAAATTTATATATGTATATGATTTTAGCGAGGTCTCTATACATGGTTACACGTCCAAAAGCAACACATTACCACACAAACAAGCATAGTAGGTAAATGCCATTGTTGACAGTCCTGTTACGTTTAAAGAATTGTCCTCTGTCGGCAATAGAAAATAGTCTGTTATACTGATTACGAACCTTGGTCCATGTACTAAACCACAATTCAATAAATTAATGAAAACGGAAAATTGATTAAATTGATTTTTTTTTTTCATTTTCCATTTTAAATTAAGTATTCAAAAATTTCAGTTCCCAAAATTCTTGAAATTTCTTAAACGCGGGTCCTGTAGCATCATATTCCACCCATCCTGCTCCGTATATCGGTACCTTTTTGGACAAAATAATTTTTAATTCACACTCTTTGGCAATATAACATTGACACTGATGGTCACATGAACACCTCACTCTATGATAAACGTGACGACTTCAATTTCAGCATTACAAACTTACCTTTTCTGAGTAGCAACATCCCTTCATCGCCAGCTTATGGCGTGTTCATATCTCAGTTGATACACTATGACAGAGCAAGTACCAAATACACGGAATTTGTTCTGAGAGCTAGGCGTCTTTCAGATAAGCTTCTCAGTCAGGGATATGTTTGTGACCGACAAACATCGTCACTGAGGAAGTTCTACAGTCGATATGGGGAGCTCGTGATACACTATGATGTCCCACTTTCCAGAATGGTGGATGATATTCTGTAATAGACCATTTGAACCATCCAACCAAAGATTGTACTCCATGTCTTCCGAAATGGAAGTAACCGGATGTGACAGTTCTACCGAATTGAAGCGGCGGGTGTTGCATGCAAGCAGGATATTCTTACTCTTCCTGGGCACCTGGTCTCACTCCCATATCGGGAGTTCGCTTCTTTTCATATGGTGGAGGTTTTTGTTTGTTTGCTTTGGTTCCTCTTTTATCCTGATTTTGTATGCCTTCGGTTTCTGATTTTCTGAATTATCGATTTTGTGCTGTATACAGGGATATGGTCATTATCCATATTTTTCATTGTTTAGTTTGAGGACCACTGACGAGGGTTGAGTACCCGAAACGTGCATGGTTGTTCCATGCTGCAAATTTCTCTGTTTATAAATGATGATATTGAATTTGAAGACGTTTGACATTTGCACTACTTGTTGAGTGTCACTGCTGATGGACCAGGAGTCCCCGAGGCCACGTGTAGCCACTTCGCCAACTTTGGTTGATCGCCTGTTTCCTCAACGCATTAAAAAAATCCTGTTACCAAAATTATTGAATTTTCTTAAACGCAGGTACTATAGCATCATATCCCATCCATCCTGCTACGTCTTTCGGTACGCTTTTTCGACATAGTAGCTCTCATACTTTTTGGCATATTAAATTGTTTAGATTTGAGGATCACTGACGAGGGTTGAGTACCCGAAACGTGCATGTCTGGTCCATGTTGCCAATTTATCTGTTCTTAAATGATGCTATTCAATTTGAAGACATTTACATCCCACCATCCTGCTACGTATTTCGGCACATTTTTGGACATAATAATTTTCACAATGACCATATTACATTTTTTAGATTGAGGATCACTGTCGAGGGTTGAGTACCCGAAACGTGCATGTTTGGTCCATGCTGCAGATTTCTCTGTTTATAAATGATGCTATTGAATTTGAAGACGTTTAACTTTACAAGAACTGTGTCATCTGATATGTCAAATAGACATGGGCGGGTCTAGGAAAACCTTCCGGGGGCATCATTTGCTATTCCAGGGGTTGGGATGTCCTGATCCCTCTCCCTCGAGATCCGTGCTTGCATAAATGCACTTATCCCTCTGTCCCATGAATCACATCGTCTCATGATTTGAAAAGAATATGATACATGCTTATTCACATTACAAACCCATTCGAGTTCTTGTTCAAAATGTGGTGCTACATATTTATATACTTTACGTTGGATCCTATTTTTTGATTTTGGAAAAAATTATACATATATATTTCATAAATGTACATATTTTGCATATGAAAAATACATGTGTATTACACATTTAATCCCATATACATATGTATACCACATATGAAATATGTGTTATACATGTGTAGCACAAAACACATGTATAACTCATGTGAATTCACACACATGTTTTTCATGTGTGATGTTTAACATTTAAAAAATACATATCATTTATATGTGTATATCCACACATATGAAATACACATATAATACATATTTAAAACATGTGTGTAATGAAACACATATTTTGCATGTGTGGACATTTTTGCTGTGTATTACGTATGTATAAGGTTTCTCTGTCTTCTGATGTGGAAATAGAAATAAGGTTATATGGGTTTTTCTTTCATTTTATTATTGTGAGAATTTGTGCATTCATTTAATCGAAAAACACACATAGTTGTGATATAGAATATACGATGGAATATTCAAGTGCTTGATTTACCATTAATTTACTGCTAAACTATTTATTTAACACTTTTGTAAAACAGTTATTTAATTTGAAAGCTATTACTCCTCTTCTGAGGTTCCTTTAATTGTCAGGCCTTTTATAATCCATTGGAAGGACAAGTATATCTCCCACGGCAAGAAGGCTAAGGAGATTTGCAACAACCACGTTCAAAGCCCCTGAAAAATAATACAGATATGAAATGGAAAATACAAAATATCTCGTATGATTTGTGATTGAAAAAAGGGTAAGATATGATATGTACCCATTCTTTTGGAAAATTGACGAATGACATAAAAATTATACATAACAATTAATTAGTTATGTACATGCATGTCTGTATGCAGCACCATCGTGGACAAAAATTGTATTGATCTACATCAGTATCGGTAGCGGCAACCAGCATCAGGCAGCACAGCAGAATTGTCAAAACAATTGCTTTCTGTTGAATAAAAAATATAAAACTCGGTTTACGACCGTAAAATCAGCATTTACCGACCGAAAACAGACAAAAGACAAAGATAATAGAAAAGCAACCATTTTCATGAAATAATCAAATGAATTTACACTCTTGTAAAACAGTTTTACTTACCTCGTACATATCGCCTGGTATGATAGGAAAATATTGTTTGTGACAAAAATGACGATGTAACTGATGGACATAGGAAATTATCGTAATGCTATAGCATAAAGATAGCTTACAAAATCGTGCATACATAATCAATCCTGATTCAATATGAAGTTACAGTGATGCCGAAATAATCTAATTTCCATTGTAAGTTTTAAGAAACGAAAAGTCTTATTGACTGGGAAATTTTGTTGAAACCTATATCAACAGCAACCGGAAACACTACAAGCTACGTCATAAGCAAGGTAGTCCTCAACACAAATCAAAGCTGCAAATTAAGATTGGAATGCGACGAAATGAAATGATAAGTAATCAATGTAATCTTTTTTTGTTGTTGATAGTGGTATCAACACCAAAACATGCGCTAAGCATGTATTGTTGATACCTCGATGAACCAAAGAATATTTAAATGATTTCTAAATAAAATCGAGCTGTTGAGTTCGGCATCACATACATATGTCCCTGCCATTATTTCATGTAACATGTGTGAAGTTACTGAAAACTTAGATTATTTCTATACGTTGAACAAACATAATATCGAAAATTTCAAATTCTTATGTCATGACGTCATAAACATTTTGTTATATCCCCCCTTGAGGTGTCGAACTTAAACCGTCACGGGTCTTTGTGACATGTTGTCTGTAAAACCAATCTAATTTAAAAGAATATTTCATTACATAATAAAATCTGCATAGTTATTACCTTTTACTTCTAGAAATTCTATGTAAGGTTCGGATTATATTTAATTAACTTCTATGTCTATCTCATTAATTTATTTAAATAAATGGTAAATAACTCTATCTATAAACGTACGTACCAGTTTTGTTGATCTGTTTGCTTCTTCTATAGACATTTCGATATTCGTTTACTTATATATAATATATATATATGTGTGTGAGTAGCTCGTTTCGTCTTAGTCTTTTGATATCTCTTAATTAAACGATCAAAATGCAGTACATAATTCAAATAAGCTTTAAAGGGATCAAGTCGCCGTTGACTCTGTGAAGAATCAAAGGTGATTAGCATGGAATAAACAATGTTAACTGTATAAAGTCTAATGTCAAAAGACTACATTACAGTCAGATGTTGCGGATCAAGAAGGGGGGGGGGGAGTGGTTGTTAGAGTGAGCTAACAAATGTTGAAGTTAGTAAAGGTAATATTCATGATTGTAATGTTTTAACGGTCACTGCATACTTCTAACTGAGATTGAGAATGGTTTAAAACTTGCTGGTGGACCAGGAGTCCCCGAGGGCACATCTAGCCAAGTTCGATCAATTTCGGTTGATCGTTTCTTCAACGCATTCTAAATTTCTGGTATCAACATTTCTTGAAATATCTAAAAAGTGGGTCCTGTAGCATCATATCCCACCCATCCTGCTACGTCTTTCGGTACACTTTTTTGACATAGTAACTTTCATACTTTTTGGCATATTACATTGTTTAGATTTAGGATCACTGATGAGGGTTAAATGCCCGAAACGTGCATGTCTGGTCCACGTTGCCAATTTATCTGTTCTAAAATTATGCTATTCAAATTGAAAACGTTTACATTCATACCACTTGGTGAGTGTCACTGGTGGTGGACCAGGAGTTCTCGAGGGCAGATGTAGCCAAGTTCGATCAATTTCGGTTGATCGTTTTTTCAACGCATTCTAAATTTCTGGTATCAAAATTTCTTGAAATATCTAAAAAGTGAGTCCTGTAGCATCATATCCCACCAATCCTGCTACGTCTTTCGGTACACTTTTTCGACATAGTAACTTTCATACTTTTTGGCTTATTACATTGTTTAGATTTAGGATCACTGATGAGGGTTAAGTACCCGAAACGTGCATGTGTGGTCCACATTGCCATTTTATCTGTTCTAAAATGATGCTATTCAATTTGAAGACGTTTACATTGATACCATTTAAATGAGCGCATGGAGATGACGTTGTGAGATGCAAGCCCGACATTTTCAACGAAAACTGAGAGACAAGTACCCTTTTGCAAAAGGCCAAAGCCATCAGTACATCACCGAGACAGATTAAAAGGATGAGACTAACATTGTTTTATATTCAAATAATTCAAATTAAGTCCTTATATATCTGTACTATTATAAGAAGTGTGATGATTATCATAAGGGTTTTGATTATTGCAGCAGCTACGCGGGCTGATTGATATGTTGTGAACCTCGGTTTTCTGGGATGCAGAAGGTATTCTGCTGATAGATTATCTTCAAAAAGGACAAACAATCAATGACAAATACTATGCTCCACTTCTGACACAGTTATGGGAAAAGCGCCGCGGAAAGCTCAATAGTTAAAGGTCTGTTGTTCCACCATGACAATGCCGCTGTTTGCATGGACTTCGCACTCCGGACTTTGCAGTATAAGGGTCAAGATATTCCTCTACTTTTATATGTTTGAATAGCTCATTCCTTGTTTTAATTTGATTCCTCTTAATTACGCACCCAAATGTGCAGTACATAAATCAACTAAGCTTTTGAGGGGTCAAGTCGCTGTTGACTCTTTCTAGACTCAATGGTGATTAGCATGGAATAAACAATGTACACTGTATAAAGTCTAATGTCCAAAGATTACATTACAGTCAGTATGTGCTGATAAAGAAATAGGGAGGGGGACTGGGCGCCGAGATTTTCAAATTGGAAAAGGTGATACAATATTCAGCGATATTGCCACAAAATCTACATAATTCTTTTAATAAAAAATAGCTATGGTCGCATGCATTATCCAATATGAAAAAAATATATATGTAAATGATTTAGTGAGGTCTCTATACATGCTTAAACGTCCAAAAGCAACACATTCCCACACAAACAAGCAGTAGTAAGTAAATGCCATGGTTGACAGTCCTGTTACGGTTAAAGAATTGTCCTCGGTCGGTTGCATAGACAATAGTATGTTATACTGATTACGAACCTTGGTCCATGTACTAAACCAAAATTCAATAAGTTAATGAAAACGGAAAATTGATTTTTTTTTCATCTTCCATCTTAAATTTAGTAAATGAAAAATGGAAGATTAATTCAAAATGAAAATTTCAAATCGAAAAATGAAAATGGAAAATAAACTCAAAAACGCTGTATTCGGCCCCAAATGAATTTTCCTTCGCAAAAATAAAATAGGAAAATGGAAAATTGAAACCATTTTCAATTTTCATTATTAATTTTGAAAACGAAAAATGAAAACTTGATTCTTTTTTATTTTTAATTTTTAAATATGTAATAGAAAATGGAAATTTTCCTCTATAAAATATTATTTCCATGATGGAAAATTGAAATTGGACTGTAATGGACTGTTCTTGAATTTTCTTTACAAACTCCGCAATGGATAATGCGCTAATACCAAAATGGAAAATGAAAAATTAACAACACGACCTGCTCATCCCTATCTGTATGATCCAGCGATTAGCCTATCAGATCGCTCGACTCAAACGTAAACAAAAGTTTCTATTGGCAGCTTCGCAAATAAACAGTTACATTGTTTAGATTGAGGACCATTGATGAGTTAAAGAAGATCCTGACGATAATCTCAACAGCACTCACAATAGAGCAGAAAATTAAACATCGAAGGACCCCTAGCAAGCTAGAGGTGGGACCAGGTGCCCGGGAGGAGTAAGCATCCCCTGTTGGCTAGCCGCACTCGCCGTCGATGTTAATGAAGCATGGAAATGAAAATATATAAAATTCATGCACTGTCTGACGTTATGTCTATATAGAAAGTGCTCTGGCGACAATGTCAGGGAAGTATTTTCAAAACACTTACTGTCAAACCCCTCGCGGGGAACTTTTTTACGAGCTCCACACGGCAAAGGGCATATGTGTGACATAAGTGAATATCCCAAACGTGATAAGTGTGACATAAGTGAATATCCCTAAGGGCATAAGTGAATATCCCAAACGTGCATGTCTGGTCCATGCTGCAAATTATTCTGTTTATAAATTATGCTATTGAATTTGAAGACATTTAATATTTGTACCCACTGGTGAGTATCACTGCTGGTGGACCAGCAGTCCCCGATGCACATGTAGCCAATTTCGATCGACATCGGTTGATCGTCTGTCTCTTCAACGCATTCAAATATTTCTGTTACCAAGATTCTTGAATTTTCGTGAACGTGGGTACTATAACAGCATATCCCATTCATCCTGCTACGTATTTCGGTATATTTTTGGACTTACTCATTTTCACACTCTTTTGCATGTTTTAGATTGAGGATCACTGTCAGGGTTGAATACCCGAAACTTGCATATTTGATCCATGCTGCAGATTTCTCTGTTTATAAATGATGCAATTGAATTTGAAAACGATTAACATTTCAAGAAGTGTATCATCTGATATGTCAAATAGACATGGGCGGGTCTAGGAAAACTTTCCGAGGCATCATTTGCAATTCCAGGGGTTGGGATGTCCTGACCCCTCTCCCTCGAGATCCGTGCTTGCATAATTGCGCTTATCCCTCTGTCCCATGAATCACATCGTCTCATAGTTTGAAAATGATATGAATAAGTGCTTGTTCACATTACAATGACAAATATGGATAATGACCATATCCCTGTATACAGCACAAAATCGATAATTCAGAAAATCAGAAACCGAAGTCATACAAAATCAGGATAAAACAGGAACTAAAGCAAATAAACAAAAACCTCCACCACATGAAAAGAAGCGAACTTCCGATATGGGAGTGAGACAAGGTGCCCAGGAAGAGTAAGCATCTCCTGCTTGCATGCAACACCCGCCGCTTCAATTCGGTAAAACTGTCAGATCCGGTTACTTCGAGTTAAACCCATTCGAGTTCGTGTTCAAAATGTTCTCGTCATCTTGATACGAAAAAATCAACAAAAACATGAGCTAGTTTACGCTATTCTCGCGTCGATGCATCTTTACTATGACAAATATGGATAATGACCATATTCCTGTTTACAGCACAAAATCGATAATTCAGAAAATCAGAAACCGAAGGCATACAAAATCAGGATAAAACAGGAACCAAAGCAAACAAACAAAAAGCTCCACCATAAGAAAGAAGCGAACTTCCGATATGGAAATGAGATCGGGTGCCCAGGAAGAGTAAGCATCTCCTGCTTGCATGCAACACCCGCCGCTTCAATTCGGTAGAACTGTCACGTCCGGTTACTGCGATTTCGGAAGACATAGAGTACAATCTTTGGTTGGATGGTTCAAATGGTCTATGACAGAATATCATCCTTCATTCTGGAGAGTGGGACATCATAGTGTATGACGAGTTCCCCATATCGACCGTAGAACTTCCTCAGTGACGATGGTAGTCGGTCACAAACATATCCCTGACTGAGAAGCTTATCTGAAAGACGCCTAGCTCTCAGAACAAAATCTGTATATTTGGTACTTGTTCTGGCATAGCGTATCAACTGAGATATGAACACGCCATAAGCAGGCGATGAAGGGATGTTGCTACTCAGAAAAGGAAAGTTTTGAATGCTGAAATTGAAGTCGTCACGTTTGTCATAGAGTGAGGTGTTCATGTGACCATCAGTGTCGTATAACAACATTATGTCCAAATAGAATGCTGAATTATTTGTCTCTGTAGTTTCTTTGACTTCAAGCTCCGAAGGATAGATACTGCTCAGGTAATCCGCGAATTTTGGATTATTGATGGACAACACATTGTCTATGTACAATGTATCTGTAAGTGAAGTTAAAATCAGAAGCTAAGCACCTTTTCCCCTTAGAGACCAAAGATTGAATGAATTCAGCTTCGTACGAGTAAAGGAAAATGTCGGCAAGGAGTGGGGCACAATTGGTCCCCATAGGAATTCCGACAATTTGCTGGAAGACCTTTCCTCCAAACACCACAAAAATGTTGTCGATTAGAAAGTTTAACATCTGAAAAATATCTGTTTCAGTGTACTTATTTTCAGAATCTGACTTTTCTTTTACAAAGTAGGTTTTGTCATAGTTAACAACAATAAATAATAAACAATATCAACGTCATTTTTACGCTCTCATCGTTATGGTATCTATCTAAAGGAAATTACATTGTCCTGTAAATCTGTCTTTTAAAAAATGTATCAATGGTATACATTTATTGAAGTATTTTCAGAGCACACTGAACAGTCATTTTAAGGTATCGTCTTATTTACGAGTATTAAAAGATGTTAATTTTTTCCTATCAAATCAAACGTTTGTTATAAATCTTCAAAATATTAAAATATTTTGACAAGACTAGTGTTTTTCCAAATGAATTTGAATATCATCCTTATGGTACTAAAATCTGGGAGTTTCGATGATCAAATCGCTGAAAGTGAGCAGGAATAACGATCCGGTTTTACGTTATATTCATAACAATTATAGAATTCGTTTGTGTAAATGTTCTCAATTTCAAAACTGTCGATTTTGAATAATTATTCTCTGAAGTCAACGATACATTTTGTAATAAACTCTACATAAATAGCATCAGAAAGTATGAGTTAAAGAAGATCCTGACGAAAATCTCAACAGCACTCACAATAGAGCACAAGATTAAGCATCGACGGACCCCTAGCAAGCTAGATGTGGGACCAGGTGCCCGGGAGGAGTAAGCATCCCCTGTTGGCTAGCCGCACCCGCCGTCGATGTTTCAGCACGAAAATGAAAACAATATATAAAATTCATGCACTGTCTGACGGTATGTCTATATAGAAAGTGCTATAGCGACAATGTCAGAGAAATATATTCAAAACACTTACTGTATATGCATGAAATGAAAAAAGGAACCCTGTTTAAATACTGAATTTCAAAAGAGCATCAATTTATGTGAAGTTTTGTCAATATATATGTAAAGTATTTGACACAAATCAATATTAGTGTTCAGTGGTAGGGGAGATGGACGCTTTTATCTCTATCATCAGTTCTATAAATATCAACAATCAAAGGCTTGTCAAACAGGGGATGCTTTCTCTTCCCGGGCGCCTGGTTCACCTAGGCCTCTAGCTTGCTAAGGGTCATTGGATGCCCAATTTGGTGCGTTATTGTGAGTACTAGTGAGATTGTCGTCAGGATCTTCTTTACCTCATCGGAATAATCAAGTGAACAATTAGTTGATAATAAAATGTTACTGTTTATATATTTCCTTTCAATGGTCATTCATTATGTAGGATCTTGATGATATTGGTTCTTCGTATTGGTCAGGAAGTCCCTCTGTATCTGTCCTTTGTTAGGGAGTTGGTCGCTTTTTCTCTACCATTAATTTTATAAATATCAGCAACCAAAGGCTTTGAAGTTGTGCGTTCACAACGATATATATGGAACCTCATTTAAATTGTAAAACGAAAGAAGAACATACTATTTCGAAATGTAATTGGACATTAAAGTCTTAATTGGATTATAGGTCCATTGTAACAGTTTCTCATCAGTGATACTCGAGGGCGAAAAGCTGACATCAGCATAATACATATTATTGTTATACCCTTATCAGTATCTCTATATAAAATCTCCATAGGAAAAATGCCTATAAATTCGAATATTTGACCAAGCAGTCAATATTACATCAATATTGGCCCTAGGGCAATATTATAAAAAATATTGACCGATCAACAGTAAATCATTTGTGACGCTATTAGCTCTACCTATTTTTCCACGCTCTTTCTCTTATAGACTAAAATGAACGTAAACATGCCGGGTTAATCGATTCGTTGCTGCAATATTGATGTAAGGTATAACAAAACAATTATTGACTGGGAATTCGGGCAATATATGATCTGTTGGACCTTCAGCATAAAATATAGCCCTCGGCCTACGGCCTCGGGCAATATTTTATCTTCAGGTCCAACAAATCCTATATTGCCCTCATTCCCAGTCAATAATTGTTTATTATGAACACCTCACTGTATGACAAGCGTGACGATTTCAGCTTCCACATAACTAACTTCCCTTTCATAAGTAGCAACATTCCGTCTTCTCCTGCTTATAGTGTTTTTGTTTTTCAACTGATACGGTACGCCAGGTCATGTTCCAAATATGAAGATTTCATCATGGTTGCCGGACGGCTTGCCAGTAAGCTACTTCTTCAGGGTTATGTTACCCAACGACTGAACTCATCGTTGAGGAAGTTCTTCGGTCGCTACGGAGATGTTATGAAAGCATATGAGATCCCCCTTTCCAGAATGATAAGTGACATTCTAAATTGTGATTGAATGGATGTCATCATCACCAAAGAAGACATACTTACCTGATATGAGACAATCACCGAATTTGACAGGTTTCCATGGAGCTGGTGCAACGGTTGTTGCATGCAATCAGGAGACGCTGACTCTCCCCGGGCACCTGGTCTCACTTCGTAATCTTGTTCATTCCGGGGTTCGCAACCGTTTCGTTGGAAATTCTCACGATTTTGTCTGGCCTTCTCGACTTTGAGACTGAATAACGGTTGATACTTCTTTGATGTTTATATAAAGACCTAAAATGTTGACTTATCAAAGGTTTAGCTAAGGGCAGATAAATCCCTCCAGGGAGATATTCATTAGTTGCAGAATGATTTATCAAAAGTGAATTTGTGCATGTCTGGTCCATGCTGTTAATTTATCAGGTTTTAAATGATGCTATTGAATTTAAAGACGTTTAACATTACAACGGTAAATTTACAAATACATTTCAATCCTAGTATCGAAACACGAAACTAATTCACAACTGAACTGTAAGGAAAATATCTCAATTAATACCCCTTGATAGTAACTGTTTAAATGTTTTCCCTGACATAACACTTTTAATATAGACAGAACCTCAGACAGTCGCATGTTTTGTAGATATTAATTCTTGTGTGGACTTCGACGGCGGATGCGGCTAGCCAAACACAGGACACTTACTCCTCCCGGACACCTTGTCCCACCTCTAGCTTGCTAGGGCTCCATCGATGCTCAGTTTGTCTCTCCATTATGAGTGCTGTTGAGCTTCTTTATCTCATTAGAATAATCTTGTTTACAAATAATGGATATAGCAAAAACTTTCATGTTAATATGTTTGCTTTCAATGTACATCAGTTAAGTTAGATGTTTATGATATTGGTTCTTCATATTGGTCAGGTAGTTCCTCCGTTTCGTCAACGTCGTTGTAAATATGCATCTCGTTGTATGCATGAGGGTTGGGATCGTCTTTAGTCGCCCCTGCCACGTATGCCACGCCTTTGTAATTATCTCTGAAGTACTTTATTCTGAAAGTATGAAAGAAATATTGAATTGATATTTTCACTGTTCATTTACCTAGAATGTTCATAACGAGTGATATTCGGTTGTTGTTATTGTTGTTGGTGGTGGTACAAAAATGTAGTAATAAATTTGAAGGTCAACTTTTAAATTTAAATTTTATTTATTTAACAACTGTTTAACAAACAAGTTACACAACTTATACTATGTCTCACGTTGGCTCAGATGTTGGCGTGAGGGGGTCCAAGGAGCAGGAGGAAACCGGAGTACCCGGAGCAAAAAACCCCTGCAGAGGCCTGGGTGGGGGACCACCTACCCTCCCACATAAGACCCTTTGCCGAATCTGAGATTCGATCCCGGGACCTTAGAGGTGAGAAGCGAGCGTGCTACCACTGCGCTAACCCGGCCGTTTTTTTTTTTAATATTAACTTTTCACTTTTGATATATGTACACTCTCATTCAACATCGATTTCTCAATAAATAATGATTAAGTTTGGAGACCAATTACAAACAAGTAAAGATTACAACTTTAAAAGGAAAGATGAAAGATAGTACGATTGTCCTGTATAATGAATAATCTGCTAGCCGCGTATAATTATGACTTATATTAATAATGAACATATCCCAATACACAGTACATAATGGATAATTCAGAAAATCATAAACTGAAGGCATTCCAAATCAGGAAAAAACTGAACCAAAGTAAACGAACGAAAACCTCCAACACAAGAAAAGAAGCGAAATCCCGATGCGGGAGAGAAACCAGTTGCGCAGGAAGAGTCAGCATTTCCTGCTTACATCCAACACACGTCATGCTTAAATTTGAAAATTAATGAACGAAAATGATGGGTATGTTATCGATTAAGGGACATATCCAGAGCTGTGTCTTAGTCCTTTGTGTTGATGTTTATTAGTTGTGGGTTGACGTTTCATGTCCCTTTTGCGTCTCTTTCTGTGCTTGTCTGCTCTGTGTTTTTGCATTGGGTGTTTGGAGTTTTGCTGTGGGTGGTGCAACCGAGTATTGTTGGAGATCCCCTCCATTGTTTTATCAATAAAACGTTAGACGAATTCTTTACGAGGATCAGATTAGGAAATATATTCTATTAAAGAATTAATTAATTATTCTTTTACATCAATTACATGAAATACCTTAATACTTATATCAATGAATGTAAACATATAGAATATACCTTTTACAGAATATGTACACTAAAAGTGTGATCACCAATACAAAGAATATTGTAACTGCAATACCCACGTAAACTGTAAACAATAGAATAATACAATGATATAGTTAAATATTAAATATAAGAATTCAAGGGACAGATATACGGAAGCATAGAAGGGACAGATACGAGGGTAGTCCCAGAAAATCGTAGACATTTAAAATGTATCATTTTATCATTGTCATCAGCATTAAGAAAGTTGTAAAGGGCTGCATTGTTATAAACTTTGCATCGACAAATTTGACATACACAGCGGCTTCTGTACATGCAAAATCAATAATTTATCTTTCATAGTAAAACTTTTATAGACGAAATAAAGACGTAGGTTGATTTTCACCGGCGCATAATATGTAACGTGATGGATACCGGCGACTGCGGTTAAGAGTATGCCTTTTAGCTACAGGTAGCAATATATAAGGACCTGGCACGAATTGGCGGGAAATCCGCCCAGATAATAAAATCTCCTCTAGGGTTACTAATACTATTCTAAGGTATAAAATATATATTTATAGATAGAAAAACTTATAATCTAAAATATGTACTCAAATGTTTATCATTTACATCACCTACTTGGCATTTCTTCGAAATCGAAGCAACGTAGAGTCCACCATTTAGAGTCTATGATATTACGTTATAAAATCCGAATAATAATAAGAGATGAAATTGAGAAAATCGTTTTACTCTGGTTTATATTAAGTTATCATACATTTAGTGATTTAATAAACGGTAGAATAATTGTTCTCCTTTAAAATCTAGTATGACAAATATGGATAATGACCATATCCCTGTATACAGCACAAATAATTCGATAATTCAGAAAATCAGAAACCGAAGGCATACAAAATTAAGATAAAACAGGAACAAAAGCAAACAAACAAAAACCTCCACCGTATGAAAAGAAGCGAACTCCCGATATGGGAGTGAGACCAGGTGCCCAGGAAGAGTAAGCATCTCCTGCTTGCATGCAACACCCGCCGATTCAATTCGGTAGAACTGTCACATCCGGTTACTTCCATTTCGGAAGACATAGAGTACAATCATTGGTTGGATGGTTCAAATGGTCTATGACAAAATATCATCCACCATTCTGGAGAGTGGGACATCAAAGTGTATGACGAGTTCCCCATATCGACCGTAGAACTTCCTCAGTGACGATGTTAGTCGGTCACAAACATATCCCTTACTGAGAAGCTTATCTGAAAGACGCCTAGCTCTCAGAACAAAATCCATATATTGAAGTCGTCACGTTTGTCATAGAGTGAGGTGTTCATGTGACCATCAGTGTCGTAGGACAACATTATGTCCAATAGGATGCTGAATTAATTGTCTCTGTAGTTTCTTTGACTTCAAGCTCTGAAGGATACTGCTCAATAATCCGTGAATTTTGGATTATTGATGGACAGCACAAGAAGTGAAGTTGAAGTCATAAGCTAAGTATCTTTTCCCATTTGAGACCAAAGATTGAATGAATTCAGCTTCGTACGAGTAAAGGAAAATGTCGGCAAAGAGTGGGGCACAATTGGTCCACATTGGAATTCCGACAATTTGCTGGAAGACCTCTCCTCCAAACACCACAACAATGTTGTCGATCAAAAAGTTTAAAATCTGAATATCTGTTTCAGTGTACTTATTTTCAGAATCGGACATTTCTTTTACAAAGTAGGTTTTGTCATAGTTCACAACAATGAATTTGTATTTGCGATTACCGTTCTTACTTGTAAACGCACAACTTATATTTTTTGCGAGTCTTTCTTTCAATTTAGAATGTGGAATTGTAGTGTAAAGTGTCGAAAAATTCAAAGGCTTTGATCGAATGGACTCTACTAAAATGAGTGGATTTCAGATGTTCTAAAAGTTCCTTCGAATTCTTTAAAATCCAAATCTGGTTGATAACACTGCGAGAATTTCTTTTCCGTTTTCAGAACTATACATTTCGGTTCATCACTATACCCCCATAAGTTCACAATAGATAAATGCGCTTAGTGCATTTACATCACGAAAAGATTAGCGAAAAAGTATCGGAATAAAATATTTTTTGTGGTTATTCGTAAAAACAAATAATAAAGTGTTTGATAAATAAAGGAAAATAAAAAAATGTAATTGAGAACTGCGTTCTATGTTGAAAGTGTTTGAATGAATATTTCAAAAGAAAAAAAAATGTAGTCGCAAAATGTTTACTACTCACCCTAATTAAGTGTCGTCATAAAGTTATTAATTGATTAACATATTATATATAATTGCCAATTATCATCACTCTAAACCCATCGGAAGAAAACGTGATAGATTTATGTATAAAAACTCAAGATTTCGAGCCTTTTCAACCCCCCCCCCCCTTTATATTTCGGTCGCCTGGTTGACATCGTTCCCCACCTTGCTACATTATCTTACTTGCCATGCTTGTAGATTTTGTCAAACTAAAGTTTCTGTTGAAAGGAAATTCTGTAGCAACATGAGCAAGGTGGGGAACAATACTCTAAAAAACTTTTCCAGTTTCCATTGGCTTTATTGTTAAAATCGACTGTTTTAACCAAAATTATACACAAAATATAGGTCGCATGCTTGAAATATTACTTTTTTCATCAAATGCGGCAAAATTCTAGCCGAATTCAGAGTTTTAATTCCTTATAATAAGAAAAAAATATTTCGGTCCAACTGAGCGGAATTCCTTACAAATCATTCGAGCTCCTTCATCTCATATATTGATAATAGACTTGGCAGTCTTTAAGAAGAAAGGAGATACATATTTAATCCACTTGATAGGATTTTCTGCACATATGGACCCTCTTTACTATTTCTTTTACTGTTCGATGCCTGTATTCATCAATGTCGTTTCTGGCAAAATTTACTGTCAGAATATCGCCCCTCTTTTCATGCCCTTGTATAGTTTTGTTTGTCAATTCGTCGGCAAATCTCTTGTACATATACAAATACTCTGCGACCATTTTCATATATTTCTGATGTTTTCAAGTTTTACTTTGTCTAAAAAGGGGTCCATCTACGATACACAATATCTTAGTATCATTTTCTGCTCAACTAAAGTTGAATTTGCTTTGCTGGACTCCCTGTAGTTTGTTTCTAGATTCACACATTACATTTATTGATACATCCTTGTCAATAGGTAGGTTTCAGGCAAGACAAGAAATCAGGTGAACTAAGAAACCTACTCCTTTGACTTAGAGCGCGTCATGTTTGTACTTATTTAAACCAAACGTAAGTTGCACATTGTAATTGTGTCTTTTTATATACCCCTTCAATCTATGTATGTCATTGTACACAAATAGGGTATTGTTGGAGGGTGTCCATATGCCTCCACGAATTAATCGGGGTCATCTTGTTATATATGCTTTATGTGGAGCATTAGGGTGGCTATTTTCTAATCCAGCATAACAATTTTCCTTAGTTTTGTGAATGAGAATGTTTCATTGAGGAATTATTATACACCACAATTGTGTGTTCTTCGAAACCTTTGGGTAATCAGAAAAGATGGAGGGTTGTGTGCACGTAATCCAGATAACCACACCGTCTGCTACTTGCGATGCGAACGGCCTTCCAAAGTCGATACCTGTTGCCCATTGGTCTCGTTGCTTTAAGTGTGGTACTTTGTGTTTGATGTTTCTATGCTGTGCGTTGGTGTTCTTTCTTCCGTCCGTCTGTGTTTCTTTCTGTGCGTGTCTGCTCTGTGGTTTTCAGAGTCTTGCTGTGGGTGCTGCGACCTAGTGTTGTTGGAGATCCCCTCCTTTCTTCAATATACAGTATCAGTTATTGCATCTTAATCTGATCTTAATTTTCTGTTGGTTCGTTCTCTTTTTCGCACGAGTTACAAAGTCGTGGGCACGAGATAATTGACCATTAGAATGCAGACGTAAAGTTGCGGGCAAGAGATTAATATTTTGTAACGATGCTCCTTCTTTCATTCCTTTGAAATGTTATCGGTACATTGTAATATGAATAAAAATGCACGTTCTTGCCCCATATGATAAAAGCGAGCGCTAGAATTAAGAATGACCTTTATAAAAAAGTTATGTTCATGAAATAAGTATATATATTTTACCAAACGGAAATTGCACCATTTTGCGTACAATTTCGTAGTTTTTTTAGAATTGCAATGTGAGAGAATCAATTAAACGAAGCA
The DNA here is from genome assembly GCA_033119305.1 of Pinctada imbricata. Classification (NCBI taxonomy): domain Eukaryota; kingdom Metazoa; phylum Mollusca; class Bivalvia; order Pterioida; family Pteriidae; genus Pinctada; species Pinctada imbricata. The sequence goes on along the minus strand of VSWD01000004.1, from coordinate 13,753,472 downwards.
GAGCCGACCTAGTAGCTTTCTTTTTAATGTGCGTCACTGGTCACGATTTTGGACTATTCTTGCGTATCTCCTGTATTAGCACTCATTGAGCTTGACTGTTATAGATATTTCAATCTATTATGACCAATGTATTTTTTCTTAATCTTTTTAAGACTTAAATTCATTAGACACATTAAAGCGGCCAAGTCTGAAATTTGATATAAAATGAATGAAGTATGCGTAAGAAAATGTACAAATTGACGCGGAGGTACGTTTTTAACTGTTCGGATTTCTTTTACGTTAGTAATTACCCATTAATTTTGTTTTACGTATGGAACATTATTGATTTAAGCTTTTCCTATATGATATGGCTGATGAATACCGAAAAGTTATAAATTGTTTCAATTCAACCCAAAATAAGGCAATTTTTCAGATCTGACACTTTTTCAAGAAAACCACAAAATGACACTATTTGTGAGCGTCTGTTTTCTCTCATTTGAACACGGATACATACTTTATCTCCAATATTTTGTAAATTCTTCCCTACAAGCACATGTTAGTGTGTTTGGAAAAATCGTTGAAATTCGTTATCTCTTGAATCATTTCATGTTTAATGCAAAATGCGGTTTCCTGCATTCTTTCTAATCGTGGCTTGATTTAAATCTAGCTTTCCCCATATAAATGACCGAACATAAAATGGGTTTATGATGATTCAAAATGAATAAATCGAAAACTGTATTCATTTCAGGCTGAAATTGAGAACAATGGACATTAAGCGCAGTGAAATATCATGGACATTTGAATTTTTATATGAAATATTCGCTTTGACGTCAAGAAACAATATGCATTCATGCCATCATGGTTTTGTCTTACAGTATAGATTTGAGCAGCAGGATATAAGATATACGTGCATAGATTATCCAATAGATTAATATTTTTTCAGGATTTAGGTGTTGGTAAGCTATGAAAGAACACGGTATGTTTACCTGCAAAATTTGACGGTTTGTCATTTTCTTCAGGTTCTATAAAGAAAGTAAAAAGTATATAATGTAATACATGTGTATTGACAAGACTTTATTGATTTGAAAAATTATATTATCTCTTGTTCCACTCTTTGAATTGGAGAAAAAAATTCATATGTACAAAACACCAGTATGGCATTTCTTTGTCAATTGCTAAATCAGATTTATAGAGCATGTACTTTTAGTAACAGAAATACCTGAATTAGGAAAGAGTATAATTTAGCTTTGAAAAATATCATTATGCGACGGAATATAATTATATCTAAACGAGCAATAACAAAAGTGATTGAGTGAAATGATCAATTATGAATTATTTTTCATGTCGTAATAATGTGTAGTTAATTTGATGACATCTCTTAAAAAAACCATCAATTTCAAGACAAAACAAGCAAAAACAATATACCTGGTGTTATTGAACAGAAGAAAGAAGTCTTTTCCCATACTCCTTCAGCGGCACATGTTACATAGTCAACTCCTTTTCCGTAATAGTTTTCAAAACAAATGAATCGAGCGAAGGATCCGTATGTTGTAGCATCCACTTCTGTTAAAGCTAACGATACATTCGGTGGTGTTCCGCAATCTGTTCAGCAAAAGAAAAAAAAAAACAGTATGGTTAAGGTTATTGAAAGAAAAATCTGCAACAACCTTTCATTGACCACAGCAAGTTTAAGGCAAGTGAGAAAGAGAAATGATGAAGGGCGTAGAGAAAACCTTTAAATTGATTCAATGAAATTCCATATTATATTAAAAACGCGTACATTTCTACACTTATACCTGAGGTATTTTAAAAGTACAGGAATTTGTGAATTGTCTTTCTTCCCTAATGTATTTGATATGTTTAAATCGATGTTTTATGATAAATGAAATTATGCTTCATTCCAAAATTTCTTTTATAAACATTACTTGAAATTTCTAAAACGTGGGTCCTGTAGCATCATATCCCACCCATCCTGCTACGTTTTTCGGTAAGTTTTTGGACATAGTAACTTTCACATTTCTTGGGCATATTATATTGTTTAGTTTTGATGATCACTGACGAGGGTTATGTACACGAAACGTGCATGTCTGGTCCATGTTGCCAATTTTATCTGTTCATAAATGATGTTATTCAATTTGAAGACGTTTAACATTCAATGAGGTCAAAATCAAATGACCTCCCAAATGACGATAAAATCATTAAAAATGAACAAAAAATGGCTTTAGAATTTGAAGGAATGATTCAAAAGAAGTATAAGAAGTATCGTGTCTTTAATATTGTGTAAGGATAAATTGCCTACGTGTAAGAAGAAAAGGGAAAGATCTCCAGCATGACAACCCTGCAGACACCCGAGCAATCTGACCAACTTTCAGATAGGACAGAGAATCAGAACCCCGTCCTCATTGACGAAATTTCAACAAGGCCCACCAAAGAGTGCCGTGGTCATGGTTGTCCAGTGTGCAACGTTGGAAAAGACACTGACCAGTACAAAACTTTTGGTCCAGTATCATGTCCAGTGTTCTTATGATGACTTTAGGATCATATCCTCGGTAAAGCAGGAAGGTGTTATTTTTGAAGATTGAAATTCAACCTAATGATATTTTAAGTATTCTTTGCAATAAATAAGAATACACATCTAAAATTTACCTTTAGGAACACAATCAAGTAATGGTGTCTCCCATGTTCCATTATTGAAGCATGTAATACTATCGATCCCTGATTGGTTAAATCCATTGACACAATTATATATTGCTTTGGACCCGTATGTTGAAGATGTAAATAAGATCTCGGTATTCTCCTTCACAGGGGGTGATCCACAACCTATCAAAACGAAAAAGAAAATTCTTTAAAAGCAAAATATTTTTCATACGTAAGTTAACATTTGTTAAACAACTAGACCATTATGAATATAAATACAAATGTACATGTCGACAAAGGACGGTACAGTAATGGTGATATGATATGGTGCTAATTCGACCAAACCTTCGCCGTGAGTTTACATAAACTACTTTCGCGATCTGTCATTTGCCTTAACATAAGTCGAAATCACTGAATATATTTGACTCAGATCCGAGAATTATTGTTTAAGTAAAAACATTTTTGACAGATAGAAAAACAACCCTACACCATGGCCTGAAAGTTATTAATATTAACCAAAATGTTGGATGAATGGATAATACTTTCCCTGTTTCTGACAGCCGCTTATTGGTGAGCACTCCAGACCTTGTGGACATCTACATTGATCTACACACTTGACGCCATAAAATCCAGAGGGACAAATAGACGTACAATCGACTCCGTGGAAACCAGCCGGACACACTAAGAAAAATACAAGAAAACCCGAATTTCAAATATCAAGCTCTGGTTTTGAAGGAGTCTGTCTTTTGAATACATCTCTCTATTTCTGAAGGATATGTGTTGAAATTTACATAAAGATTATACACAGTCGTGGTTTTTTTTAATGTAATCGTGTTGATTCAATTGATTCAAATGGTAGCCATTCCGCTTTGAACATTTCAATGTGGTATTTATTCTACCCAAGCGTAACATCTCCCCATACTTGCATGCCTTCTCACTTCGGAGTGTTGTTCATTCTGGGGTTCGCAGCCGTTCCGATGGGAATTCTCACGATTTGGTCTTGCATTCTCGACTTTGAGACTGAATAATTGTAAGGTTTTTCTTTGACGTTTATTCTATGCACTTCTCAATGTTTACTGCTGAAATCCTAAATGACCATCGACATCTCACCCTAGACTTAAGTAATATGTATTATTTCCACTTTCCCGCTGGTGAACACTTGTCGGATGAATGATGACCATACGATATGATATTTATTCTTTTCCTATGTTAATTACAATTTGAGCATAATAATACGGAAGTGTTCCAACTCTATATCTTCCTGATGAAAATTTCAAACCAATTTTAATACACCAGACACGAGTCTCGAATATCAAATTCTCATCAGTTGCCCCGAGCCCCCACGTAAATCCATTTCTGTACGCCCTCTTGTATTATTTTTTTTTTGAATTTTGCATTTACCCAACAGAGAGTACGCGGCTCTATAATTCCTGTAAGGTCGACCCGGTAGCATATCCAAACAAAATCTTTGTTCAAAATTGCATTGAAGGGATGGTGCTAAGATGTTAATATGGGTTCTATGTATATACCTAAAAAAACCAGACATGTTTGGCCATGACATCTCTCAGATTTTGGATATTTTTTGTGTATAAGATAAATATGATGTCCTCAGAACGAATTGACCTTCGATTTTTTTATCCGACGTTCCGTTGCCATGGTAACAAAGGTTTTGTATAAAAACACCTTTACACAAGGCATTTTTATGCATCCCGTTACCTTGGAAACAAATGTTGAATGTATATTTAATTTTCCGAAAAGATTACTTAAATCCTATTAAGTTGATACAATTTGATTTTTCGATGCTCCTTCTTTCTGTGTGTCATATAAATTTGCTTCAATTTCAAGACAAATTACTTTTTCAAAATGAACCATTTTCGGCCAATTTAGGCCTTATCTTATCTATATCACAAGAGTAATCATGCAATTGCACGAGATTTGAAATACAGTTGACTATTTCCTGAAGAGTATTATCCTAGGACTTCATGCGAATCGAAGGATATTTATCTAGAAGTGAGATTTTTCTGTTTACATGCCTTTGAAATAGGTTACCATGGCAACATTTGGTACGAAGGTGTAAATACCTGTCGTAAGTAAAAAGCTAATTTCTAAAGATGTATGCCTGCTATCGTTACAAAACTTGGTATGTGGATACATATTAAAGATCATTTGATGCTATCATGACCTTGAGAAAACGTCAAGGTCATTTGCTCAATTTTCAAGGTCATTGAGAAATATTTGCTATTTTCAGACCAAATTTTGTGGCTTTTCACAAAAAAGAGACATGATTAGCAGTAAACAGTATGGAACCTCGGCAAAACAATCAATTATCGTTGAAAGTATGATGAATGTATTATTTGTTTGGATGAGTATCAAAATTATAAAAGTCCATTTGAAAGTATGTCATACATAGAATTGAAATACAATTTAACAAAATTGTGATGAATTCTACTTTCTTATGATCGGTTGTTCAACTGTAAATATTTAAAATCAAAATATCTAATGAAATAAGTTAGAGAAATCAATTTAAATTGATTTGAAATATTGATTTTTGTCTTAATTTTAGTCTAAAGTTAGAAATGACCTTGAGATTTGGACAGATGACCTTGAAATGATTTGAAGGTCAATTTATAATGATAAATATAGTTTGTATACAGATATACAGATATGCAATTTTATAATCATAGGACTCAAACATGAGGAAAAACAATGTTTTTAAATATGCGTTATATGGTAATATGGATTCCAAGTTGCTATAGCAACGGATTTTGATTGGCATTCATGACAAAATGATGAGTTTCACCATAAAGTTTATTTCTTGATTTTTTCCAGCTACATACATTTATTTTGGCAAGGTGATGTTAAATACCCATAACATTCACCAAATAATGGTTTTCAACCTTCAAAATAATCAAAAACAGACCAAAAATGACCCCAAAATTATACCTTATTTTTGCTAAATTTTCACATGATTTGACTGAATATCAACAACTACCTGATACCCTCCTCCCCCGAAAAAGTTATTATTGTTAGAGTTAAACTTACAAAGAAAAGTCTTTGTGTTCATAAAGTAAATTTTGACCATGGTTTCCATGGCAACAGAATGCCACAATATGTCTCATATTTATGGGGGTGTCAAATAGATTGACCCCGTAGTCATGGCAACCGTTGTTCAAATAAAACAATATGGTTTGTTTTCATTGTTTTTACATTAAGTATGATAATTACAGAAAGTTTCATCAAAATCCATGACATGTCGTGGCCAGCTGCTTTAGGAGAACCCATATTTATCTCCTTTAATTTCGATATTTTTGGATGAAATGTCAAGTTTCCAAAATTGCAGAATAAAATGTATGATATTTGATGAAGGGCCAAAACAATGCTTCTTTCATGTGACAGAGTTGGAAAGACGCAATTAATACACAAATAATATCTAAAAATCTAGTCACAGGGAACGATTTTAACTGCTCCACTTTGCAACAAGAAATAAATGTTTATATTCACAAAAAAGAAACGCATAGTATGTGTTCATTTAATCCTTAGAACACATATAGCATAATCACATTTATTATAATATTAGTCAAAATGATACCAAATGTAAATAATTGTATTTCCAGACCCTGAGCTTTCAAAGGAAGCCTCTTTAGTCTTTTTGTGTGGTGAAGTTTTATTCTATTACGTCATAGAAAGTTCTCCGCATTCCATGAATTTGCGAATCAGTTTTATCGAGAGAAATTTGTTTCATTAGGAGAAAAAGACTCTAAATTTGACGTTTTAATAGTTGAACTTTACAGAGTATTACTCACTTATAATGGGAGTCATTCGATCACTTCGCAGTGTTCAAACGCATGGCATCGGATATTGTAAACATGCATTGCTTTAAAGCGGAAGTGACCCGAAGAAGTTGAAGTCCAAAATTATTCATTGGCATCAATAAACTTTGACTTTGGCAAAATTCAAATTTCTCATAAACATGGAAAATGCATAAAAACATAAATAAAAAGTCGAAAATTCAAAATTTTCATGCTTTTACCCAAAATAGACTTTTATGATTGTCAACAAATCTTACTTCAGTCCTAATCTGTTTTTCTTATATTTGTACTATCATTTATGCAAACAAATGATGTCACATAATCAATAGCTTGTGCATATTGAATAATAATGATAAATTGTAATATTGTTATATGCGTTTCTTCTTTTGAAGAGTATAATAATGATACGAAGTGTTCCAACTCTATACCCTCCTGAAGAAATTTTCAAACCAATTTTCAAACACCAGACACGTGTCCGAATATCAAACTCTCATCAGTTGCCCCCAGCCAAAGTGATTTTGCAAGAGCCGCCTTAATCTATTTCTGTAGCGCCCTCTTGTATTATGTTTTGAATTTAAATTAGTGTATTTACCCTACAGAGAGTGCGCGGCTCAAAATTTACTGTAATGTCGACTCAGTAGAATATCCAAACAAAATCTATCTTCAAAATTTCATTTGAGGGATGGTTCTAAGATATTAACCTCCTTTAATTTATATGATATTTTTAGTTCAAGTGCCCATTTACATATTTACATACATGTATGACCTTGATAAGAGCAATTAAAGAACAGAGATATTTTCTCCATATTTTAACTATTGATAGCGTATAACATAATGAAAAGGGAAGGATATCCAGCATGGCAACCCTGAAGACACCCAGCGAAACAAACCCACAAGAAACTGACACAGATTGACTTCAGACAAAACTACAAACCGCACAAGGACGATAGAACATGATACAAAATAATCGAAACAGAAACATCAAAGACAACACATAAAAGGAGGGAGACCTATGTGCGCCCGGCGCCGACTTTGGACGGCAATCTGCTATTGGCAGATAATGCTTCCACATTATGATTGCTTCCCCTTACACTCTTTATCATGAGGCTTATAATGATAGGTCAACAGTGACCATAACCTTTATCCCCTTATATTGAAAATCTAAAGCATAAATAAGCATAAAAGAATTCAGTCTCAAGATCAAGTCCGAAGTGAATTCTTTTTGAATAGATAAAAAGGTTTCGTCAGATACAGTGCTCCTACGACGAATGCCCGTATTCTATGCTGTTTACAATACTCCAGACTCAGCGATACATACAATGTTAAACGTCTTCAAATTGAATAGCAACATTTAAGAATAGATAAATTAGCAGCATGGACCAGACATGCACTTTTCGGGTACTTTATCATCGTCAGTGATCCTCAAATCTAAACAATGTAATATGCCAAAAAAGTATGAAAGTTACTTTGTCGAAAAAGCGTACCGAAAAACGTAGCAGGATGGGTGGGATATGATGCTACAGTACCCACGTTTTAGCATTTCAAGAAATTTTGATAACATAAATTTAAGAATGCATTGAAGAAACGATCGAACTTGGCTACATGTTCCTTCGTGGACTCCTGGTCCACCAGCAGTGACACTCACCAAATGACATAAATTATAAACGTTTTCAAATTGAATAGCATCATTTAAGAACAGATAAATTGGCAGCATAGACCAGACATACAACACAGCAAACATACAAACATAAAGATGTGCGTAAGAGATGGGATATCCTCATGCAATATAGTTGTGAAGGGTAATAAATATGCACAAAAATAAAGATTTTATGTTCTTGAAGCAAAGCATACGGAAACTGTTAAATCTTACCAACGCAGGTTCCATTTACCATGCGGTAATCTTTACAACATCGTTTAAGCCTGAAATTGATATAATTCATTATTATTTCCCTGTACTATTGGCTACAAGAATGAGAAAAAAGGAAACACAATTTACCTTTTTGTAAAAGGACCCCTGCGTTGTACGGTTTTGTTTTTGATGTAACTTAATAGTAAAAATATCATTTATTAATTTGTTGCTTATGTGCGTCCGTAGGTACCTCTGCGCATCCGGATAAATGGGAGGGGTTTGCACAAGTAATTCAGGTACATGTAAAGCCATAATCTCATAAGAATATTGCATATGGCCTATAAAGGTGTCACTTGTTGCATATGGATCGCATTCCTTTTATGGATAGCCATTCGGAGCTAACTATGCCAGGTTTCAATGCCTTTGTCGTATGGCCTATTCTCCACTGGGGTTAAACTGATGATAGTAACTTTAGTTTCTATCATCCCAAGATGGCGGACGCAAAAATAGGCAGACTCGATTTTTCCAAATATTGTCTTTTGTGCGATGCATAACAAAAAGTTGAAGCTGCCAATTTATACAGAATTGATATAAGATTCCAATTATACCATTAGAGTATATTTTTTCAACGTTATATTCGAGAAAATGCCAGATAAAAAATCTTCGATGATGATAGTAACGCAAAAATGCCCGACAACGCATGATGATAGTAACTGGAAAATTTAATGAAAATGAAAGTAACTCGATGAAATCGTAAAACACTTTATTTTAAAGTTCTGATCTATTATGTCGTTATTAAGGCCTTGAAGTTTCAGTTATATATGAATTATACAATTTTACATACTTTTAAAACATTGCCTTTCAACAAAGAAATTGTGAAAATCGAATACATGTATGTTAAAACGTTACGAGATTTGTTGACGTCATGCAGCAAAACTGATATTCATTCTTCCTGCCATATACGTCGCAAGTGCTACAGTCGTACATTGTGTAACAGAAAAACACAAATAGATAATAACTTATCATTTACAGAGATTTTAAACAGGTAACGGCAGTAGACAAAATAATTGTTTATGAGAAATTTGTAATTTTAGCAGAATTTTGTTAAAAAGTAAACGCGTGACTGCAGAGATTTAGATGGTGGCTAGAATTCTCATGCCTTAGCTCCTTTTATTCTGACTTCGTGATATACTAGTACATGTTGATAAGATTAAATTTAAAAGTCCAATTGAATCCATTGTATTGGAGAAATCAACAATTTTGATTACTTCTAACAAAAATCGGGGGGTGGGGGGGGGGGGCTGAAGTTTCAATTATACATGTATTCTATATATCACTGCTATACAGGTATCGAGTAATCATATAGAGGCGGATTCAGACTTCTTTAAAGGGAAATTGAATGCTCAAAAATTTTTAATTCAAAATTGTGTTACATTTCCTGTCAATTTTTTTAAATTTTACATGTAAAACTGGAAGCGCGGCGAACCGAAAATTTTCAAGTTTAATATCTTATTTCAGTCATTGTAGAGATTAAGATGATTTACTTGTGTATATCGGCGAATATAGGATTGTATTTTGCCTATCTAGGGAAAGTAATAAATTATGTTTTTTTCCAAGAAACATTGCACCAAAAAATCCTACATTATCTAAATCCCATTGTAAGAACATATACTCTTCTTATATAGCTACAAATTCATGTATACATGTATCATGTCTTAAAAATGACAAACGATTCAGTATTAACCAAGAGGGTAATTATCTCTCTCTCTCTCTCTCTCTCTCTCTCTCTCATTTCACTCATCTGTCAGCTTACCGTAAAAGAAAAAAATCAAAAACAAAAACAAACAAACAAAAACAAAAAGACAAAAACAAAAACAAACAAACAAAAAAGCCCATCTAATATGTCTCAAACGATATAGATGTAATAAAGTCATTTATTTTATTTCAGGTCTTTTTTGGAGTGGAATTTTAAAGGGTTAACTCCGTAACTGAGTTTCGGTGTATAAATACTATTTTTATACTTTTATCAGTCTGTGGCCTCATCTGATTGTCTATTTTGCCGGCCACAGTTGGGTGTGTAAAGTTGAAATAAGTCCTTGTTCACAAAGAACAGTCGTAAAAACAATCTTATACCTTCCTAACTTCTAAAATGAATGGATTTAAAGAGCGTTTATTACATAGTGAATAAAAAAAAAATAAGAAATTTATCAATATAAATGTATCAACGATGTCTTATTCCGGAAACTTAACAAATATAAAACCACATACATTTTTGTATGAAAGAAAAGTTCGTTTAGTGGGATTATTCATCATTTATTTTTGTAGCTTTACATGAACAAGGAGCTCACGTATTATGAAAACTGAAGTATTTCGATGCTTAATATTCATCTTAGTATGCGTGCTTCATATAAATCCAAATTGGTGACCATATGAGGCGTGTTTACTGTAAACAATTTTGAGCAACGATGTATCTGGATTTGCGGGTGTTGCATGCAAGCTATGCGTCTTTAAGATAAGCTTCTCAGTCAGGGAAATGTTTGTGACCGACTAACATCGTCACCGAGGAAGTTCTACGGTCGATATGGGGAACTCGTCATACACTATGATGTCCCACTCTCCAGAATGGTGGATGCTGTTCTGTCATAGACCATTTGAACCATCAAACCAAAGATTGTATTCTATGTCTTCCGAAATTGAGATTATCGGATGTGACAGTTCTACCGAATCGAAGCGGCGGGTGTTGCATGCAAGCAGGAAATGCTTACTCTTCCTGGGCACCTGGTTTCACTCTCATTATAGGAAGTCCGCTTCTTTTCATGTGGTGGAGGTTTTTGTTTGTTTGCTTTGGTTTTTGTTTCATCCTGGTTTTGTATGCCTTCAGTTTCTGATATTCTGGATTGTCGATTTTGTGCTGTGTTCAGGGATATGGTCATTATCCATGTTTGTCATTGACTACGTGTACATGGTGATATTCCTGTGGTGGATCAAGGTTAGTGACCTTAAAAGGTCGTGTTCTTCTTCAGAATAATGGTGTACATGGTGAAATTCCAGTGGTGGATCAAGGTTAGTGACTTTAAAAGGTCGTTTTCTACTTCAGAATAATCTGTGGCAGTCATTAAAGTGAATTTACGTAAAAAGGAAACATCTTGCATGCCTTATTCTTAGTACGTACTGGTTAAAATATCCCTTCTGGAGTTTTGAGGATGCGTTACTATCATCTCATGAATTTCGAGAGCTTTGAGTAACTATCATAAGAAATTTGCGTTACTTTCGTCTTGGCTTAAAATGTTGCTGCTTTTTTTTTCTCTAAATAGAAAGATAATAGATATATGAAGACTCCCCTATAATAATACTTTGTATATGTACATTTCCATCGCTTCAGATTGTTTATAAACACTAGAATAAGTGAAATAAAAGGGAAAAATCGTTTCTGTCTATTTTTGTGTCCGCCATTTTCAGATGATAATAACAAAAGTTACTATCATCGGTTTAACACCGGTGATTATCATGATTTGCATGTTACGGTTGTTTTTGAAAATGGAATGCAACGTTCCCAGGATTATCTAACGTCGCTTATAATAACAACGCTTAGGGCTGTTACAATATAAAGGACAAGACTATAATATTGTAACAACCCAGAAATGATATCATAATTGGCTTTGGTTTTTTTATTCCACAAGAAAATTGTTTTTGTTTTATTCCACTAGAATCAATTAAGACATCGATTTTCGTGTTTGATTTTCGTTCAATGATTAGCTACGTATGCCATTTGCCGTGTGAAGCTCGTAAAAAGTTCCCGAGAGGGGTTTGACAGTAAGTGTTTTAATCGTTTTCCCTGACATGATCGCCATAACACTTTCTATACAGACATAATCTCAGACAGTGCATGTTTTGTAGGTATTCCTTTCATTTCCGTGCGTGAACGTCGACGGCAGCTATGGCTAGCCAAACAGGGGATGCTTACTCCTCCAAAGCACCTGGTCCCACCTCTTACTTGCCAGGGGTACGTTTATGCTCAGTTTAATGCTCGATTGTGAGTGCTGTTGAGATGGTCGTCAGGATCTTTTTTTACACATTCAAATTCTAAACAATGGTTTAACATGTTGTCACTTTTTATCATCTCATTTATGTGCTTTCTGCTGTTATCACTGCCATGTCGCCTTGTCGCAGATCATCTCTCAATCACTGCTTTTACCATAGGAAATTATTACTTTTTTTTCGTTTCTTTTTCTTATCTTTATACACTTACCCATTGATATCCTTGCAATAATTTGCAGCTGAGATTTTCAAAAGAATATATATCATCAAGACCGTGCTTCCTGGAATTCGCATTGCACAACCGATCGCTGCATAAAAAAAAAGATTCCTTGAGCAATTCTGTATACTAAAGTCCAATAATATTAAACAGAGTAACTTTTATACTTGAACTATTGAAATTTCTTTTTAAACTTAGGAAAGGAATTCATGAGGGAAAAAGTTTAACATACTGATACAAAAATCTATCTTACATTATAAAGGGAGATGAAAAGTGTGCTACTTGCTGAAATACATTGTCTGATGACAATTCGGTCCAGAGCGCATCATTTGCACTCACGGGTATTATGACTTTTCTTAAAAAATGTGTAGATACTGTGCAATTATACTACATGTAATTAATCTCATAAAAAGGGATAATGATACATGTTATATCTATTGTAGAGTTTTTCCATTGATATTGTGCATTGTCGCAGATTAAAATATATGTGCACATGTTAAAAGTCTTCAAACTCAATACCATCATTTAAGACCAGATAAATTTACAGCATGGATCATACATGCACGTTTCGGGTTCTTAACCCTCATCAGTGATCCGCAATCTAAACAGTGTAATATGGCCAAAAGTGTGAAATTATTATGTACAAAAATATGAAACACATACAAAATGTACCTTAATTATCCTTTCTGACTTTCAAATATTCCTTTTCACATTGACGATGAGTGTATAATTCTTTCATTCTATCATTCAATATGAAATAAAAAAGTACATACATCTAAGTTCTAAACGTAATATAAAGATCGAAATATTTTCTAATCATATTCAATTGTATGAAAAGTCCTTTTTAGCTCACCTGGGTATAATAATGAGAGTAGGTATTATGATGACGTTGAAGTGATCAAAGTGAATTACGAGAACTATCCCCCACATAATTGATACAGGATGGACAACACGGGATGTACGAATACTCGTCAGAGTATCGTTGTAAAAATGAAAGTCAGTGTAGGTGGCGCTGCTTAGATCAGTAAATGTGGCATTTGAATAATACTTCATGATGAAATGAATACGAAAATCAAATTTCTGCTGTCGTACTATGTTTCTTATATCGAAACCCGAAAAAAAGATATTAACATGATAGTACAACAGCAGTAGCTTGTTTTTAATATCTATTTAAATCATGAAGTAATATTTAGAATAATGAGTTAAAGAAGATTCTGACGATAATATCAAAAGCACTCACAATAGAGCACAAATTGAGCATCGACGGATCCCTAGCGAGCTAGAGGTGGGACCAGGTGCCCGGGAGGAGTACTTATCCACTGTTGGCTAAGAAATAAGAGAAGGGAGGGGATCTCCAACAAGACCCCGTTGCAGTATCAACAGCAAAACACCAAAAACACCCGATGCAAAAACACAAAAGACGAGTACAGCACGATACGGAAAAGAGACATACGACATGCAAACATCAAACACAAAAGACTACACATAACCGACGAGACCAAGAAACATTTGAAATAGGATTTATTTGGGAGTTATATCTCGTTGATGAAATAAATAGAAAAAATGCAGGAAAAAATAGATGATGAGTTTTGTATTTTTCAATGATCATTTGATGCATTATATTCTTTTAAATTTTTGAATAATTAATGATTGCATACGTTAAACTAGATAAGATTATATTTGTTCATTAACGAAGGAACAGAATATTTGAATTGTCCATTTCATGATGACAAGAGGTCCAAGGGGCCACATCGCTCACCTGAGTTGCAAACATGAGAATAATAGTGGACAATACGGTGCAGGGCCTTGAGTACATGCTTCCTTTAAGGTTTCGTGAAATTATTAACATCAGTTTTGGAGATGTCAAAAATGCGTCAGCCAATCAGAGCCTTCGGTGGCCATATTTGTAAGCCAAATTGGCACGAAAAAATACCCAATTTGTAGAGGATCATGAGTACTTGCTTCCAGTGAGGTTTCGTGAAATTCTGATCAGCGGTTGCAGAGAAATCGAAAATGCGTCAGCCAATCAAAGCCCTCGGCGGCCATATTTGTAGTCCAATTGGCACAAAAAACATAAACGTCGTAGAGGACCTTGACTATATTCCTTTTGTAAGGTTTGTGAAATTCTATGCAGCGGTTGCAGAGGAGAAGTCGAAAATGCATCAGGCAATTAGAGCCCCCGGCGGCCATATTTGCTGACCGATCGACACGAAAAACAGAAACTTGCACCAAATTGAGCATCTAGCATAGTACGACCCCTAGCAAGCTAAAGGTTGGACCATGTGCCCGAGAGGAGTAGGCGTCCCCTGTTGGCTAGCCGCACCCGCCGTCGATGCTAACGCACGAAACTGAAAACATTATGTACGATACATACACTGGCTGAGTTAATATCTATATGAAAAGTGCTATGGCGACCATGACAGGGAAAGACATTCGAAACACTTACTGTCAATCCCTTTTTTTACGAGCTCCATACTGCAAATGGCACAAGTACGACAATCCCAACAGCACGCACAACAGAACACCAAAATGAGCATCGATGGACCCTAGCAAGCTAGGGGTGGGACCAGGTGTCCGTTCCTACTTCTCGGTAGAGAACCTTGAGTACTTGCTTCCTGTAAGGTTTCGTGAAATTCTGTTAAGCGGTTGCAGAGGAAAGGTCGAAAATTCGTCAGCCAATTAGAGCCCAAATTCGTAGAGACCGCATATTTGTAACATAAACTCCGTAGAGGCCGCATAGTATTGTAACACAAACTTCAAAGAGAAACACAAACGTCGTAGAGGACCTTGACTACTCGCTTCTTGTGAGGTTCGTGAAATTTTGTGTCAGCCAATCAGAGCCCTTGGTGACCATATTTGTTGACCGATCGGCACGAATAACACAAACTTTGTAGGGGACCTTAAGTATTTGCTCGTGAAACTCTGTGCAGCGGTTACAGAGGAGATGTCGAAAATGTGAAAAGTTTACGGCGGACTCCGGACGCCGGACGGACGGACGGAGTTCACGCTATGACATTAGCTCTTGTGAGGTTCGCTCAGGAGAGCTAATAAAAAGGCAAGTTGAGACCATATATCACTGGTGAGCTTTTTTTAATTCAAAGCAGGACTATAACGGAAAAAAGATATACATTTGTATTTTATTTCCTTGATGACTTTTGATATGAATTGACACAAAATTTCACGAACTCCTTTGGCTAATAAAGTACAAGTGTCACCCCAACATAAGTGTTCCGGACGTATGTCATTGACATTACCCTATACTTTATGCCTTTTCGCTTTTAACTCTTTACAAAATAATACCACTTCATTTGATATTGTGTTTTCCTCATTGTATTTATTCGATTATTTCCTCCTTAATTTGTATAATTGTCTATACTATATGTACACATGAATATATGAGTTGAATGTTAATTAAAGACAGAGTTCTGATACGAACTTAAAAAAACCCGATGAATTTTGGTATAGATATCGGGGATACCATGAGTGTGTTTACAAGTACTGTCAGGGTATTGGTAAACTGCCTAACGTATATCTAGGAAGGAGCTCTGATGACGCCTTGCGGTTTACAGTTTATAATTTAATGATCCATTTTCATGACATCCAAAGAATGCTTATTGTTAACTAAAAACAATTCATATATATTGATATATATGCACCTTCTCTAATCTTATGTAGAGATCACGCCAGACATTTTCACATCTTCTTTGATTTTTAATGATCTTGAAATTCATTGAAACATTTCATACTTTGATTATACAAGAGGAGAAGAGATAAAGTAATTATAAACATAAAAGTAATTCAAACAGTTTTTTTTTTTGTAAAATATATTTCATATTTTATGTTTGAAGGTATTTCTTCAGACCATCAAAGTCTGTCAAATGTTTTTTTTCATACGAATTATTTTGATAGTAAAACAAAGTCAAATAAAAAAAATTGATTAAAGTATTAATGATACCAGCACTGCATATTTCATTTATTTCACATATAATCAATGTATAAAAAGTTTTAAGGGGCACAACTCCACACAATATTGAGCAACATGACTCGTTGCATGGGTGTTTTGGGATTTTGCTGTGGGTGCTGCAACCTACTGTTGTTGGAGATCCCCTCCTTTCTTTCGTATTTCAATCTTGACCTGTATTTCTCAACACATAGGAGTTAAAGAATATCCTGACGAAAATCACAACAGCACTTACAATAGAGCACCATAATTAACATCGACGGACCCCTAGCAAGCAAGAGGTGGGACCAGGTGCCCGGGAGGAGTAAGCATCCCCTGTTGGCTAGCCGCACCCGCCGTCGATGTTCATGCACGAAAATGATCAAATTATATAAAATACATGCACTGTCTGAGGATATGTCTAAAGAAAGTCTATGGCGATCATGTCAGGGAAAATATTCAAAACACTTACTGTCAAACCCCTCGCGGGAAACTTTTTTACGAGCTCCACACGTCAAAGGGCATAAGTGTGACACAAATGAGTTAAAGAAAATCCTGACGAAAATCTCAACAACACTCACAATAGAGCACCAAAAAGCTATAATTTTATCATTTTCTGTCATAGTTTTCATCTTATTGTCTGGAAACCACAAAAATATTGATTTATTTCCCACGTTTCAAGGGAAATAACTCTGTATAAGATTGCGCGACATATTCAAACATAACATGTATTTTTTAGTGTTATAGCTTTATCAAAGAAATGAATTGAACAACTGTAACGGGTTTCCTGTAAATGTTCGGAAACCCCAAAGTATTGCATTTTTCGAAGTTTCAAAGGAAAACTCTACACAAAATTGAGCGATATGACCCATTTTCGAACTTGACAAGTACTTCTTGATGTTGAAGCTATGAATATATTATCTAAAGCAGTTTTCCATTACATGTCTGGAAACAACAAAATGTTGAAAGTGTCTAATTTTCAAAGGGCATAACTCTGCATAAGATTGAGCGACATGAACCATATTCGAACTTGACCTGTATTTCTTCGTGTTAATGATGTATTCAAAAAATGTCTTGATTATTTGTGACGGTTTTCCTTCCAGTAATCGGAAAACACTAAATATTAAAATTGCATTATTATCATAACTCTGTTTTAAACATAATTCAAACTTGACCTGTGTTTCTTGATGTAAAAGCTAATCAAATAAATATCAAAGAATTTCCTATCAGAGATTTAGTCTCAAAGTCGAGCAGGCAAGGCAAAATTTATTAGAATTACCATTGGAACGGTTGCAAACCTAGGAATGAACAACATTCCGAAGTGAGACCAAGAAATGAAATTATTATCTTCAGCCCTATTCCTTTAAATGCCGGGAAACCACAGGTGGGACGGACGGACATGTGCATCATTATGAACCTCTGCCATTTTTGGTGGGGTTATAACAAATTGCTGGTCAACTACCCGAAAAGTACGTATTTGGTCAATGTTGCAAATTTATCTGCTTTTAAATGATACTATGAATGTGAAGACGTAACATTTGTACCAATTTTTGAGTGTCACTGATACGAATTTTAAAATATAATATTATTTTTACAGTCAAATCTGTCTTCAAGTGCCCCTCTTTTTAGCAACTTTCTGCTTTACACGACCTGTTTTATTACTCCAGAGCAATTTTCCTTCAAAGTAACCTGTATATAACGACAACCTGTTTAACAGGATAACGACCTTAATTTAAATGTCCTGTACCGAATTCCGAATCAGTATATTTTTAGTGCTAATGATCCAACTACATTATATTTTACATAGAATCTCCTTATCAGCATCTTTCATAAATAAACCTTCTGTGATATGTACTTTCTAGATAGAATATAATTTGGTTTTATCTGTGCAATGTGATTTATTAATAGCTAGACGCATGATTTAATGCGTACTGTAATTCATTTAATTGTATCGCTCAAATTGTTTCGGTCAAATGTTAAACGTCTTAAAATTCAATAGCATCATTTAAGAACAGATCAATTTGCAGCATGGACCAGACATGTACGCTCGTCAGTGATCCTCAATCTAAACAATGATTTATGGCCAAAGAGTGTGTAAATTGTGTCCAAAAATGTATCGAAAGTTGTAGCATGATGTGTGGGATATGATGCTACAGGATCCATCCATGTTTTCGAAATTTCAAGACTTTTTGATAACAGAAATGTCCAAATGCGTTGAAGAGCCAGACGATCTACCAAAGTTGATTGAAATGTTTAACGTCTCCAAAGTCATTTAATTTGCAGCATGGACCAGACATGCACGTTTCGGGTACGTGACTCTCGTAATTGATCCTCAATATAAACAATGTATTATGGCCAACGAGTGTGAAAATTATGTCAAAACTATTGCTGAATATGCGCGAGAAATATTTCATTGACCAAAGACAGATCAGCTTGAACCTGTAGTTACTACCTGTCTTATGTGATCTAATTTCTAATTTCATTGCAAAGTCACAATAGACAGGTTTGACTATATAATAGACAGTATCAATCGAAAAAAAAATGAATTACTATAAACTTCAGATCTATTGAAAATAATAGTACAGTGATATAACTATGCAACAACTTTTTTATCGCTGGATGTTTCTTTCAGACAGTACCTAGATTAAAGATATTGTTTTCATTTTCGTGCATGGACATCGACGGCGGGTGCGGCTAGCCAAACAGGCGATGCTCACTTCTACCGGACACCTGCTCCCACCTCTAACTTGTTAGGGGTTCGTCGATTCTCAATTTTCTGCTCCATTGTGAGTGCTATTGAGATAATCGTCAGGATCATCGTTAACTTTTTTCAATAAATAATTGCACCGCACTAAAATTTTAGAGAGATGGCGAAAGGAGCATAACTCCTATAAATCTTGTTTTTCATTATAAATTCCAAAGCTGTTTTTTTTATAGTTTTTTTTTTGTCTGTCCGTCTGTCTGTCTGTCTGTTTGTCTATTTGTCCGCAAAAACTTTGACCTTGGCAATAACGTTTGTATGGTAAGTGATAGGGCTTTCATATTTCACATGTTAATTCCTTGTGACAAGACCTTTCAATGGATACCACAATTTTTGAACTTGTGACCTTGACCTTAGAGTTTCTCCTCCTTGGTAAAACTTTAACCTTGGCCATAACTTTTTGAATGATAAGGGATAGGAATAGGGATAGGGATTTCATATTTCACATGTGCATTCCTTGTAACCAGACTTTTCAAAGGATACCAAATTTTTTTACCTTGTGACCTTGACCTTGGAGTTTGACCGACTTGTGAAAAAACTTAAGCCTTGGGCATAACTATTGAATGGTAAGTGATAGTGCTTTCATATTTCACAAGGCCTTTCCACGGATACAAAAATAGTTGACCTTGTGACATTGACCTTAGAGTTTAACCTACTTTTGAAAAACTTTAACATTGGGCATGACTTTTGAATGGCAAGTGATAGAAATGGCAAGTGGCATGTGATTTATTTTACCCATGTGAACTCCTTGTGACAAGACCTTTTCATGGATGTCAAAGTTGTTAACCTTGTGACTTTGACCTTGGAGTTTGACCTAATATCGAAAATTTAAACATAAGCCATAACTTTTGAATGGTGAGTGATAGGGCTTTTATATTTCACATATAAATTCCATGTGGCAAGACTTTTCCATGGATTCTAAATCTGAACTTGTGACCTTGTCCTCAAATGTGAAACTACTTTTCATTTGTTTTACTGACAAATATGCAAACGGGGGCATTCGTGTTTCACAAACACAAGTTGTATTCCTCTATATTCTATATCGACATTTAACATAAAAATTACTGATGAGACATAGCTTGCTGTATGTGCACTAGAAATATTACATTGACCATATTTTTTTTATTATTTCCCCCATCTTTCCCTATTTTTGCTCGAATGTATAACAGTTTATTGTACGGACAATAAGTCAAAACTATTTTGTAAAGTCTCGCGACGAATTGTTACCCTCGCAAATAAAATGCGCAGGTAATGAATTAGTTATTTCATGGTTATTTGAGTAACAGATAACTATTGTCCCCTGGCAGTGGAAAAGACTTGGTGATATTAGCCTTCAGCCTCGGGTAACAGTTTCTCAGGTCTTTTTTAGACGACTGTTCACTAAGTAGACATGGAATTCTTGTTTGATTGTCTATGTTGTGTCGTATGAATGTGAAGTATAACATTTGAAAACCTGAATAAAAACATTAAAAAAAGCCATGGAATGACTGTATATTTTACAGCATAGTCCTCAGGTGGCAATTTCTCTTTGCTTACATTTGTGTTAGATTTAGTAAGAATCTCTACAACGTGCTATATTTGGTGAGAATCTCTACAATTCCTATCACTACTAATTGTGCTTCTCTCGTGACAGATTTATTTCTATAACCTTATACAAAATTTATGCAAAATTTTCAAAAGCAAAGAAAACTTCATAATTTGAAATCTATCAATGCTACTTCTAGTTATCTGGATGATATTCTGACTATTGACAATCCTCATTTTGAAAGATATGAAGTATGTTATTTATCCACAAGAATTGACACTGAAAAAGGCAAACGTTACAAACAAAGAAACATCATTTTTAACCTAAATGTCAAAATTGTAATCGGAGAGCTTTATAAAGATGTCTATGACAAAAGAGATAATTTTTGTTTCACCATAGTGAATCCCCCTTGCTTGACGAAGATGTTCCTAGACTACCGTCATACGACATTTACGTAATACAGCTAATCGGTACGCTAGAGCATGTACTTATGTTAGGATTTTCAGAGTAGAAATTTACACATTACATGTACTAAGTGTTAGGTCAAGGTTTCCGCTTTCAAAAAGTAGTTAAGACTTTCTGGAAATATATAAAGTCGGTAAACTCCGTACGGCTGGTCGATAAAGGACAGGGTCCGCTGCCTCGGATGAGCCCAATTGAGTTAAAGAAGATCCTGACGACAATCTCAACAGCACTCATAATAGAGCAAAAATTAAGCATCGACGGACACCTGTGCAATTAAATTCAAATAACAACGAACTTTCTGGAAATTTTGAAAAAAAAATCAGTATCTTTTCAATTTCGGACCAATTGACGCAGCAGAGTATTACTTTAGGTACGTCAGAACATGTCCTAAATGGAGATATTATAAACAGAATTAGATGAATCAAGGGAAGACAATATAACCATGGAAAATGCGTCAGAATCACCAAAGTCTTTCAGTTTACTGTGGATACGACCCTACTGTCACTAGAAAAGCACTCAACATTGTAATTAAACAATCTACAGCCTTGTATCAGCGCATTCTTGAGATATGAACTCTGACTGTCTGTGACGGCGGGACTCCATTAAAAGAAAGAGTCCTGTACATGAGCTATTTAATTGTCAGTCGAACTCATTGGGTAACTGCTTGCGTGAACTCGCTCCAGTCGGCTGGACATAGAAAGTCACTGCTGTTCGTACACTCTTTGTGTTTGATATCCATTTCTATTTTTATCTGACTTTGCGTTTCTTCAGTCCTGTTTGTGTGGTAATCTAACTGTAAGGAGGCTATTGCAAAGAGAAATTGTGTGTTCTTCAAGTACATTGTTTGACCTGACAAGCTAAAGGATTATGCGCATTTTATGCAAAAAACCACTCAATTTGTAACTAACATCGAGAAGAAGTCGGTAACGATTGCCTTTTTGATTTTGTGAAGTGCTTTATGTCTTTTTTGGTGTTTTATGTAACCCCTTTTGCATCTCTTCTTGTGCTTTTGTACCTTGTATTTATTGGTGTCTTCATTGCGGTTGCTCAGCTGAGTAAAATTGGAACTCCCCACAATCTTGTAATCCCTTATTGGAAATACGAGTGGTTGAAATAATAACCATAAAAATCTTTTCTGGGAAGCGGTCAGTAAAAATTGAATGATCGCATATCACGTGATACATGCACCATGTCATAACATGTAATTAAATGGAACAGTTTGAGGTTCTACTTCTTACGAGGGTTAAAAGTGAGTTTACATCATTGTACATACCAATGTTAAACGTCTTCAAATTCAATAGCATCATTTATAAAAGGATAAATTTGCAGCATGGAACAGACATGCACGTTTCGGGTACTCAACCCTCTTCAGTGATCCTCAATCTAAAAAATGTAATCTGGCCAAAGAGGGTGAAAATTATTATGTCAAAAATGTACCGAAAGATGAAGCAGGATTGGTGGGATATGATGCTACAGGACCCACGTTTTAGAAATTTCAAGAATTTTAGTACCAACTATCTTTTATAATCGAACATTTACCATGTTGCGTCTTCAAATTCATAGCATCATTTAAGAACAGATAACTTTTCAGCATGGACCAGACATGCATATCTCGGGTACTTAATCTTTGTCAGTGATCCTCAATATAGACAAAAAATGTAGCCAAAGACTGTGAAAGTTATGCATTATGTGAAACAAATTTCGGAAGACGTAACAGGATGGGTAGGATATGTTGCTCCAAGACCTACCTTTCAGAAAAGTGACAAACATTAATAGGTCAGTGAGCATTTTCCTTTGTCTCAAGATCTTGAAATACATGTTATAAGGTTCAAGTTAATAATGCTCTTGAGTACGACCTTTCCCATTACCGTCTTTAACCGATTTTGACATTTCCGGATTAGACAAATTTCTATTTGGCAATCTCGGCCGAGGTTGAGTGCAGCCAAGAGGACGCATACGGTTACCTGGTCTTGCCTCCGTTTGGTAGTTCGTTATTGCCTTGTCACTAAAACATTTATTCCATGTTCCTGGACTTTTTACTCAGAGCTACGATCAATAAACAAGGATAGGATCTCCAACAACACTCGATTGCAGCACCCATAGCACAACAATAAAGAAACCCACTCATTGCTAAAAAAAAACACAGAGTAGACACGCACAGAAAGAGACACAAAAAGTACAAGGAACGCCATATCACATAGAAACATCAAACGTTAATTGCTGCATAAAACCAACGAGACCAATGTGCAATCGTTACCGACTTAGGACGGTCATCTGTTACGCTAGTTGCAGAAGGTGTCTTTATCCGGATTATGTGTACACAGTCCTCCCAGTTTTCCTATTACACAGAGGTCTCGGAGAACGTACAATTGTGATGTATAATAAATTGTAATTCTTCTATGGTATGCTTCTAAACGTATTATATTGATTTATAATAGTGATGAAAAATACTCATTTTTCCATGCTTCAACACTGGACAACAAAATAAATTACTTTATATGGGGCATATAGGTAGCCTTCAACTTTAAAATCATTAAAAGAATAAACACATCCGTGAGATAATTATTTTTATTATTAATTATATGTCTCTTTGGGCAATTTCATGTTACAAAATTGTATTGTTTTTTTTTTTTACAATTGGCCTATAAGTTCTCAAAAGATGTATTTAAGAGTACTTTTTGATGTTTTACTCATAAGAAATATATTGATGTAAGAAAAAATAGTGCCTTTTAGAGGGAGGCTCTGAAAATTATGATATATTCACTTTTGATTTTTCAATATTTTGCTGATGTTGCTGCAAACGGGTATTATCAGAGATATCATCCTTTCTATCATGCTTCCTATCGTAACTGTGTAAATTTGTGTGTTTTGTGGGTTGGGTTGCATTCGATCCCCCTACTTATTTAGACATCTACTTTGACTAGGACGTATGACAGAATCAAACTCAAAGTTGATTTATTTTTTGCTGGAGTATGTTGTGTTCTATTTGTCGGTGTTGTAGTTTTCCGTGTTTCCTGTTTTTCTTTTTTCGTAATGACCGAACAAGTGTTGTTTGGCAGGCTTTAATTTACTGTGCGTACCTTGAAATATATCTCTTCATTTCATTATTATTATTTGTTATTGAGTTAAGTCACCTACAATACATTTTGCCAATTCTTTTATTCTTAACCATGCTCCAACGTCCAAAGTAAGAACGCTTCTTTCTAATAAATCCAGCATGAGAAATTCATGTCATCAGAAGTATCCTACTCATGCATACTTTATTAGATGCTTTTACATTGTATATGTTACATGATATTTTGAGATTCGAATAAAGATGAGCATAATAAGATTAATCTTACAGCGGATGCATTATAATTGTGGAATACTGACCTGACCTGACCGGGATGGGGTTTGATGGGGAGCTTATTTTCACCTGGTCATCAGAGGAGTTTTCTTCTGACCAGGTGATACAAGCTATGAAAATTACACTAAATGAGTATTTACTCTGATTACTTACATGCATTTTATAGTTTAACTATCCTTAGAATTTGATTGACTTATCTTTTTGGGTTCGTCCGGTCAGGTCACTTTGCAACAACAATTTCTGTCTTTCTCTGGACTCTGTGGATTTTCACTGGATAGTA
Organism: Pinctada imbricata; assembly: GCA_033119305.1. Lineage (NCBI taxonomy): Eukaryota > Metazoa > Mollusca > Bivalvia > Pterioida > Pteriidae > Pinctada > Pinctada imbricata. The sequence goes on along the minus strand of VSWD01000004.1, from coordinate 13,728,626 downwards.
CTGTAATTTGTGTTTCTGTAGTGCTGTGGTTGAAAGACTATCTTTGTTGTTTTTCAAAATTAAGAATGGATTATTTGAATTTGTAAACAAAAGAATTTATTTTTCTTGAGAGCAATTGCTTTATAACTTATTCTGTCAGGTAATATAATGTTTATCGCATTTCCTTGATGACTTGAATTATTGTTGGAAATAAAGTACAAATGTCACCCAATCACAAGTGTTCCGGTTGTATATCATTGATATATCCCTGTGGTAAATTTCCGATTTCCTGTAGGATTATTTCGAAGTAATCTCTGTCTTATATTCAAACTGACAACACTTGATCAAATATTATTTTTTTCCTCATTACATTAATTTGGTTGTTCTCTTCCTTGTTTCACACTATATGATATTTGTACAGAAAAGGACAATACATTTTCTCATAAATACCATAAGGCGCTGATCAACAACTAGATATACGAGTATAATTATGAATGATATAAAGTTAACACAAGACCCAAATAAAATTCAAATATGAGAAACAATTGGCAACTTCAACACGAAACAGATGAACATAAGCATTGATCATGAATAAATTGAATATTGTAATGCTTATAAATCTTAAAATCGTGCGTAGTAGATAATATAAATTTTCCGTATTGATTGTAATGGACTTTAATGATTTTCCCTATACGTTGAATGTATAATGCACTGAATACATAAATTACCATTTTTGACAAAACAGTTTTGGTTACCATGGAAACGAGGTCTGTCTATTTATAGTATTTTAAAAGTGATCGTATATATAATCCATATTTGGATATTATGTTGCCATAGAATTCATTGTCAAAACTAATTGGTATTTACAGCTTATGAGTTTTAAAAACCTTTCTATTTAGAAAATGGAATGAATTTTGACATTTCTTTCAATTATCCAAAATCATATCAAATAAACATCAGAGAAAGCAGAAAATTGACTTAAAGAGAGTCAAAATTATTGCCTTTTTTGTCCAATATTTACCATTTTTGAGCAGAAATGAACCTAATGTCAGGCTGTTAACACCATCACTGATGTTAAAAGAAAATATATCTAATCTATAAATAGAAACATCGAAAAAAAAATTAGTTGGACTTTGTTTTGTTTTTTCCTAAATATTTTGGTCAAAATTGGTTGCAATGGCAACATTTCATGGAACTCCTGAAGACTATATCTTTTCAAATTAATTTTGGTATTGTTAAAATTACGTATAATGCTACATCTGTATGTAGTGGCAACAGGAGGAATTATTCATTGCTTGCAATTGGGTATTTCCAAAATTTATCAAGGTCATTGTTCATAACTTTTGGTTTCACTGTCAATTATTTGTATAGGATATGTTTCTTTCGATGGGAGGAAAAACATTAGTTTAGAACATCTCTCAGAAAAAAAAATCAGCTTCTTACAAAACTTATGACAATCTCATATTTTCAAATTTGTATTTATGGAATACTAGCTATAAATCGAGGATTTCATTGCTTTTGAAGTTTTTATAACTTTTCTCAATAAATAGGGGATATATCCAAAATCACAATGCATGCGTTCGTTTTTTTCAATTTCATGTGATTTCTAAGTTACTGACTCTCACATCTTTGAAAAAATATAGAATTTCATCGAAATTGGGGAATCGCAATCCCAGTGACCTTGAAATGGGGACCTGTGATCTTGAAAATTTTCAAAGTGATTTTTTTTAATAAATAATGCTCTTTAAGATGCACTGATAAAAATTGCTTAACAATATATAAGGTACAGTTTAAATTTGACCAGTAAATTACTCTATGATTACATGTATTGTATTGAACTGAAGGTCACCATGGTAACCATTTTCATACTCTTTTTAATATTTTTTTACGAGGTACCACACATGTTTTTACATTTTCTTAAAGCTCGAGAATTATACTTAAAAGATAATTGGTAAAAAAATTCCAGTTAAGCAGACATCTTTGCCTTTAAAACTGTGCAAAATCATGCAAAATAAGGCGCTTTTTCGTTCTTAAATAGGGCCTCTTCAGAACAAGTTTTTACCTTCATTATGAACACACTGACAAAAAGAATAGCTGTTACACGCATATCACTTGTTTGATATTTATACTATGAAAAGATATATGGAAAACAATTAGGATATTTCAGTTGACTACAATACCTGTTGCTATGGAAACGAGCCCTCTCATTATCAATATTCTCCAGATACTAAAAAAAATGAGATATAGTTTCCATGGAAACGAAAATTGTATTTGTAAAAAAGGAATTTATCTGTCATCTCAGTTTACCTTCCATACCAAAAATGTGTTTGTGTCAGTATCTTGAATAAACCATAAAGGCGACGGAAAGTATTTCCTAAATAATTCATTATAATTTTCATACTGATTATATTCAAAACAGTACTTACCTGTAATTTTGTAAACCTTATATCACCGGACTGAATTAAACTCTTCCGATGACCTAGTGAAAGTAAGCTCCGCCCGTTAATGTCGGTTTGCTACGACAATATCAACTGCGGCGAAGCACGTTATATGCAAATAATCTCTTGCACGGGAATCTCCTTCGATTAAACAAGGTAAATTATGTCTAAATCTATCTTATGTGAATTTATTTTACATGTAAGCCTATCATACGAGGATCATTCTCAATTATATGATGGTAATCTATTCTGGTCAATAATAGAGGTATATCCAGAGAACACTTAAGAAATTCATTTAAAGTAGATTTAGACAGTATTAACCTTGTTTAATCGAAGGAATTATCCGTGCCAGAGATTATTTGCATATCACGTGACTGGCTACAGTGAAATCGAGACGATAGTATATGTCAAACTGAAGCATTTTGCGAAAGACCTATAGTTAAGATGAATTTGACCGAAAGCTCTTGAACGGAAAAGTGTCGACTTTTTTTCCAAGACACCGTAGAATAATGATTTCTTTAATTTCCGATCTTCATGAAATAAACGCCTACAGGAAGGGGACTACGTTTGCATATATAAACATTAATCGAAAATGAAGTTCATCTAACAATCATTGTGTTAATATAAGTTTACAACAATCGACTGAATAAAGTCCTTTCAGTGCAAAAACTTGATTGTTTATGCTTTCAATGCGAAGAAGGTAGAAGTAAATAAATAAACAGTTCCCTAATATTTTCTTCGAAGAAACCTTTTTTAAAGGAAGTTCCGGCATTCGCCATTGAAATCAATATGAAATCATGTATTTCCGATGTTAAACATTTTCAAATTCAATAGCATAATTTTAGAACAGATACATTCGCAGCATGGAACAGAAATGCACGTTCCAGGTACTTAAACCCCGTCAGTGATCCTCAATCCAAACAATATAATATGGCCAAAGAGACTGAAAGTTATAATATCCAACAATGTACCGAAAGACGTAGGAGGATGGGTGGGATATGATGCTACAGGACCCCCGTTTTAGAAATTGGAAAGAAATGAGAACAGACACTTTAGAATGCATTGAAGAAACGATCAACCGAGGTCGATCGAACTTATCTACATGAGCACTCGGAGATTCCTGGTCTACCAGCAGTGACAATCACTAAGTGGTACCAATGATAAACGTCTTCAAATTCAATAGCATAATTTTAGAACAGATAAATTTGCAGCATGCAGCATGGACCAGAAATGCACGTTTCAGGTACCTACCCCTTGTCAGTGATCCTCAATCTTAACAATGTAATAAGACCAAAGAGTGTGAAAGTTATAATGTACAGGAATGTACCAAAATATGTAGCAGGATGGGTGGGATATGATGCTAAATGACCAACGTTTTAGAAATGTCACGAAATTTTGAGAACAGAAGTTTTCGAATTCTAAATCCAACCGAAGTCGATCGAAGTAGGCTGCATGTGCCAATATTTTAACCCATTAATTTATTCAAGGTGTCAAACTTTAGGGGACTTTGCACTTCTGCCGTTCAGAGGACATGGAATCTTGGGCGAATAGTTAAAGCAGATCTGATGACACAAAAGATAAAATGGTTGGTATTTGGGCCCTTCTCCTCCTCAGTTATCAGTAGAACTGTTGGTTTTTGCAAACAATATGCATACATTCTCGCTCTGTCATCGGTTTTGTGCATTTACGCAATCCCTTGGAAGTACAAAGTCAAAAATGCTTAGACCCATGAAAATATCCGCTAGCAACAATAATGTGTCAATGAATAGAGTATAATTTTTAAAAATAATCCTCTAATAACTAGAGATTATTTGCCTGTCCCATGTTATGCTACAGTGTTATTATTCATTAGAATTCAAAACTCTAACTCTATCAGCAATATTTTAGCACTTGTACCAAAATGGAGAATATTCTAATTTGAATGTCTTCTAAAGCAAAACGAACTCTTTTAAACTATTTCTGGTATCTACAGACTTTCTTTTCCAAGAGGCAAATGAGTTCTTTCCACGATCAGATTAAACAATGTCTTTAGACAATCTATTCTTTTCTTATGTGTGCAGCGTATGCGAATCGAGTTCCAAGCACTATCAGAAAGTTGGGTAAAATGAATGCTAGTATCATTTTTAAGGAAATACTCATTTCCTTTTCAATATTCCATGACAACCTTTATTGCCACTTCGTAAAAATATATTTCTTATTGAATGACAAATATGGATAATGACCATATCCCTGTTTACAGCACAAAATCGATAATTCAGAAAATCAGAAACCGAAGGCATACAAAATCAGGACAAAACAGGAACCAAAGCAAATAAACAAAAACCACCACCATATGAAGAGAAGCACGTATAGAAAAAGTATAGAAAAGTATAGAAAAGCTATTACCCTTTTAAAGAGAGGCAATTAGCAATTGGTTCCAAAGACATAAAAACGATTTTTTTGCTAATAGGAAAATAGAGGATTTAATTAAAAAAAACCCCTTAATTTGTTTTTAAATCCTTTAATTTAAGTACTTGAGCAAGGCGTCGGGTCGTTTTGCACTTTTCCCCTGATGATGAAGGGCAAATGACCAATCCTGAGGAGAAAATATTCTCATTAAGAGGTAAAAACGACCCGCCATGAGGAGCGAAATGATCCATGACGGATGGTTGGTGCGTCCATCAAGTCGTCGAGTGGCATTGGTGATGGTAGGGGTAGGTCTACATCCATGAAGTCGTAGATGTAGGAACTGATGCTAAGTGCAGAAGATGGTGGTGTAAAGGCACGGTCCATTTGATATTCTTGGGGGGGGGGGGGGCTTGGGTTTTTTTTCGAAAAAAAATAATTTTGCTCTCAATTTTGATGAAAAAAAAATAAATTTGCTTATGTTGTGACAGAAAAAAATAATCTTGCTCTTACAAATAATCTGAATTTGAAGAATTACCATAAAATTTCGCCTAACTTCTTGAAATTTTTTCGGCTTGCTTCCCTCGCCGCAGTTTTCAAATTGTGTCAAAGTCTAATTTTATGTTCTTGTCAGCTTGGAAGGAGAACTTCAGTTATTCGCCAATTTACAATTCATAGTAACATTTAAAAATTTGTCTAGGAGACCTTCCCCTTAGACCCTCTTATACATGTTATATACATGTACCTTATATAAACCATTATATGGCGGGGGTATAAAAAGAATTAAATTGTAAAAATCTTTTATCTCTGTTTAAAAGTGCATTGAATACTTGCATGAAATTAAACTAATATCTTAATATTTAGAGTTTTGGATAAAAGGTAAATAATTTATATTGATAAAACACAAACATTCCTAATATACGCATCACTTTGTTAAAAAAAAATCCTTGCTCCAACTTTGCAGCAAAAAAAATAATGTTGCCCCGATCCGAGGCGAAAAAAAAAATCTTGCTCAGACAAAAAATCCAAGCCCCCCCCCCTGAATATCAAATGGACCATGCCTAAGGGTAGGCCCACATCAATGAAGTCGTAGGAACTGAGGCTGAGTGGAGAGGGTAGGTCCACATCCATGAAGTCGTAGGAACTGATGTTGAGTGGAGAGGGTGGTGGTGGTAGGGGTAGGTCTACATCCATGAAGTCGTAGGAACTGATGTTGAGTGGAGAGGGTGATGGTGGTAGGAGTAGGTCTACATCCATGAAGTCGCACATGTAGGAACTGATGCTGAGTGGAGAGGATGGTGGTGTTAAGGGTAGGTCCACATCCCTGAAGTCGTAGGAACTGATGCTGAGTAGGGAAAGTGCTGGTGATAGGGGTAGGTCTACATCCGTGAGGTCGTAGTAACTGATGGTGAGTTGAGAGGGTGGTGGTAGGGGTATTCCAAATCCATGAGGTCGAAGGAACTGATGCTGAGTGGACATGGTGGTGGTGGTAGGGGTAGGTCCACAACCATGAAGTCGTAGGAACTGATGCTGAGTGGAGAGGGTGATGGTACATCATCAAATGACTGTGAAACGCTTGTATCTTGAGACGTTGGTGGTGGCGAATCTGTTTGAGTGGTTGATGACGAGTCCGAGTGGTTGGTGGCGAGCCTGGTTGAGTGATTTGTAGCAAGTCCGGCTGAGTGGTTAGTGGCGAGTCTAAATGAAAAGTTGGTGGTTAATCTGGTTTAGTGGGTGATTGCGAGTTTACGTTGAGTGGTTTTTGGCGAGTCTGGTTGAGTGGCTAGTGAAGAGTCTGGTTAAGTGGTTTGTGGCGAGTCTGGTTAGGTGATTGGTCTGTCAGGAAAAAGAGTCCTTTCACAAGGTCTGCAAACGAAACGGATTTTTGCTTTTTACTTTGGTGCATTGCAGTGATGTTACTGTGTTACACCGGTATTATTGCATATACGTTGTTGCCTTTTCTGACAGACATCGCATACAAGACGAAGTTGCGCCCGGTAACTGGTCGTGAACAGTCTATACATATATCTGCATACATGGCTGAGAAGGCTGTTGAATGCTGAGCACCATGACGGTATTTGTATTTATGCGGTCGATTTAATTATCAAAAGGTTACCGATCAGAAAGTTCATTACGTGCTGAAGCCGTGAATGCAATTGAATAAAGACGCATAGTGATAAATCAATAAAGATGCATCTGGTTTCACTCCCATATCGTAAGTTCGCTTCTTTTCATATGGTGGAGGTTTTTGTTTGTTTGCTTTAGTTCCTGTTTTATCCTGATTTTGTATGCCTTCGGTTTCTGATTTTCTAAATTATCGATTTTATGCTGTATACAGGGATATGGTCATTATTCATATTTGTCATGGTACGTATAAAGAGGGACGAAACGACTTACATTACGGGCTAACTTGAAAATCTCTAATACCGAAAAGAAGGCGAAACGACACACTTTTAAGATAAAGAGTTCTTAAAAATCGGGCAAACGACCAATCATGAGGGGCAAAACGACCCAAGTTGAGAGGTGAAATTCGCTGACTACGGTTAAGTAACCGAAACGTGCATGTCTGGTCCATGCTGCAAATTTATCAGTTCATGAATGATGCGGTTGAGTTTGAAGACGTATATCACTATTTATGGTGAAACGACACATGATGAAGAGCGAAAACGACCAACCTTGAGTGCGAAACGACACACCCTTGATGGGCGAAAGGACATTCCCAGAGGGACGAAACAACTCGGGCGAAGGGGAATGGGGCGGAACGACCAGGAACCCTTGTGCAAGTCTACTTAACCATTTCATTACTAAACCAGTGATCTAGACAAACGTAAAGAACAATCTGTAATTAGGAAAGGAATTACATCTTCAAATCAAGAGAGTTCTTACCCCCTTTCACATGTAACATACAGAGACACATTTGCAGTGTCTGCGGTACCATTGTAGTTAATGCACAATGGTACAATGACTTCTGTATTAAGTTTGGTTTGATACTGATGACATTTCTTACCAAAAATGTTCCTTTCCTCGCTCACATGATATTTACTTAAAAAGTCAGGTGAGCAAACGAGGACTTATTATGGATAAGAATATAACTGCATGATCAATTATAAATACATCTGCACTTTGTTATTGACTCCTAATTGAATGAACGCATCGTGCACTGAAGATTAAAAAGGATTTTTTAAAACAAAAAAGGTATCTATTTTAAACAAATAGGTATATTTTTGCAATTAAAAACAAATGAAGGCTTTTCTCTGAGACAAAAATATTGCTTTTATTGATTACTATGCTTATCGTATTAAAAAGCCATTTTGATTGATTGAATCTATAATAAAAATAATAATAAAATATTGCTTTTATTAATTACTATGCTTATCGTATTGAATGACAAATATGGTTAAAAGACATATCCCTATCAAGAAGAACAAAATCGTTAATCGAAATATTTTCAAACCAAGGGCATACAAAACCAGAATTAAAATAAAACACAGACCAAAGGCAAAGGAACAGAAATAATGATAAAAAGTCAAAATTCTACCATATGAAGAGAAGTGAACTCCCTGCGAAGGAGTTAGAAATCAAAATGCAAATTTCATTGATTGAATATTTATATGTAGTCCCAAGTATGATTTTCAGAACATTCGAATGTGCATGGGATAAGCTTATTATTCATAATGAGTTGTCTGGTGTCAACATTTTTCTAAATTGTGTATTGCCAACTTTATGACGACAAATATGGATAATCAATTATTGAAAAAAAGCTTGGATATTAAATGGCTATTCTAATATGACTTGATTCTTTTTCCCTATTAAGACAACAGACGCGAGCCGGGCTCTATTCTCCAATATAGGCCCTATAGCGATAAGCCACGCCTACCCATTTTCTGAAAGCAGATAAACCGGCAAGAACTGGTTTTTACCAAGAATCGATTTTGTCCTCTGTGTTTCATTGATCACAGTTTAGTCATCATTAGAATAGAAATAAAAATATGACAAGCCGGGCTATATTGTCTCATAATGCCCTCGCGTCCTCAGCCAATCACATTTATCACCTCGCCGCTGACGCGGCTCGGTAATAAATGTGATCGGCTGAGGACGCTCGGGCATTATGAGACAATATAGCCCGGCTTGTCATTTTTTATTTCTTAAGTAATGAACGAAACTAGGAATATAACAATAAACTTTTTTGAAACATTGATAAATCACCACTTGATTTCTGCAAGTGTTGTAAATGTATTTACGATATCTCAGTTTTCTGATCTGATCTGATCTTCCCTGTTGTTGCAGATATTGAAAAGTGAAAACATTCAAGTTTGATGCAGGTTAAGTTTGACCTTTGGGATATTCAGTTTTTCAAGCTTTTCTTCACTTTTATTGCAAACGTGAAAATGATGTTTGTAATCAGAGTACGTCTGTGATGCACGTCAATTTTAAGTTCGGATTCCAATCACCTAACTTTTAGAAAAAAATTTGCCATTGGACTCAGTTCTCCCGACTTTAATTTTCCAGTTAATAAAAGAAGGAAGGGGACCTCCAACAAGACCCTGTTGCAGCACAAACAGCAAAACACCAAAACATCCGATGGAAAAGATAAAGACGAGCATACTATGAGACGATAAAGAGTATTAAAATTGTTTTGCAGGCATTCATATTTTTCTGTAAGGATGCGTGTATTGAACCATCATTCAATATTTCTTTTCAAAAATGTTAATGAAAAATTGATCCATTTTCCTTTTTCAGTTTGTAATAAACTCATATACGCTGTATTTTACCACAATTCAATTTTCCTTTGCAAAAATAAAATGGGAACTTGAAAGCATTTTCCATTTCCATTTTTTTAATCAGCGTGCAGAGTGTAAACATGGAAAATTGACTCACTTTTTCATTTTAAATCCAGATTTTGAGAAGGAAAATTGAATTGTCGTTTAGAATAGCATATTACAGCTCATTTTCTATTTTCCTTTTATAAAATTAAAATTCAAAGAAGGGAAATGGAAATTGAAAGCATTTTTTATTTTCAATTTAATTTATATTTTAGAATGCAAATTGATTTTTTTTTCATTTTCCATTTACAAATTAAAAAAGGAAAATGTAAATTTTAAATGGTTTCAATTTTCCATTTTCCTTTTGCAAAAAGGGTCTTTAATTTCATTTTCCTTTCTTAGTTTTGAAATTTTAAAATGAAAAAAAGGAGCTTTAAATCAGTTCGATTTTCTGATTTACTAAATTTAAAAAAGAAAAATGGAAAATATGTTCGAAATAAAATCTGCATTTTTCATTAACTTTCCAAGAAGGTATATTGCATTGTGGTTTAATACACAAACCTGTAAGTACTGATTGAATTTGAATTCATGTTAAATTGAAGCGTTCTAAGCAGAGTTGCAGGACATTGATTAATGCAGGTAGGGGACTTTTATCGTTCTGCAATTCATAATTTTATTTTATTTAATGTATGTTTCAAGAATAAGTTTGCTTATGGTAGTAGTTTTTGGATTCCGATTTTGTATTTTGTGCTTGATTTTCACTCATTAATGGGTAAAATTGGTTGCCTGTTTGTTGAATAGGTTTCCACGGAGCTGTTGCGACGGGTGTTGCATTCAATCAGGAGACGCTGACTCTCCCTGGGCACCTTGTCTCACTTCGGAATGTTGTTCATTCTGGGGCAACCGTTCCGATGGGAATTCTCACGATTTGGCCTTGCCTTCTCGACTTTGAGACTGAATAACTGTTAGGTATTTCTTTGATGTTTATTTGAGGATGTAGTTTTATTAATTGAATACTTTTTTTTTACAGAAATAACGATTATAAAATGAGAATACTAGAAAATGTGATGGTGATAACATATCTCATTTTGAATGCATATGCTGAAAACCTTTGCGAGGGTAAAAACGGGTTAGTATTAACAAAATAGTAAGGACAATAATAAGAAAATGTGTTTCGAATTATTTATAAAATAAGTGTCTTATTTTGTGTGTTTATGCAGAAATAAATTACAATGGCTGATGCATTTATTTTGATATAATGCGCGTTCAAAGCCAAAATTAGAACAAAGAAAGCTCCCACTTCTATTTATAAAGCGATTCCGTCCACCGATGTCGAGGGGAGTTAATTTTAGAAATGAACAGCGGGAGTGTCCCCATGGCAACGTCACGCTTATTTAGTATGACTGAAATGTCATAAATTAATGCATTATGATATATCAAGTATTACAAATTAGAAATTCAACAATGGAATTATGACTAAATATGACCAAACAAGTTATTTATTACTCTCTAGATGCTGACTGTTTGGAACTAATTTTGTTTGCGGAATGTATTCCCATTTCTGTTATCCATTGACTGCGTTAGTTTATGGATTTGTCTTATACTGTGTACTATTTATGTTTGGTCTATTTTGAAATTATCACAAACAACGCTGAATGTGACAAGAAATCTTCACTCGAAATATTCAGTTGAGTGTAGGATGTGACATCAGTCGACAGAGAGCTATTGTAGCTGTGCCTACCTCTGTCGCTTGTTGTTGATGTCGTATTCTGTAATCGTCAGGACACAGTTGCTGAAAGAGGTAAGGACTTAGTGAGGATGATTTTAGAATTGAATTAATATTTTTATATAATGTTATTCCTTCTTTATACATTGCAAAGGAAAGGATTTTAAACTTGTTGATATTCAATTCAAATTCATCCGCTATTACGGGCGTTATGACGTCACACTGTCATTTATACGGAAACCAATTACAAAGGTCCTGAAAGCTTTATCTCAGGCAATTACAGTGCACGTGGCTGTGCATATATTTCCAATAAAGAAAAAGACGATAACTTAATAATAGAAATGTAGTTCCAACCTCCATATTGTATCAGACTTGAACGTCGTTTTGAGTCAAGATCAAGGTCATATCCACCCTGTTTCTAAGCAGCAGTACGTTCAAAAAAATGAAATGCCGAATGAAACAAGACACGCAGAGCAAGAAACATCATTTGAAACACAAAAAGAAGGGTGTTGTTGACTTTGGACGGCTATTTGCGAGCTGGGGTTATCCGCAATACGTGCATACATGATTTTGGCCTTGTACACGGTCAAAGAGATATGCCAAATCGCACATAGAATATGTAACACATAAATGTCTTACTGTTTTGTTATGATAAGATTAAAAACCGGCACAGATTGAATAAGTTTTGTACTCTTGCACAAGAAAGTAAACAATTCCATATCAATCTTAAAAGGATTCTTTTTAACAATTTCAGCATTAAAAGATGTTGTAAAGACTACCACATGAAAAATGGAAAATGTGTTGGTAAGAAATGAACTTTGTCAATGAAAACATGATAAACATACATTTCCTGCATTGCACAGAAATGAAATCTATTGTTGCTCATACATTTTTTTACCCCTAGTCAATATCTTTCTTGGACTATCCCATATTTTCTGTGTAATTGTTTGTGTGGTCATTTTTGTGTGTTAGCCGGTTGTATTTAGAATATGATCGTCAAATGGGATGATCTTTGAGGTTAGAGATGCAGTTTTCCCCTTTTCTATGTATACATGATTGTATGACTTATAGACATGTGGCCAACAAATCTCTTCACTGAGAACGTTCTACGGTAGATATGGCGAACTCGTCATACATTATGATGTCCCACTCTCCAGAATGGTGGACGATATTCTGTCGTAGACCATTCTAATCATCCAACCTCCGAATACACTTGTATTTTCAGAAATGGAAAGGTGACAGTTCTACCGAATTGAAGTGACGGGTGTTGCATGCAAGCAGGAGATACTGACTCTTCCTGGACACCTGGTCTCACTCCCATATTGGGAGTTCGCTTCTTTTCATACGGTGGAAGTTTTTTTGTTTGGTTCGGTTCTTGTTTTATCCTGGTTTTATATGCCTTCGCTTTATGATTTTCTGAATTATCGATTTTGTACTATGTATTGGGATATGGACATTATTCATATTTTTCATAGAATACTCACCAAACCTATCTTCTCTCAGATGAGCTAAAACAAATCGATATTAAATGTTAACAAGATAAATGGAAAAGAAATACCTATGATTTGATTTGGACTTGTTTTAGTGTGTCCGACTGGTTATCATGGAACCAATTGTACCTCTACTTGTACCGAAGGATTTTATGGTGTCAAATGTTTAGATACATGTCGTTGCCCACAGGGTTTCAAGTGTTCACCAATAAGTGGATGTCAGAAGCAAGGTAAGTATCATTCATTTATGATATATTTTAAGTAAGCGTTTCCCTATAAAATTTCAAATCACTGTATTATCTTATTTTGGAGGTTGACCATATTTTGCCGTTTTCGTTGACAAAAGAAAATGAACAAAATTATAATTTTCACTTCATATTTTTTTCCCATTGCTGCTTCTTAAATATTTGAGAAATTGTTCGAAATGAATTGTTTCTTTCATTTTTTAAAATTAACGTAATCTTGTAATTAAGGTTTTATTTTTTTTCATTTATTATATAAATGCTACTGTCACATTAGAGAAGACAGGGCCCCGACCACCTGTCCTCTCTGAATGTCAGTCGGACTCCTCTGGTGATTACATACATGAGCTCGCTACAGCCGGCAGAGCACGGACTGTATTACGCATGCCCTCTTTTTATATCCATTTACATATTCATCTGTGTCTCTGGGGCCTCTGCTTTTCGCGGTCGTGTTTGTATGATGTCATCTTACAATGAGGAGGTTGTTTTACACCACAACTGTACGTTCTTCGAGACCTCTGGGTAATTGGAGAAGTGAGAGGGTTGTGCGCACGTAATCCAGGATAACCAAACCATTTGCTACTTGCGTGACAAATGGCCGTCCAAAGTCGGCACCGGTTACCCATTGGTCTCGTCGGTTTATGTGTAGTCTTTTGTGTTTGATGTTTACATGTCGTGTGTCTTTTTTTCCGTCTCGTGCTGTACTCGTCTTTTGTGTTTTTGCATCGGGTGTTTTGGTGTTTTACTGTTGATGCTGCAACGGAGTCTTGTTGGAGATCTCCTCCCTTCTTATTAGTCAGAATGTCGGAAAATTGAATTGACAAACATTTTCAATAATCAACCAAATACAATCTTACATGAAACGGCAAAATATTGTCACCGACGAAATATTATCACGGGCAAAATAAAGTTCCTTGCCTTACAATTATTGTATTCCCTTGCCTTTCATTCGTTTTGATGAAGTCGCAAAAAAATCACACACGCTACTCATATTGTTTGAACTTTTAACATGTTATTCGACGTCAAGTCTTTATTCTGTAAAGTAATGCTTATATACAACTTTAGAACCCTTTCATTAAACAAATGTATTTCATATTAAGTTGTTCCATAAATAATTTGTAAAAAGTAAAAAAAAAAAAAAAAAAAAAAAAAAAGAAAAAAAAAAAAAAACTGGAAAAAAAAAGAAAAAATAATAATGATAATCAGCTCTTTAGAATAATGCGGATGGGTTCCAACTCTTTTCCCTCTCGAAGAAAATTTCAAGCACATTTATTATGCACCAGACACGTGTTTCAAATAGTAAATCTCGTATAAAAAGGCGTATCTCTTCATACAACATTGAAACTTAATTCGGCTAGTTGTTATGCCTTTGCATCAATTTGTATTTGAAGTCGAAACTTGATGGGAGCAACTTTCTGAACAAATGTATTTCTTGTAGAAGGAATAATTCTTAATATAGATTGTAATAATACTTCAGATTTATAAGATATTTCTTATTCCGTCTTGACAGGTTGCGGATCAATCCCAGTGATGGAGAATACCGAGGTGTCATTCACGTCATCAACTTACGGGTCTAAAGCAAGATACGAATGTGTCGAAGGATACAACCAATCAGGAATCGACAGTATCACATGTTTAGATAATGGAACATGGGAAACACCATCAGTTCATTGTGAACCCAAAGGTAATACTAGTGGTAACATATAATATGTGTGAATCGAAAATACTAATTTTGACTTTTCATTGGTACTGATTACATAATAAATATAGAATCTCTGATCGTACATGTATCCTATGGACCTACGTCCGAGTAAATCATAGTCATAGAATTGAAATAAAGAATAAAGATTTATTCATTGTTAAAACTCTACATCTTTTCAAAATATTATTGAATCGTATTTATACGCATTTTGGTGGCCTTTTTAGAATATGATTTTTAGCAAAATATCTGAATTCAATTGAAAATAAACTTTCACATCAGATTGTGGGCCACCACCGAACATATCATTCGCTTTGACAGATGTGGATGGTACAAGCTATGGTTCTGCTGCACAATTCTCGTGTGTTGAAAATTATTTGGGAGAAGGGATTGACACCGTAACCTGCACAGCTGAAGGTGTATGGGAAAATACATTTTTCGTTTGCTCAAAAACAGAAGGTGTGTGCTCTTTTGTACTAATGTTCTATACTTTTTCATTCACATTACATTGATTGTCCAATTCCTATCATCAATCAAATTTACTATTCTATTCTATCAAATCTGAAGGTATTCCAAGAAAAAAAAAGAAATTATGACAAAGAATGAAACTACGTGTTTTATCTTTTAATTTTCTTTTCATATAAGACTTAAATACGTTCGTACTGACCTAGTGTATGTAGACATCGAAATTAGAAATGTTTTGAATAGGATCATGTTCAGCAGTTACCTCCCCTTTTTTAAAAAAAATGTTTAATTTCATACGGATTTTAGGTCTCAATATTCCAAAAATATGTACCCCAATTACTATTCATTATCATAATACAATTATTTCAAACCGTTGTTGTTCAAATGGGTTACATCTGTCTATGTAATATTTCAATACCATATGCCTTTGTGGACACCAATGGAAAAAATAAAATTGGCATTCAGTAAATGAAAGTGAAGCCACAAAACCCAAAATTATAATAAAAAGCAAAAAAACTTACAAATTCAAGAAAAATATAAAACAGTGCTTTCTTACGAGAATAGAAAAGAAAATTTGACAAACATCCGGATAAAATAACAAAGCACTATAGAAGTATAAAGGACAATGCAATTTAATTCATGATCTCTAGAAACCAATGCAAGAATGGAAGTATTGTAGATAATTCTGTAAAATACCGCTCGGTGTAAATAATTAGAATTTAAACATACTAAAATATTACATGAATATTATATATTGCAAGTTATAGTATCAAAGTAATTTGGATGGAGATGGAGATTAAAAGATTGGAGAGAACGCTGTCCTATAAATATGGAATAGACATCTTTTAAATCAGTTTTACCTTATTTGATGCCGTGGGAAGATTCGAAAAGGCTAAACCTTTATTTTCCTCTGATCACGATAAAGACGAGGAAATCTCCAACAACACTCGGTTGCAGCACCCACAGCAAACCTCAAAAACAGAAAGAGGAAGAAAATAAAATGGACAAGGAACACCAACTTGAAATGTGAAACGCAAAAGACCACACATAAACCAAAGAGACAAATTGGAAACCGGTGCCGACTTAGAACGGCCATCTGCTACGCAAGTAGTAGACGATGAGGTTATACGCATTACGTGCACACAACTCGCCCACTTTTCCGATTACCAAGGGTTTCGAAGAACGTACAATTATGGTGTAAAGCATCCTCCTCACTGTAAGATGGCAATAAAAATAGACATCATAATAGTTCTTGTTTGCAGTATTTCATCCCTCTTTTCTTTCATTATCAGAAATATTCCTTTCTCTTCTTTGGTTAAAATACGTTTATAAAAGAAAACGATTTGTACAGTGATATTTGCTTCTCCTTTACAGAACCTGCAAAAATGAAAATTCGTCAATTGTTTAGGTTAAATTAAAGGATTTAAAATTTTTATATCGGATTCCGTTACTTTCATTTTTCTCAAAGATATATAAATATGATGTTCTATTGATATATCCCTTCAATGGATAATAAGTTATAGTATGAATGCAAATGTTTTTATATATCAAATTGATATTTCCTTAATTATTCAAATTATTGAACCATACGTGAACAATATTGAAAGCATCTTCAGCGAATAAACGCTGTATTGATCTCAGTTTAACACATGTACACTCGCAAGATGGCGAGAAAAAACCGGACATCAGACACAACATCATCAACAAACAGACATAGACACGTCTGTTACGTCTGGCACCTGGTTTCACTTCTGACTTTTATACATCCCGAGGTTCGCAACCGTTCCTATGGAAAATCTAATGCTTTTGCCTTGCCTTCTCGACTATGAGACTGAATAACTGATAGGTACTTCTTGGATTGCCCATTTTGTTGGCACGCGAAGTTTAGAATGTGGGGTTGATTAAACAACGTTTGAATAATTCAGACGCTGTTTTACCATGTAAAATGTTCGACTTTGCGCAAAATTAAAATGGATAACCAATATTCAGAATATATGCGAATGTTAGTCATGGTGGTCTTACTTTTGATTATCATGAGCATGTAATTGCAAAGGCTTTAACTGCTCATCTTTCCAACTTTAAACATGACAAAGTCGTCCATTTAAAACCATTTATATATATCTTGAAATTATATTGTCGTATAATGATCCTTTTAAGTGTTCGAATTAACAATGAGTTAAAGAAGATCCTGACGATAATAACAACAGCACTCTCAAAAGAGCACCAAATTGAGCATCGACGGACCCCAAGCATGCTAGAGGTGGGACCAGGTGCCCGGGAGGAGTAACAAGAACATGATTCTCTAGAATTATCAACTATCAATATTCAAGGAATTTCAAGGTGCCTTGTCGAAATGAATAATTATTGATAGACTAGTTCATATTTTGATACGTCTATTTTCGTTTCAGAATCTAAGCAGAGGACATATTCATCTGGCATTTTGGGTAAGGAATTTCGTGTTTATAAATCAGTTTTACATTAAGTTTGTATTCACATCTTTTATTTCTATAGTTATCATAAACTATTTTTGAATTCTTTCAAATACATTTTATAGTTTATCTTGTTGCCGGAGTGACCGTGTTCTTCATAGTTGTGATCATAATAGTTGTCATCCTGTTTCGTATTAGGTAATGTCGTTTTTCCTTCTTTCTATCAAATTTTTGATATTAAGATTTTCTTGCTGAAAAAAAAGTACAAAACTCTACTCAAATCTGTCAAGATCAATTTGTTCATACGTCGTCATTCGACATTGTTCGGAAAATATTATTTTATCAAAATACCCGTTTCCTAAGAAATATATGACTTTCTAACGAGGTAATATGTTATGTTTCTTCTGTCAGACAATTGAGTTTTTAACGTTAATTTTAAGTACTATGATATTGAAATGTGAGTTTTAATCATCATGAGGTCATTTATGCTATATTTTTTTTTATTTCTAATCCCCGTATCAGATTCTGTTTTTGTTACTCCAGTTTTAGGATTTTCACAGAAAAGAACAAACACGACCTGAAGTTTCAAAATAGTATTGAAATGCACATCTATAATGAGATGGATGATCAACACGTCTAAGAACAACACAAGGGCGATCTGGCAAGAAACTAAGAAATTATAATTATTGACTGGAAATATGCAAAGACAAATTAGGGAATGAATAGTTTCTAACGTTATGTTTGCGGACGGTAAATGCTGATTTTACGGTCGCAAACTGAGTTTTTCTGGCGACGCGTTACCGGAGTCTGAAAAACGGATGTTGCACCGTAAAATCAGCATTTACCGTCCGAAAACATAACGTCAGTATCTAGTTATTCCCATTCTAATGCAATCTATATTTTTTGTGAATATGAGGCGAAATGTGACATTAGCAACGTGAAGCCTAGCGTGTTCTCGTTTTACTGTCGTAACCAAGGAGCAAAAAAAACCCAATGAAAATCGACGTTATGGCGACGTTGCATTAGAATGAATTTTTACTTGACTAAGTAACAGACTTGTTTGATTATAAAATAAGGATAATGTAGATGTTACAATTGCTCGGCCCATATGTAGTCGACTTGACAGCCTTATATAACGTGGTAAATCAAGAAATGCCGTTCCCTATGAACAATTTTTGATTTTCACTGTGGAAAAATACTAATTCTAGCTCGATTGCCACTCTTTAGTCGGCGGAAATTCAAAATGGCTACCAACTACAGTATACCTGTACCTGTCAATTTTAATTCTTTCCTGAAATATTAAGTGTGATACATCAAATTCTGGGTTTGATGGTTACATGGATTCTCAGATCAGAATTTTCACCTTCTTTCAGTCGAAACAATTTCTGTCACAGAGTCCAAGAATCATTCTCTTGAGTAACTATGACGTCTTAGCAGCGTTACATTAACCTATGCTTTATGGCAGCGAATCTGTGGCAGTGATGTTGTAGAGAAGGGTAAGGGAACGTAAACATGAGATGAGTTTGGGTTACTTGTAGCAATGTTAAACGTCTTCAATTATAACAGCATTAATTAAGAACAGATAAATTTGTAGCATGGACCAGACATGCATGCACGTTTCGGGTACTTAACCTTCGTCAGTGATACTCAATCTAAACAATGTGATATGACCAAATATTGAGAAAGTCATTATGGCCAAAATGTACCGAAAGACGTAGCAGGATGGATAGGATATGATGCTAAAGGACCAACGTTTTAGAAATTGCAAGTAATTTTAATTACAGAAATTTTCGAATGCGTTGAAGAGACGGTCAACCGAAGTTGATCGAACTTGGCTACATGTGCCCTCGGGGACTCCTGATCCACCAGCTGTGACACCAACCAAGTGGTACAAATCTTAACCGTCTTCAAATTTAATAACATCGATCATTTAAGAACATATAAAATTTGCAGCATGGCCCGGACATGCACATTTCGGGTACTTAACCCTCGTCTGTGATCCTTAATATAAACAATGTTATATGACCATATACTGAGAAAGTCATTATGGCCAAAATGTTCCGAAAGACGTTGCAATATGGGTGGCATATGATGCTACGGGAGCCAAGTTATAGAAATTTCAAGTAATTATGATAACATAAATTTTCGAATGCGTTGAAAAAACGATCAACCGAAGGTGATCGAACTTTGCTACATCTGCCCTCGGTGACTCCTTGTCCACTAGCAAGGCTTCCGCTTTCATAAACTAGTTAAGACTTTCTGGAAGTTTTACAAAAACTACAGGCAACTTCTCTTAAAATTCGGATCTATACACGCAACAGAGTACATTACTTTGGGTATAACTTAACAAGATAAGAAGGATCAAAGGTAGGTAGCTCAACCATCGGAATTGCGTCAGAATCATCAAACGCCTTTTATACCGTGGATATAATCCTAATGTCAACAGACGGTCACTAGGCTTGGTACTTGACCAATCTACAGTCTTGTACCAGCGCACCCTTGAGACTTGCATTATGACTGACTGAGACGACGGGACTCCATGACCAGCCCTGTCCAAACTTCTTTAGAGAAGACAGGGCCCCGACCACCTGTCCTCTCGGGATGTCTGTCGGACTCCTCGGGTGATTACATACATGAGCTCGCTACAGCCGGCAGAGCACGGACTCTTTTTATATCCATTTACATATTCATCTGTGTTGTTGGGGCCTCTACGTTTTGCGGTCTTGTTTGTGTGATTTCATCTTACAGTGAGGAGGTTGTTTTACTCCACAGTTGTACGTTCTTCGAGACATCTGGGTAATTGGAAAAGTGAGAGGTTGTGCGCACTTAATCCAGGATAACCATACCATTTGCTACTTGTGTTGAAAATGGCCGTCCAAAGTCGGCACCGGTTGTCCATTGGTCTCGTCGGTTTATGTGTAGTCTTTTGTGTTTCATGTTCACATGTCGTATGACTCTTTTTCGTCTCATACTATGCTCGTTTTTTGTGTTTTTGCATCGGGTGTTTTGGTGTTTTGCTGTTGGTGTTGCAACAGGGTCTTGTTGGAGATCCCCTCCCTTATTTCATTTGCTGTAGAAATGTTCCTAGAATAAATAATTTTCCTGTTTTGGTTCTTGTGAGCCACACATGCTTGTAGAGCAACACTTTTCATAACGAACAGTGGACAAAATAATTATGAACTTGCACGCTAGTTCATTTTTGCACCCAACAAACATTACAGAACTAATACTGCCGTCAGGTAGGTTGTGCCCAACTTTGATCTTCTAAACATCTCTAATATTTTTCGGGATCATCGCGTACAAAGTACCATTCCTCAATATTTTGAAAATTTAGAGCCACCTCTAATTTGTTATAAGTACAAGAAACCAATTCGAAACTTTGTTTTTAACTATAATAAAGTTACAACGGATCCTGACATACTTGAATCGTGTCCTGCTTCTTGAGAATGTGCAACTTCTAAATATCTCTACAAACCAGCTGGCCATGTTGTTACAGGTGACTTTTCAATTATCCAAGACAGATAGCTCCGTGGTCTTCTTAAAAAAGGACCTAAGTATAGAATCCCATCCAAGATAGATTTTGTCAAATGCCGTGAAGTGCTTACGGAAGCCTTAGATAATTATACGAAAAGATGGTGTAAATCAGAAGGAGTCGAACCGCATGCTCTGAATGACTGGAAACACCTCATTTTAGATATAACGGATATTCGAATAGATAACTTCCAAAAAAACCCTCATCTTTTCCAAAATCCACGTTCCAAATCAGAAAGATATTTCAAATCCAAACTAAGTAAATTACATGAAAAATATGTCTTTGCACCAGCTGATAAAGCAGCCAACAACACCATTATCATTTGAAAACGTTACTACATATCAACTTTGATTTCGGAACTTTCGTCTACTAATACATATATCAAAAGCAATGAAAGTGCATCTAACATTTTAGGCAAGCATAACAGTGAACTGTCTTCATTCAATTTCTCTATTTCTAAATTGGATCTCCCAACACTATATTGCATACCGAAACTGCACAAGTCTCCTTACAAATTTCAATTTATTGCTAATTCTAGTAACTGCTCCACTACAATTTTGTCTAGAAATCTGACGTCAGCACTTACTGCTATTAAAGAACACATAACTAGATATTGTGAAACGATTCTAAACAGGAACGATGTAAATTTATTTTGGTCTATTAAGAATTCAGGGGATGTGATTGAAAAAATGAAATCTGGAAATTTCCAAGCCAATACGATTTCTTCATACGACTTCTCTAATATGTACACCACACTTCCTCATGACAAAATTAATGATCGATTATCTAATCTCATTAAATGGTGTTTTGATCGAGAGCGAAAAACTTACATTTGTACATCTGAATCGAAGGGTTTCTTTTCCTCGACAGACTACAAATAATACAAATCATGGACATGTAGTGACCTGTGTAATGCCTTGTCCTTCCTCTTGGACAATATTTATGTTAGATTTGGTGAGGATCTATACAAGCATGTTGTAGGAATTCCTATGGGTACTAACTGTGCGCCTCTTGTTGCAGATTTATTTTTATACACTTATGAAAAAGAATTGTTCCAAAATCTTCAAAAGCAAAGAAAATTTGATGAGCTGAAATGTTTCAACAATACTTCTAGGTATCTGGATGATATTCTAACCATTGACAATCCTGCTTTTGAATTATATAAGAATGAAATTTATCCACAAGAATTAACCCTTAACAAGGCAAACCTTTCAAATTCAGAAACACCCTTTTTGGACCTAAATATCAAAATTGTAAACGGAAAGATTCATACAAGTGTATATGACAAAAGGGATGATTTTGGATTCAACATAGTAAATTTCCCTTGGCTTGACGGTGATGTTCCAAGATTACCGTCATACGGCATTTACATATCACAGCTCATCCGGTACGCTAGAGCATGTACTGATATTTTGGATTTTCACAGTAGAAATTTACAAATTACCAAAAAACTTTTAGGTCAAGGTTTCCGCTTTCATAAACTAGTTAAGACTTTCTGGAAATTTTACAAAAATTACAGTCAACTTCTTTTAAAATCCGGATCTATACATGCAACAGAGTACATTACTATGGGTATTACACAACCTGTCTTTTATGGTGATATGATAAACAAAATAAAAAGGATCAAAGGTAGGCAGCATAGCCATCGAAAATGCGTCAGAATCATCAAACGCCTTTTATACCGTGGATATGATCCTAATGTCACCAGACGGACACTAGGCTTGGTACTTGACCAATCTACAGTCTTGTACAAGCGCATCCTTGAGACTTGCACTCTGACTGACTGTGACGACGGGACTCTATGACGGGCCCTGTCAAAACCTCTTTAGAGAAGACAGGGGCCCGACCTCCTGTCCTCTCTGAATGTCAGTCGGACTCCTCGGGTGATTACATACATGAGCTCGCTACAGCCGGCAGGCACGGACTGTATTACGCATACCCTCTTTTTATATCCATTTACATATTCATCTGTGTCTCTGGGGCCTCTGCGTTTGCGGTCTTGTTTGTGTGATGTCATCTTACAGTGAGGAGGTTGTTTTACACCACAATTGTACGTTCTTCGAGACCTCTGGGTAATTGGAGAAGTGAGAGGGTTGTGCGCACGTAATCCAGGATAACCACACCATTTGCTACTTGCGTGACAGATGGCCGTCCAAAGTCGGCACCGGTTACCCATTGGTCTCGTCGGTTTATGTGTAGTCTTATGTGTTTGATGTTTACATGTCGTGTGTCTCTTTTCCGTCTCGTGCTGTACTCGTCTTTTGTGTTTTTGCATCGGGTGTTTTGGTGTTTTAATGTTGATGCTGCAACGGGGTCTTGTTGGAGATCTCCTCCCTTCTTTTTTTAGTCAGATTTTTTTACCTGATGCGCACCAGGTACCTAAGTTATTCACCTTTCGTCAAAACAATCTTCAGCGTTAAATGTAATAATTCATTAATATATCAAGTGCAGCACATCTATTTAGTTGTTTTGAGGGCGAAATAATCCATATCAATATGAAAATATGTGTTCTTGTCACACTGCAAATGAATTTCGAAAAATTTCATTTGCAGTCTAGCCGTAATTATGAGACTATGTTACCCGTTTGCAGTCGTTCATATGGACCATTGTGACTTCACGGATACCTTATTGTTTTTCAAGTCATGGCAAGCAAAACATCATTCTATTTCATTGTTCTTCTAAAATGAAATTTCATTCGTGTTTTATTCATCAATTACGGGATACGATCTTTTTATGGTGGACAAAAATTTCACAATCAATCAACAACAAAAAAGTTAGAAATTTACTGTTGAAGATATTTTGAGATGACACAATTCATAAGTGATTCGCATAATGACAAACATGTTATTACTGTTCCAAACAGGTAATATGGTCTGAGATACATTGTCTGAAATTTTGACTCAGAAAATAGAAACACTCGATAAGGTATGTCAAACCGTAATAACGTATAATGTTAGCCTAGAAATTCAAAATGGTCATTTTAAGTGTCGTAATATCCATTTCAAGGGATCTTACCTTGACCTGAGCCTAAATGTGCTTATTTCAAGATTACTACCTTATTTCCCACATATATACGTCATAAATGATTTAGTAATTATTGTATTTGTCTAAAAAAGAAATATCAGAAACAAGTATTTCAAACCGCTTAACTTCAATGAAATTTGAAGAAAAGAAAGGAGATGATCTCCAACAAGATCTGGAGGCATACTCACAGCACAATATCAAAACACCCAAAAGGAAACACAGAAAAGACATGTACAGCAATAGACGCAAAGGAGACAATGAATACTAAATACGACATCAAAATATCAAACAGGAAAGACTGCATGTACACATAAATCAACTTGGCCAATGGGCAAACCGTGCCGACAGGATGGTAAACGTTAGTAGCAAAGGGTTAGTTATCCGGATTACGTGTGCACAAACCTTCCATTTTTCCGGTTATTCGAGAGGTTCCGAAAAAGGCACAATTCTTGTGCAAAATTACGTCCTTACTGAAAGATGATCACACAAAAAAGAAAGCTCTAGCAACACACAGACCTGCACATTTCGGGTACTTAACCCTCGTAAAAGAAAGGAGGGGATATCCAACAGCACCCAGTTGTAACACCCATAGCTAAATCCAAAACACCCAATGCTATGAAACAAAGAGCAGACACGCACAGGAAGAGACGCAAAAGGTAGAAAGAACGCCAATCACATAGAAACATCAAGCACAAATGACTATACATAAACCATGATGTTAAATTGATTAAGTGCCAAACCAAGGCTACTATCAGGCGACAGAGCAGGAAAGAAGTAATTTCAAAATACACTTAAAGAGATTGAAGAATCGATAAACGGAAGCGGATTTGGCTACATGTGTCTCGAGGACTCCTAGTCCACCTTTGTTGTAGAAAAAAAAAGAGAAAAGCGCATACGGTCAGTGCTATGCCGGCTGGAGCGAGCTCATGAATATTTTCATCCGAGGAGTCCGACCGATATTCAGAGAGAACATGTTGCCGGGACCCCGTCTTCTCTACAAGGTTTAGATAGCGCTCGTCATGGAGACCCCCGTCGAAGAGGTATGGTCTATTCGTACAATGTATCATATATACATTCGTACCATAACGGACTACCAACTCGTACCAAAACCATTTCGTACCATTACCAACTCGAAGCTTATTTTCTAACAACACTTACAATACATTAACCCATACCACTATCAAATCGTACCATGTAACTTATTTGGAAGTACCGTCAAGATCGGCTAATTTCTTTTAATCTAAAAGAAGGGAGGATATCTCCAACAAAACCCCGTTGCAGCATCAACAGCAAAACACCAAAACATCCCGATGCAAAATCACAAAAGACAAGTACAGCACGAGACGGAAAAAAGACGGAAAAAAGACACACGACATGTAAACATCAAACATAAAAAACTACACATAAACCGACGAGACCAATGGGCAACCGGTGCCGACTTTGGACGGCCATTTTTCACGCAAGTAGCAAATGGTGTGGTTATCCTGGATTACGTGCGCACAACCCTCTCACTTCTCCAATTACCCAGAGGTCTCGAAGAATGTACAATTGTGGTGTGAAGCAACCTCCTCACTGTAAGATGACATCACACAAACAAGACCGCGAAACGCAGAGGCCCCAGAGACACAGATGAATATGTAAATGGATATAAGAAGAGGGCATGCGTAATACAGTCCGTGCTCTGCCGGCTGTAGCGAGCTCATGTATGTAATCACCCGAGGAGTCCGACTGACAATCAGAGAGGACATGTGGTCTGGGCCCTGTCAATAATGAAAAAAAGACATCCTCCAATAAAATTTCTTTATGTATTTGGTATCAGTGTTTAACAGTAAGCTTGTACTACACATTCAATAGTGATGTTATGTGCCACATCACAAGTCACATGACAACCATTTATAACATGCAAACAATTTATTGTATAAAACGAGCTGGCGCAACGCCATTCTTGCAATTACAGCCCTATGCTTACTACCAAAATACCTTGTAGGTATTGCCATTTATGAGTTCAAGTGCGCACTTTTATTCTTTTTTATATTTTTGGAGTAAAAGACAATTTTTATCTGAAAAATGACTAGAACAGCACTAAACTCCCAGTATTTTCATATATTTTAAATAGTCATAGATAGAATTGACAAAGTGCCTACTTAGATCATGGAGGACAACCATCTATCGGACTAGTTTATCGCGACCCCAACACATAGCATAATGATTGTAATTTCGCCTACACCATGCAATTTTATACCATCACCCTACGACGATATCTTTTTCAAACGTATATGTGACTAACGAAGGGAAGCAACTCGTAGTTTATAACAATCAAGGTCGACTCCGCCGATTTCGTTCTAACAGTTTTGTGGCCTTTAAACACAAATATTTACCTGAGAAGATGAAATAAATACTATGTTGTTTAATTGAGGAAACTTTCATCGGATTTCAATCAAAAAAGTGAAAAGATTAAATCTTTGGCAATCAGTGAAATGTATTTTACAATTTCATCACCCTGATGCAACGGTGCGGTGGCGTAGTGGTGATGACGCAGGACTGCCAAATCCATGAACGCGAGTTCAATCCTGGCATAAAGTCCATTTTATTTTTCAAAATTTTTACGAATTTCTTGCTTTCTTTTAAAAGAATAGGCATTGTTTTCGTATATTGTATATGCTTGTACTTATTTAAAGAGCTTTGTACAGTACAGATAAAATATGTGATGTTAGGAAAGAGAAGATTTATTCTCAAACATTTCGTTACTAACATATAAATTATAATTTTTATTTTAGCTTGTGATATTCAATTCATGTAGTCTAAGAGAGAGAGAGAAAAAAAATTTCATTTTTTTCCATTCTAATTAAAATCTAAAAGAATACCACGAAGAAAATGCATGTCGTACAATTATTCATAATTAACAAAGTCCATTCTGAATGTTGCACACGCCACCTTACTTAGTAACTTCCAGCATTTTAATTTTTTAAGCCTTTTTTTGTTAAGTTGTCGCCGGTAGTATTTTCTCTCCCCTCTTTAAATTTGGCCTTTATAGAAAATTTATTATGATCTTATCATGATTATTTCCTTGCTTTCACTTTGTTTAGATTGAAAGGCTGTATCCTCAGTTCGTTTAACGTAAGTTTAAAAAACGAATCATCTATTTTAAAAAAGAATCCATAAAGCCTTCAAGCTTTTCTAAGACTTTGAGTAACATCCGCACGTGGTTGCTAGGCAAGCATTTTCATCAAATATTTGTATAGTACGTTATGCCATTCAAGTATTTTTACTATAGATAAAAGTTATAATATATTAAGCAAAAAATTTAGCCATGTATAAAGATCTTGCTCGATGATAAATGACAAAAAAGAGTATCAAAATCTGCAAACGACAATAGACTCCGTGTTGATGACGTCAAAATCTGAGGTTGACGTCATTTCGCGCCATATTTGAAGACGTCATTTCTGAGGAGTACCTTAACGTAGCTGCGCGTCGTCACAGTCAGTCAGAGTGCAAGTCTCAGGGATGCGCTTGTACAAGACTGTAGATTGGTCAAGTATCAAGCCTAGTGTCCGTCTGGTGACATTAGGATCATATCCACGGTATAAAAGGCGTTTGATGATTCTGACGTATTTTCGATGGTTATGCTGCCTACCTTTGATCCTTTTTATTTTGATCATATCACCATAAAAGACAGGTTGTGTAATACCCATAGTAATGTACTCTGTTGCATGTATAGATCCGAAACTACAGGATTTGCACTGTAAGTATGTCATTGCTCTAGCAGACAAGGCGGCTAACAAAAGTGTCATTATTTGAAAGCGCTAATTCATTTCAGTATTACTTTCGGAATTTTCTACCACCAATACTTATATAAAAAGAAATGAAAAAATACTTTCCATTTTACGAAAGCATGAAGATGAAATTTCTTCATTTCAACTCTCTATTTCGAAATCAGGCGTACCAATTATTTACTGTATGCCCAAACTTCACAAATCTCCTTACAAATTTCGATTAATTGCTTACTCGAGCAACTGTACCACTACAGTATTATCTAGGAATTTACTTAGCGTTAACAGCAATTAAAGATCATTCATCAAAATATTGTGAAACTGCATTCAATAATAGCAACATAAACTAGTTTTTGTCAATAAAGAATTTAGGTGATGTGATCTCATCCTTCGACTTTCTAGCATGTACACCACCCTCCCTCATGAGAAGATAAAATATCGCTCATCAAAACTTATTAAATGATGTTGTGATCGAGACGGTAAAACATTTATATGTACTTCTGACACTAAAGGATTGTTTTCTTCAGCAGAATACAAATCATACAAATCATGGACTCGATCTGAGTTGTGCAAAGCCTTGTCCTTTTGGTATCTTGATGATATTTTGAATATTGATAACTCGCATTTTGACCATTACAAAAATCAAATTTATCCACCAGAGTTAACATTAAACAAAGCAAAGTTTAACACAGATGATTAAGCTACAATATTTTTGAATCTTGATATCAAAATCAATAACGCAGACATTTAAACAAAGATATACGACAAAGGAGAAGACATTAGCCGCAACATAGTTAATTTTCCTTGACCTGATGGCGATGTTCCAAGGTTGCCATGCTACGTTATTTACATCTGTCAGCTCATCAGATACGCTAGAGCCTGCTTCCATGGTTCAGACTCCATGACACAAATAGTCAAATTATAAAACAACTTATCAATCAAGGATTTAGGTATCATAAACTTGTAAAATCTTTTTTGGAAATTTTACAGTAACTATTCTGAACTTCACAACTCAAGCATCAGAGTATGTATCATTGGAATTTTCATTACCTTCATTTTACGGTGACTGATTGAAAAAATCAGAAGGATCAAACTTCAACAACAAATGTAAGAAAAAAGGCGGCCGCCTGTTTACCGAGGATACTCGGCATGGTACTAAATCAATGTTGTACAAGTGTCTTTCCCAAAGTTGCACACTGGCAAACCATGACGACGGGACTCCATGACGGACCTTGTTTAAATCTCGACAGAGAAGACTGGTTCCTTATTCTCTGTCCTATCTGAAAGTTGGTCAGACTTCTCGGGTGATTAATCTTGCGCTCGCTTCAGCCAGCAGCGCACAGACTGCCATATAATTTTTCGGGATCCTTTTACATATAATTTGTGTTACAATAGGCCTTGTGCACGTTTTTCGGATAACTACACCATTTGCTTAAAGCAGATGGCCGTCCAAAGTCGGTGCCGGATGCACATTGGTCTGCTTCCTGTTACATGTATGTGTTGTAATCGACGTTTGATGTTTCTGTACGTCTGTTTCGATTGTTTTGTATGATGTTCTAGTGAATATTGTCGTGTATTTTTTGTGGTTTTCAGTTTTGTCTGATGTTATTTAAGTATCACTTTCTTGTAAGTTTGTTTCGCTAGGTGGGTGCATGATGGTCATGCTGGAATTCATCCCCGTTTCTTTAGAATCTCGTCGGTTTATGTGTAGTCTTTTGTGTTTGATGTTTACATGTCGTGTGTCTCTTTTCCGTCTCGTGCTGTACTCGTCTTTTGTGTTTTTGCATCGGGTGTTTTGGTGTTTTACTGTTGATGCTGCAACGGGGTCTTGTTTGAGATCTCCTCCCTTCCTTTTATAGTACTTAGAAAATCGTAATATCAACAATTTCAACACTTTTACTCGTACAATGATACACTTGTGCTAATCGACTCGTACCATAAACAAATATGGCCGCCGAGGGCTCGGATTGGCTGACACATTTTCGACTTCTCTTTAACCGCTGCACAGAATTTCAGGAAATCTTTCAGGAAACAAGTTTGTGTTAGTCGTGTCGATCGATAAACAAATATGGCTGTCAAGGTACATTAAATCCCGCTAGATATTTTTTTCTGCTTCGACATCCATTGGAAGAAGAGTATATTTTTACAAACTTTCATCCTATACTAATGTATGATGTACAGATAATTATCATACCTTCACAATCCATGACGACTTAGTATTTTCAAAAGTGTCTTCATCTTATCAAACTGTCCTATAAAATGAAAGTTCACAACCGAGTGCAACAAGGAGATTTGTAATACCTTCATGTTAAATGTCTTCAAATTGAATAGCATCATTTAAGAACAGATAAATTGGCAGCATGGACCAGACATGCACGTTTCGGGTACTTAACCCTCGTCAGTGATCCTCAAATCTAAAAAAATGTAATAAGCCAAAAAAGTATGAAATTTACTATGTCGAAAAAGGGTACCGAAAGACGTAGCACGATGGGTGGGATATGATGCTGCAGGACACACTTTTTAGAAATTTCAAGAAATTTTGATAACAGAAATTTTAGAATGCGTTGAAGAAACGATCAACCGAAATTGATCAAACTTGGCTGCATGTGCCCCCGGGGACTCCTGGTCCACCAGCAGTGACACTCACCAAGTGGTATAAATGTTAAACGTCTTCAAATTGAATAGCATCATTTAAGAACAGATAAATTGGCAGCATGGACCAGACATGCACGTTTCGGGTACTTAACCCTCGTCAGTGATCCTCAAATCTAAAAAATGTAATAAGCCAAAAAAGTATGAAATTTACTATGTCGAAAAAGGGTACCGAAAGACGTAGCACGATGGGTGGGATATGATGCTGCAGGACCCACTTTTTGGGAATTTCAAGAAATTTTGATAACAGAAATTTTAGAATGCGTTGAAGAAACGATCAACCGAAATTGATCGAACTTGGCTACATGTGCCCTCGGGGACTCCTGGTCCACCAGCAGTGACACTCACCAAGTGGTATAAATGTTAAACGTCTTCAAATTGAATAGCATCATTTAAGAAGAGATAAACTGGCTGCATGGACCAGACATGCACGTTTCGGGTACTTAACCCTCGTCAGTGATCCTCAAATCTAAAAAATGTAATAAGCCAAAAAAGTATGAAATTTACTATGTCGAAAAAGGGTACCGAAAGACGTAGCACGATGGGTGGGATATGATGCTGCAGGACACACTTTTTAGAAATTTCAAGAAATTTTGATAACAGAAATTTCGACACTTTACACTACAATCCCACATTCTAAATTAAAAAAAAAAGACTCGCAAAACATTATAAATAAGCAAGCAAAAACAGCAATCGCAAATATAAATTTATTGTTGTTAATTATGACAAAACCTACTTTGTTGAAGAAAATCCGATTCTAAAACTAAGTGCACTTAAATATTATTCAGATGTTTAACTTCCTGATCGACAACATTTTTGTGGTGTTTGAAGGAGAAATCTTACAACAAATTGTCGAAATTTCAATGGGAACGAATTTTGCCCCACTTCTTGTCGACATTTTTCTTTACTCGCACGAATCTTAATCCATACAATATTTGGTCTCTGAAGGGAACAGATACGTACTAGCTTCTTATATAGACGATGTGCTGTCCATCAATAATCCAAAATTCGCGGATTACCTCAGCAGAATATATCCTTCGGAGCTTGAAGTCATAGAAACTACAGCCACAAATAATTCAGCATCCTATTTGGACAATGTTGTCCTACGACACTCATGGTATATGAAGACCTCACTCTACGAAACAAAGGAGGGGCTCTCCAACAATTCCCGGTTGCAGCACCCACAGGAAAACCCCCAAAAACAAAGAGCAGACACGCACAGAAAGAGACAAAATAGGAACAAGGAACATCAATGCACAACACAGAAACATCGAACACAAAGGACCACATATAAACCAATGAGACCAATGGACAATCGGTGCCGACTTAGGACAACAATCTACCACGAAAATAACAGACGGTGTAGTTATCCTTGATTATGTGCGCACAACCCGTCCACTTTTCCGATTACTCAGAGGTCTCGAAGAACGTACAATTGTGGTGCAAAACAACATCCTCACCGTTAGATGAACAAACACAAACAAGACTCAAAACACATGGGCCCAAGCAATACAGATGAATGTGTAAATGGATATAAAAAGAAATACGTAATACAATCCGTGCTCTGCCGGCTGTGACGAGCTCATGTATGTTATCACCCGAGGAGTCCGACTGTTATTCAGGGAGGGCAGGTGGTCGTGGTAGTGTCTTCTCTAAAGAAGTTTGAACATGGTCCGTCCTCGAGTCCCGTCATCACAGTCGGTCAGAATGCAAGTCTAAGAATGAGCTGGTTCAAGACTGTATATGGGTCGGGTAAAAAGCATTGTTTCCGTCTAGTGACATCAGGATTATATCCACGGTATGAAAGACATTTGATGATTCTGACGCATTTGCTGTCTACCTTTGATCCTTCTTAATTTGTTAATTATGTCACCATAATATGCAGGTTGTGAAATACTCAAAGAACTTCTCCTGGGCACCTGGTCCAACCTCTACCTTTCTAGGGGTCCATCGATACTGAATTGGGTGTTCTATTGTGAGTGTCGTTGAGATTGTTGTCAGATTGTACTTTATCTCATTGAATTAATCAAGTTAAAAAATGGTTGATACATCGAAAAACTTCAATGTTAATATATTTGCTTTCAATGGGCATCGGTAATGTTAAACGTCTTCAAATTCAATAGCATCATTTAAGAACAGATGAATTTTTAGCATGGACCAGACATGCACGTTTCGGGTAATTGACCCTCGTCAGTGATCCTCAATCTAAACAATGTAATATTGCCAAAGAGTGTGAAAATTATTATGTCCAAACATTTACCGAAAGACGTAGCAGGATGGGTGGGATATGATGCTGCAGGACCCACTTTTTAGAAATTAGAAGAAATTTTGATAACAGAAATTTTCGAATGCGTTGAAGAGACGATCAACCGAAGTTGATCTAACTTTGCTACATGTGCCCTCGGGGACTTCTGGTCCACCAGCAGTGACACTCGCCTAGTGGTACTAATGTTAAACGTCTTCAAATTCAATAGCATCATTTAAGAACAGATTGATTTTTAGCATGGACCAGACATGCACGTTTCGGGTAATTAACCCTCGTCAGTGATCCTCAATCATAACAATGTAATATTGCCAAAGAGTGTGAAAATTATTATGTCTAAACATTTACCGAAAGACGTAGCAGGATGGGTGGGATATGATGCTGCAGGACCCACTTTTTAGAAAGGGGTAGGGCCACGAGACCCCTAAATCGGCCCTCGATTTTTCTTTAGAAATAAATTTCATGAGAAATGCTTGATATCTCTCATGAAAATACACGAATGTATACCGCTTTTCATGAAAAGAAAAATATCACCAAACAAAGCGCCATTTAACTGTAATGACGTCATGAAGTGACGTCATTTTGACGTTTTTGACAAAATATGGCGGAAATTGCCGGGAATTTTGTCTTTTATTGAAGAATTCAATGAGGCCGCATGCGTTAACTGAGACAAAACGTTTATGACAAAAGGATATAATATTAATCTTTCACATATAAATTTTCCGTCTTAGTTAATGCATGCGGCCATTGCTAATTTAATAGAAATATGCAGTTTTTGCATCAATTCCGCGGAATATGACATATTTTGGTGTTTTCAAAGGGCTTAAAGGTATTGATAAACGCAATGTTTACAAAAGATAAATTCGTGATTCAATAGAGAACGTTTCAAAATGTCAAATAACAGTTAAAAATTCTAGGAAGTACAATGTTGAAAACTAGGGCTTCGTGGCCCTACCCCCTTGAAGATATTTTGATTACAGAAATTTTCGAATGCGTTGAAGAGACGATCAACCGTAGTTGATCTTACTTGGCTACATGTGCCCTCGGGGACTCCTGGTCCACCAGTAGTAACACTCACCAAGTGGTACTAATGTTAAACGTCTTCAAATTGAATAGCATCATTTAAGAACAGATGAATTTTTAGCATGGACCAGACATGCACGTTTCGGGTAATAAATCCTCGTCAGTGATCTTCAATCTGAACAATGTAATATTGCCAAAGAGTGTGAAAATTATTATGTCCAAACAATTACCGAAAGACGTATAAGGATGGGTGGGATATGATGCTGCAGGTCCCACTTTTAAGAAATTTGAAGAAATTTTGATAACAGAAATTTTCGAATGGGTTGAAGAGACGATCAACCGAAGTTGATCTAACTCGGCTACATGTGCCCTCGGGGACTCCTGGTCCACCAGCAGTGTTAGGTGTTGATTATATTGGTTCTTCGTATTGGTCAGATAGTTCTTCTGTTTCACCAACGTCGCTGTAAATATGCATCTCGTTGTATGGATCATCTTTAGTCGCCCCTGTCACGTATGACACGCCTTTGTAATGATCTCTGAAGTACTTTATTCTGAAAGTATGATAGAAGAAATATTGAATTGATATTTTCGATATTCTTTTATCTGGAATGTTCATAAAGAGTGATATTAGGTTGTTGATGTTTTTGTTGGTGGTTGTGGTAAACTTCAAGGTCTATTTTTAATGTAATATGTGATTTTTCATTGAACATCGATTTCTCAATAGAGAATGATTAACTTTGGTGACCAACTGCAAACAATAAAGATTACACCTTCAAAACAAACGAGGAAGGATAATCCGATTTTCCTGCAGAAAAAAAAGATGAATAATCTGCTAGTTGCTTGTATTTATGCATGCATAATGATCATATCCCAATACAGAGTACAAAATCGATAATTCAGAAAATCATAAACAGAAAACATACAAAATTAGGATAAAACAGCAACCAAAGCAAATAAACAAATACCTCCAGCAAATGAAAATATGCGAACTCCCAATATGGGAGTGAGACCAGGTGTCCAGGAAGAGTCAGCATCTGCTACTTGCATGCAACATCCGTCATGCTTAAATTCGAAAATTGATGAAAGAAAAATGAAGGCTATGCTATCGATTAAGAGATATCGCAGAGATGAGTCTTATTATTAAATCCTAAAAATATGTTTTTCCGAGGATCAGATTAGCAAATGTTTTCTTTTTAAAAGTTATATCCTTCTACATTATTTACATCAAATACCTTAATACTTATATTAATGTAATAATTAATATATTAATATATTAATACCCTCGTAAACTGTCAAAGATAGAATACACACGTAAACTGAAAAAAATAATAAAACGATCATATCACTTAAAGATTAAATATACGATTTACAGGGGCAAATATATGGAAGAATAGAAGGGACAAGTAAGTCGTGAACTCGACCTTTTGTCTTAATTATATTGTCCAATCATCTCAGTGTGTAACACAGCATGAAATCGACCAATAAGAATCAAGTATATTGAAGATTACTGAAAGCTTTGTATTCTGAGTACATACCTTGCGTTCTGCTTTGAGCGTAAACGTATAAATGTGTCTGAGACAAAAATATCCGTCTTATACATGGAGTTGTATGGATGTTTTTAAAACAAAGGAGGGGATCTCCAACAACACCAGGTTGCAGCACCAACGGAAATACCTCAAAACACCAAATGCAAAACCACAGATCAGAAAAGCACAGAAAGAGACACAAAAGGGACAAGGAACGTCAACGAACAACACAGAAACATCAAACACAAAGGACAACACGTAAACCAACGGGACCAATGGGCAACCGGTGCCGACTTAGGACGGCCATCTGCAACGGAAATAGCAGACGTGGTGATTATCCTGGATTACTTGCGCACAACCCTCCCAGTTTTCCGATTACCCAGAGGTATCGAAGAACGTACAATTGTAGTGTAAAACAGCCTCCTCATTGTCAGATGACCACACACAAACAAGACCGCAAACCGCTGGGGCCCAAGCAACACAGATGAATATGTAAATGGACATAAAATGAGGGCATGCGTAATACAATCCGTGTTCTGTCGGCTGTAGCGAGCTCATGTATGTTATCACCCCAGGAGTCCAACTGATATGCAGAAAGGATAGTTGGTCGAGACCCTTTCTTCTCTAAATAGGTTTGGACAGGGCCCGTCATGGAGTCTCGTCGTCACAGTCAGTCAGAGTGCAAGTTTTAGGAATGCGCTGGTACAAGACTGTAGATTGGTCGAGTACCAAGCCTAGTGTCCGTCTGGTGACATTAGGATCATATCCATGGTATAAAAGGCGTTTGATGATCCTGAAGCATTTTCGATTGTTATGTTGTCTGTCTTTGATCCTTCTTATCTTGTTCATTATGTCTCCATAAAATGCAGGTTATGAAATACCCAAAGTAATATACTCTGTTGCTTGTATTGGTCCGAATTTCAAAAGAAGTTGACAATATTTTTTGTAAAATTTCCAGGAAGTCTTTACTAGTTTGTGAAAGCGAAAACCTTGTCCTAAAAGTTTCTTGGTAATTTGTAAGTTTCTACTTAGAAAATCCAAAACATCAGTACATGCTCTAGCATACCGGATGAGCTGTGGAATGTAGAGTTTTTAAGTTACTTCTTTCCAGCTTTGTCGCACGAAAGAAGTTTAAAGTTTGTTTTGCCTCTTCATCAGTTATCGCACGATCTACAAAGTCGTGGGCATGAGAAAATTGACCATAAGAACGTAGACGAAAAGTCATGGGCACGAGATAAATATTTGTGTAACGATGCCCCTTTTATGATTCCGTTGAAATGTTTACCGGTAAGTTGAAATATAAATACAAATGCACGTTCTTGCCTGATATAATATAAGCAAGCGCTAGAATTATGAATGAAGTTTGAAAAAAAAAACTTATTTTCATAAAAGAAGTATTATGTATTTTTCCAAACGGTGATTGCATTATATTGCCTACATATATACTTTCTTCATATTACATTTTAGGCACGTACATGAAGACCCGACATCGCTACTTTTGACTTTATTTCTAACTCAGCAACGATTTCGTCGGTTTATAGAATTGCAGTGTGAAACGATCAAATAAACGAACAGAGCCGTTGTACTAGCTTTCTCTTTAATTCAAATGAAAATATTAAAGTCTTGTATGTATCACTAGGTTGGGTGTAAACCCCCCCTCCTTGATCCTCAAAAGCCGGCCCAACTTTGTAGCATTTTTTGAGCTAGATAGAAAATTGTCTCATGGAAATTTCCTCTTTTAGTCAAAAATCACTGAAAATAGGAAATAAAATTGCAATTTTTATATGGTTGATGTTTTTACAAATTGAAAAATGTGAATAAATAGTATTTATATATAATATATAATTTGATGCTCTTTGAGATGAAATAAGTTTCAAGTTCCAATTCCAATTTTAACTGTGTGTTTTGGGATAAAAAAGTCGAATTTTTGCTGAAATTCATAGAAATTTGCGCAAATTTTAAGTTATTCCTGCTACTTAGCTCTTGTCCTTATTTAGGCAAATTATAAGAGATAGTACTTATTTTCTCAAAATAAGTTGTTTACACATAAAAAATGCATATTTTACCAAAAAAATGTTGGTTTTTGGTGAATTATTACATTAATTTCACCATCATCTGACAAAATGCTTGCTTTCTATTATGTGAATAGTTTTAAATGTATAGGTGTAGCAAAGATAATGAATTTATAGAATTTTCCAAGAAATCTGGTATTTTTAGACAAAAACCCATTAGGCATTGTGTCGCAAAATTCAGTAGAAAATATATCTTTTATATTTCAATCATGTAATACATGAGTGAAACCAAATTATTACAGTTGGAAACACATTCCTTTTATTATTTCAAAGAAAGGAGGGGATCTCCAACAACACCTAGTTGCAGCATCAACAGCAACCTCCCAAAACACCCAGTGTAAAACACAAAAATGACACGCACAGAAAGAGACGCAGTAGTACATTGAACGTCAAATCATAGAAAAACATAAAACACAAATGACTACACATAAACCAACGAGACCAATGGGTAAACGGTGCCGACTTAGGACGGCCATCTGCCTCGTCAGTAGCAGACGGTGTGGTTATCCTGGATTACGTGCGCACAACCCTCCAACTATTCCGATTACCCAGAGGTCTCGAAGAACGTACAATTGTGGTGTAAAACAACCTCCTCACTGTCAGATGACCACACACAAACAAGACCGCAAAACGCAGGGGCCCAAGCAACACAGATGCATATGTAAATTGATATAAAAAGAGGGCATGCGTAATACGACTTGTGCTCTGCCGGCTGTAGCGAGCTAATGTATGTTATCACCCGAGAAGTCCGACTGACATTCAGAGAGGACAGGTGGTCGGGGCCCTGTCTTCTCTAAAGAGGTTTGGACAGGGCCCGTCATGGAGTCCCGTCGTCACAGTCAGTCAGCGTGCAAGTATTAAGGATGCGCTGGTACAAGACTGTAGATTGGTCAAGTACCAAGCCTAGTGTCCGTCTGGTGACATTAGGATCATATCCACGGTATAAGAGGCGTTTGATGATTCTGACGCATTTTCGATAGTAATTCTGTCTACCTTTTATCCTTCTAATTTTGTTGATCATGTCACCATAAAATGCAGGTTGCGAAATACCCAAAGTAATATACTCTGTTGCTTGTATGGGTCCGAATTTCAAAAGTTGTTGACAATAATTTTTGTAAAATTTCCTGAATGTCTTGACAAGTTTGTGAAAGCGAAAACCTTGACCTAAAAGTTTCTTTGTCATTTGTAAATTTCTATCATGAAAATCCAAAACATCAGTACATGCTCTAGCATACCGGATGAGCTGCGAAATGTAGATACCATAAGATGGTAATCTAGGAACAACACCGCCAAGCCAGGGAAAATTTACTATATTGAATCCAAAGTCATCTCTTTTGTCATACACCCTTGTATGAATCTCTCCATTAATAATTTTGATATTCAGGTCCAAAAATGGAGTTTCTGTGTTTGTGACGTTCGCCTTGTTTAGAGTCAGTTCCTGTGGATAAATGACATTTTTATACTTTTCAAAAACAGGATTGTCGATAGTAAGGATATCATCCAGGTACCTAGAAGTACCATTGAAACATTTCACATCATCATGTTTTCTTTGTTTTTGAAGATTTTGGATAAATTCTTTTTCATACGTGAATAAAAATAAATCTGCAACAAGAGGCGCACAATTAGTACCCATAGGGATCCCTACAACCTGCTTGTAGAGATTCTCACCAAATCTTACATAAATGTTGTCCAAAAGAAAGGACAAGGCAATACAAATGTCACTACATGTCCATGATTTATATGATTTGTATTCTGTATTGGATAAGAAACCCTTTGATTCAGATGTACAAATATAAGTTTTACCCTCTCGGTTAAAGCACCATTTAATGAGTTTGGACAATTGATCATTAATCTTATCGTGAGGAAGCGTGGTGTACATATTTAAAAAGTCGTACGAAGAAATCGAATTGGCTTGAAAATTTCTCGATTTCATTTTGTCAATCACATCCCCTGAATTTTTAATAGACCAAAATAAGTTAACATCATTCCTGTTTAGAACAGTTTCACAATATTTTGCAACGTGTTCCTTTATCACCGTGAGTGCTGACGTCAGATTTCTAGACAAAATTGTAGTTGAGCAGTTGCTAGAATTAGCAATGTATCGAAATTTGTAAGGAGGCTTGTGCAGTTTTGGTATGCAGTATAGTGTAGGAAGATCCAGTTTAGAAATAGGGATCTTGAATGAAGAAATTTCACTGTTGTGTCTGTTCAAAATGTTAGGAACACTTTCATTGCTTTTGATATAAGTGTTTGTAGACGAAAGTTCCGAAACCAAAGTTGATATGTAGTAACGTTTTCAAATGATTATGGTGTTGTTGGCTGCTTTGTCTGCAGGAGCGAAGACATATTTTTCGTGTAAATTGCGTAATTTGGATTTGAAATATCTTTCAGATTTAGAACTTGGATTTTCGAAAAGATGAGGATTTTTGTGGAAGTTATCTATTCGAATATCGGTAATATCCAATATGAGGTTCTTCCAGTCATTCAGAGAATGTGATTCGACCCCTTCCGATTTACACCATTTTTTTGTATAGTTATCTAAGGCTTCCTTTAGTTCTTCGCGACATTTGATAAAATCTATCTTGGATGGAATTCTGTACTTAGGTCATTTCTTGAGAAGACCGCGGAGCTGCCTGTCCTGGATAATTGAAAAGTCACCTGTTACAATATGGCCAGCTGGTTTATAAAGGTATTCAGAAGTTGCACATTCTCAAGAAGTAGGACTTGATTCAAGAATTTTAGGATCTGATGTTACTTTATTGTAGTTAAATACGAAATTTCGAATAGGTTTTTTATACTTGTAACAAATAAGGGGAGGTTCAAAATTCTCAAAATATTGAGGAATAGCACTTTGGACGCGATGATCCCGAAAAATATTAGAGATGTTAAGAAGATCGAAACCTTTGTTAATAAATGGAATTTTTATGAATCGTCTTCTAAGGGGAATGTTTTTAATGACAGGAAAAAGTTTATTCTGCGCGAATGCAACAATGATATTAAGTTTGAATCAATCAGTATTTCTTAAGAATGCAACCTCTGCTTCATCCAAGACAGATTTCAATTGAACTGCTGGTATTGATGAGAGAGCATGAAGCAGTTCATGTCTGCCGCCGTTTCGTGCAATTATAAGTAGATCTCTGAGGGTACGATGTATTCTAGCTCTGTTTCTAAGGTTTCTGTTTCGCCTTTTTCCGTGTGACCTAAACTTTCGTTTAGCGTCAGGGCGGATTGAAAAGACATTGATCTTTGTCGAGGTCGAGGAAATATTTCCTTGTCCGTAAATTTGATCGTTTAAACCAAGGGGGTACGCAGTTTGTAATTTAGTGATCCAGGCAAGTTCAGCTTGTAGTCGGCGTTTTTTAATTTCAGTTTTACTTAGATTTTTGAGTATTGGGAAAGACTGAACTGGAGTAATACTTAAATCCGAAAATGAATGTTTATATTTAAAGAAGTGATGGTACAGGAAATTTCTGTGCTTTTTGTGACGCGAGTTTCTTTGTGAATCGAGTTTCAAGAAATTCTATAGATTCAATAAATATTCTCCAGAAATCAGCTATTTTTAAATGAAAAAAAATACGTTTTCCACCAAAACACTTTGATTTTAAATGAAGTGTTAGTTATTGATTTTGGTCTATTAAGAATTCAGGGGATGTGATTGACAAAATGAAATCTGGAAATTTCCAAGCCAATACGATTTCTTCATACGACTTCTCTTATCTGTTCACCACACTTCCTCATGACAAAATCATGATCGATTGATTGATCAAGAGCGGAAAACTTACATTTGTACATCTTATGAATCGAAGAGTTTCTTTTCCTCGACAGACTACAAATCATACAAATCATGGACTTGTAGAGACCTGCGTAATGCCTTGTCATTCCTCTTCGACAATAATTCCATAGATTTGGTGAGGATCTATACAAGAAGGTTGTATGTTTCTATGGGTACTAACTGGGCGCCTGTAGTTGCAGTTATATTTTTATTCAATTACGAAAAATAATTTATCCAAAATCTTCAAAAGCAAAGAAACTTTGATTATCTTAAATGTTTCAATAATACTTCTAGGTATTTTGATGATAATCCAGGATGACCACACCATTTGCTTCTTGCGTGACAAATGGCCGTCCAAAGTCGGCATCGGTTGCCCATTGGTCTCGTCGGTTTATTGTAGTCTTTCGTGTTTGATGTTTACATGTCATGTGTCTCTTTTCCGTATCGTGATGTCCTCGTCTTCTGTGTTTTTGCATCGGGTGTTTTGGAGTTTTGCTGTTGATGCTGCAACGGGGTCTTGTTGGAGATCTCCTCCCTTCTTCTAACTATTGACAATCCTGCTTTTAGATTATATATAATAAGAATTAACACTTTAAAAGGCAGACGTTAAGAAAGAATCTTTGTCTTGGCCCTTTATCGATTTGATATTATTTTGTCATTCTTTTCACCGAAATTAAAGGAGGTTAAAATCTTAGCACCGCCTTTCCAATTCTATTTTGAGCATATCTCTTATTTGGATGTGCTACTGAATTGACCCTACAAAAACTTAGGAGCTGCGCATTCTCTATAAAGTAAATGTACAAATCTTAAGTCAAAACATTAAAGAGGGCTACTGAAATGAATTTTGGTAGCTCCGTTGGAATCATAACTGATGAGAATTTATGATTCGAAACACGTGTCTGGTGCAGGAAAAATTAGATTGGAATTTTCTTCATGAAGGTATAGAGATAGAACACTTCCCTATTATTATTACAAATACAGAAAGACCATTTTTGGACCTATATATTAAAATTGTAAACGGAAAGATTCATACATGAGTAAATGACAAAAGAGATGATTTTCGATTCAGCATAGGAAATTTCCCGTGGCTTGACGGTGATGTCCCAAGACTATCGTCATACGGCATTGACATATCGGAGCTCATCCGGTATGCTAGAGCATGTACTGATATTTTGGATGTTCATAGTAGAAATTTACAAATTACCAAGAAACTTTTACGTCAAGGCTCCCACTTCCATAAACAGTTGAGACTTTATGGAAAATTTACAACAAAATACAGTCAGCTACTTTTACATTTCGGATCTATACATGCAACAGAGTACATTACTCTGGGTATTACGCAACCTGTCGTTTATGGTGATATGATAAGCAGAATTAGAAGGTTCAAAGGTAGACAGCATAACCATCGAAAATGCGTCAGAATCATCAACGCCTTTTATACCGTGGATATGATCCTAATATCACCAGACGGACACTAGGCTTGGTTCTTGACCCATCTACAGTCTTGTACCAGCGCATTCTTCAGACCTGCACTCTGACTGACTGGGACGAAGGGACTCCACGACAGACCCTGTCCAAACCTCTTTAGAGAAGACAGGGTCTCGACCACCTGTCCTCTCTGAATGTCAGTCGGACTCCTCGGTTGATTATATACATGAGCTTGCTACAGTTGGAAGAGCATGGACTGTATAACGTATGCCCTCTTTATATATCCATTTACATATTCATTTGTGTTGTTGGGCCCCTGCGTTTTGCGGACTTGTTTGTGTGTGGTCACCTAACAGTGAGAAGGTCGTTTAACATCACAAATGTGCGTTCCTCGAGACCCATGGGTAATTGGAGAAATGAGAGGGTTGTGCGCATGTAATCATGGATACCCACACCGTTTGACAGTAAGTGTTTTGAATATATTTCCCTGACATTGTCGCCGTAGCATTTCCTATATAGACATAACGTCAGACAGTGCATGAAGTTTATATATTGTTTTCATTTTCGTGCTTAACCATCGACGGCGGGTGCGGCTAGCCAACAGGGGATGCTTACTCCTCCCGGGCACCTGGTCCCACCTCTAGCTTGCTGGGGGTCCGTCGATGCTTAATTATGTGGTCTATTGTGAGTGTTGTTGAAATTATCGTCAGGATCTTCTTTAACTCATTTGTGTCACACTTATGCCCTTTGCAGTATGGAGCTCGTAAAAAAGTTCCCCGCGAGGGGTTTGACAGTAAGTGTTTTGAATATATTTCCCTGACATTGTCGCCATAGCACTTCCTATATAGACATAACTTCAGACAGTGCATGAAGTTTATATATTGTTTTCATTTTCGTGCTTAACCATCGACGGCGGGTGCGGCTAGCCAACAGGGGATTCTTACTCCTCCCGGGCACCTGGTCCCATCTCTAGCTTGCTGGGGGTCCGTCGATGCTTAATTATGTGCTCTATTGTGAGTGCTGTTGAGATTATCGTCAGGATCTTCTTTAACTCATTTGAAATATTGAGGAGCTGAGAAACAGGAAAAAACTAAAATTTCCTAAATGTCTGCGAATTTTGGCAAAGTTTGACCTTTTTACCCCAAAACACACAGTAAAAATAGGAATTGATGTTGCAACTTATTTCATCTGAAAGAGCATGAAAAATATTATATATTAACGCTTTTCAATTTTTAAAAACATCAACCATGTAAAAGTTATATATTTTCCTATTTTCAGTGATTTTGACTTACATAGTGTGTAGTTTAACTGATAAGGTATATGTAGTAAAATTCATATTGGATGAGAGTGAAGCTATGACATCTACTAACCCCTTATATCGTATGACAAATATCGATAATGACCATATCCCTGTATACAGCACAAAATCGATAACTCAGAAAATCAGGAACCGAAGGCATACAAGATCAGGATAAAACAGGAACCAATACAAACAAACAAAAACCTCAACCATATGATAAGAAGCGAACTCGCGATATGGGAGTGAGACAAGGTGCCCAGGAAGAGTCAACATCTCTTGCTTGCATGCAACACCCGCCGCTTCAATTCGGTAGAACTGTCACATCCTGTTACTTACTTTCGGAAGACATAGAGTACAATCTTTGGTTGGATGGTTCAAATGGTCTATGACAGAATATCATCCACCATTCTGGAGAGTGGGACATCATAGTGTATGACGAGTTCCCTATATCGACCGTAGAACTTCCTCAGTGACGATGTTAGTCGGTCACAAACATATCCCTGACGGAAAAGATTGTCCGATAGACGCCTAGCTCTTAGAACAAAATTCGTATATTTGGTACTTGCTCTGGCATAGCGTATCAACTGAGATATGAACACACCATAAGCAGGCGATTGAAGGAATGTTGCTACTCAGAAAAGGAAAGTTTGTAATGCTGAAATTGAAGTCGTCACGTTTGTCATAGAGTGAGGTGTTCATGTGACCATCAGTACTAGTGTCGTGGGACAACATTATGTCCAAATAGGATGCTGAATTATTTGTCTCTGTGGTTTCTTTGACTTCAAGCTCCATAGGATAGATACTGCAGAGGAAATCCACGACGTTTGGATAATTGATGGACAACACATCGTCTATGTATCTGTAAGTGAAGTTGAAGTCAGAAGCTAAGT
Source organism: Pinctada imbricata (assembly GCA_033119305.1). Classification (NCBI taxonomy): domain Eukaryota; kingdom Metazoa; phylum Mollusca; class Bivalvia; order Pterioida; family Pteriidae; genus Pinctada; species Pinctada imbricata. The sequence goes on along the minus strand of VSWD01000004.1, from coordinate 13,683,758 downwards.
ATCTTTTCCCATCAGAGACCAAAGAATGAATGAATTCAGCTTCGTACGAGTAAAGAAAAATGTCGGCAAGGAGTGGGGCACAATTACTTCCCATTGGATTTCCGACAATTTGCTTGAATACATTTCCTCCAAACATCACAAAAATGTTGTCGATCAGAAAGTTTAACATCTGAATAATATCTGTTTTAGTGTAGTTATTTTCAGAATTGGACTTTTCTTATACATGGTAGGTTTTGTACATGTTTTGAACATCTCATACTTTTTCGCCATATTACATTGTTTATACTTAGGATCACTGACGAGGGTTTAGTACCCGAAATGTGCATGTCTGGTCCATGCTGTAAATTTATCAGGTCTTAAATGATGCTATTGAATTTGAAGACATTCAACATTGGAGCTACTTGGTCCTTTTGGAGAATATTTATGTAAGATTCGGTGAGAAACTCTACAAGCAGGTTGCAGGGATTCAAATGGGTACTAATTGTGCGCCTCTTGTTGCAGATTTATTTTTATACACGTATGAAAAGGAATTTATCCAAAATCTTCAAAAACAAAGATAAAATGATGATGTGAAATGTGTCATTGGTACTTCTAGGTACCTGGAAAATATTCTTACTATCGACAATCCTGTTTTTGAGAAATATAAAAATGTTATTTGTCCACAAGAAATGATTATAAACAAGGCAATCGTTTCAAACACAGAAACACCATTTTTGGACCTAAATATCAAAATTGTTAATGGAGAGATCCATACAAGTGTGTATGACAAAAGAGATAATTTTGGATTTAACATAGTAAATTTCCCCTGGCTTGACGATGATGTTCCTAGATTACCATCCTATGGTATCTATATTTCACAGCTCATCCGGTATGCTAGAGCATATACTGATGTTTTGGATTTTCATAGTAGAAATTTACAAATTACCAAGAAACTTTTAGGACAAGGTTTTCGCTTTCACAAACTAGTAAAGACTTTCTGGAAATTTTACAAGAACTATTGTCAACTTCTTCCGAAATTCGGACCAATACAGGCAAGAGAGTATATTACGTTGGGTATTTCACAACCTGCACTTTATGGTGACATTATTAACGAGATAAGAAGGATCAAAGATAGACAACATAACTATCGAAAATGCGTCAGAATCATCAAACGCCTTTTATACCGTGGGTATGATCCCAATGTCACCAGACGGGGACACTCGGCTTGGTACTTGACCAATCTACAGTCTTGTACAAGCGCATTCTTAAAACTTGCACTCTGACTGACTGTGACGGGCCCTGTCCAAACCTCTTTAGAGAAGACAGGGCCCCGATCACCTGTCCTCTCTGAATGTCAGTCGGACTCCTCGGGTGATAATATAACGGGTGGCTACAGGACCCACGTTTTAGAAATTTCAAGAAATTCAGTAACAGAAAATTTCAAATGCGTTAGAGAGACACACGATCAACCGAAGTTGATCGAACTTGGCTACATGTGCCCTCGGGGACTCTTGGTCCACCAGCAGTGACACTCACCAAGTAGTTCAAATGTTAAACGTCTTTCAATTCAATAGCATCATTTAAAACCTGATAAATTTACAGCATGGACCAGACATGCACGTTTCGGGTACTAAACCCTCGTCAGTTATCCTCGGTCTAAACAATGTAATACGGCAATACTTACCCTGTTTCTGACAGCCGCTTATTAGTGAGCACTCCAGACCCTGAGGACATCTACATTGATATACACTCCTGCTGCCATAAAACCCAGAGGGACAAATATACATACAATCGACTCCATGGTAACCAGCCGAACACACTAAGAAAAATACAAGAGAACCCGAATTTCAGCACCAAATATTAAGCTATGATTTTGAAGTAGTCTGCCTTTTAAATACATCTCTCTATTAATGGAGGATCTCTGCTACAATTAACATAAAAATTATACACAGACATGGTTTTTTAAATGTAATCGTGTTGATTTAATTGTTTCGAGTGCTAGCCATTTATTGCGTGTATTCCGCTATGAACATTGCAATGTGGTATTTACTGTATTTTTACCCAAGCGTAACATCTCCTCATACTTGCATGACTTCTATGCACTTCTCAGGGCTAGTTTCTTGCTGAATTCCCAAATGACCTTTGGCAATATTACCCTAGGCCTTAGTAACCTGTATGATTTTTACCTTACCGTTTAGTCTAGGTGCCATTCATGAAACCCAAAAATTTGTTACGCACAAAATGTTTTTGAATGAAAGTGTTGTCAATAACATCTTATTTGAAAATCCGGCGGATGCCACTCTGGCATCCTTGGGCATTTCAAAAGTTTGAAGTAAAATGGAATTTTTCGAAGAAAAACCGTGAAAATAGGAAAAAAATCTATTACTTTTTCCATGCTGCAGCTATATCAACAAAATTGGTACCAATAGAACGACAATCAAATTGTCTTTAAGTCTCAAGCTTAATTTACCAATTTACTTGTCAATAAAATGGGGAAAACTATGGATTATGATGAAAATCGTTGAAAATTGGGAAAATAGAATATCTTTTTTTATGCTGTAGCTAAATAAACAATTTTGGTACCAAACGCACAATCAATTTATTGCCTTTCATTTTAAATAATACAGAAGTCAGATTCTAAATTTGCTGGTACGAAAAATTTGGAAAGAAAAACTACTCTTGGAAGAAAAATCGCAGAAAATTTGCAAAATGCAATTAACTTTTTCAAACTGTAGTTAGTATGAGGTACAGCGATTATGGTACCAACAGAAAGTTTTTATTATTGTCTTTTATTCTGAATTCGTGTTAAGCAACTTGCTCATAAATGATGTGGTAGAAGACTATTGAGGGAGAAAACTCTGGTTTTTGAAGGGTTTTTCTATAAAAAGTTGGGACTTTGAAATATGCAAAACGTTTACAGAAAATCTAGAACAAAGATATGTGTATTCAAATGAGTTAAAGAAGATCTTGACGAAAATCTCAACAGCACTCACAATAGAGCACCAAATTGAACATCGACGGACCCCTAGCAAGCTAGAGGTGGGACCAGGTGCACGGGAGGAGTAAGCATCCCTTGCTGGCCAGCCGCACCCGCCGTCGATGCTCAAGCACGAAAATGAAAACATTATACAAACTTCATGCACTGTCCGACGCCACGTCCACACAGAAAGCGACACGGCGACAATCCCAGGGAAACACATTCAAAACACCTACTGTCAAACCCCTCGTGGGGCACTTCCCCACGAGCTCCACACGGCAAAGGGCACAAGTGTGACACAAATAAGTTAAAGAAGATCCTGACGACAATCTCAACAGCAACCACAACATAGCATAAAATTAAGCATTGACGGACCCCAAGCAAGCCAGAGGTGGGACCAAGCGCCCGGGAGGAGCAAGCATCCCCTGCCGGCCAGCCGGCAAGTCAAACATTAAAAAAAACAATTTGCTGGTACATGGAGTCTTGTAGCAAGCTTTTGAAAGACGTGGGTGAAATTAGGAAGCAGCTACTGTCTATGATACATAACGTGCATGTCTGGTCCACGCTGTTATTCAATCTGCTTTTAAATGATGCTAGTCAATTTGAAGACGTATAATATAAATGATTTCTGCCAGGGTTGTGTAGTTGTTTTCAATTATTGAAGTGCATCTTAAAGACCTGCTTAGTCGTGACATAGGTTTAGTCCCTACGTCAATGTTGAAAAGATGACTTCAGTTTTGCAACTTCGAAGTATGTTCTCAAAATAAGCTCCAGGTTATTCATTCGACTAGGAGCTGATGATCGATTGATGTATGCAGGACTCAATTGACCATAAAATGGCAGAATTAGTACCTTGATTGTTTCTGGTCGTATACTTTTAAAAGACTAAACACTAAAGATGTTCAATAAGAAGTGTTCCAACTATTTACCTTCTAGAAGAAAGTTGATGCACCAGACACGTGTTTCGGATAGTAAAATCCTTATCAGTGATCTTTTCAATTAAAGTGACTTCATGGCACAGTCAAAATCCTTTCCAGCAGTGCCCTGGCACCATTTTCTGAACTTAAAATTGCTATCACTTTGCAGAGAGCAAATTTAAATGATATGACCCCTACTTACCATCGCAATGATATAAAAGATTCAGTCAGGAAAGCTACATCTCAAAAAATGAAGTGCAACTGATTGATATTACATGTCCTTGCAATCAGTTAATCGAGAAAGCAATCCCATTGATTAAGAACTCGCATTCTGCACATCATTCTGAAGATGTAGGTATTGAGAACAGATCATGATGATGGATATCATCAACATATGATGGTATTGGAGAGACAAAGGTTGTTCTGTGGGAAGCTTTTGAAGTGGTGTTCCGTGTCAAATTTCAGAGAGGTTAATTCAGATATTGAAAAGATGGTGACTTAGGCCATTATATTCATAAAGAATACCTATGGTTTACAGAATCTAGACAGTATATCTAATGCCAGGTCCAGTGTACGATTGAATGGGCTATAAGCGTTCAAAACTCTTGGATGACCATAACCACGAACAGTTAACTGAAGAATTCCGATAAAATGTTAAGAAGAACGAAATATTTTTAGCCATGCATAAGGAAATATTCTTAATGAGTTAAAGAACATCCTGACGATAATCTCAACAGCACTCACATTAGAGCACCAAATTGAGCATCGACGGAACCCTAGCAAGCTAGAGGTGGAATCGGGTGCCCGGGAGCAGTAAGCATCTCCTGTTGGCTAGCCGCACATCAAGCCTGGATCTGCCGAAAGAATTAATTTTTTTTAAAAGTTGAGACCTATTGTGATAATATTTTGCCTATAGCGTCTGTACCTCTATCTGTTATCCTGTTGACTTGTTGCAGTCGCACATGGTCCGTCGATGCTTAATTTTGTGCTCTATTATGAGTGCTGTTGAGATTATGGTCAGGATCTTCTTTAACTCATGAAATCTGAGTTGTGTAACAAACAGATGTGACAAATTCTGCGCTCAAATTTCTTTAATTCTGTAAATATTTTGGAGTAGAGAATAGTCAGAGTACGATACAAAGGAGGCAATTAGATCAACAATGTAAGAGGGGTTCTTTGTTGTTAGAAGTAGTTGCACACAAGTATTACAATTGCACGTTGATGAAACAACAAGGCAATAAGAAATGAGTTGATCTCCAACAAAACTGGGCTGCAGCACCATCACCAACCTCAAGTAAAACACAGAGAAAACGCACACAGTAAGAGATTCAAAACGGACAGGGAACAGGAAACACGACATCAAACATCAAATAAGCAATGTATGAATTATGCAATTAAATGGAACATTCTTTTCGTGAAATGTTGCGTGATATTGTTAGATGATGCTAGGACATTCATACTATTTGGAATGATATATGTAGAGTAAAAAAAGGGTAATGAGAGAGTGCAAATCTAAAACTATCAATATGCAATCATTTTGATAAGAAAATTATTATTCTAGAATTTGTTTAAACCGATTGTAATTTTACAATTTATAACCTTTTTTTTCAGTAAAAAACAAACAAAGCAAAGCAAAACAAAACAAAACAAAACAAGAAGATTCCATTTGCTAAAGTGGAATCCGAATTTAAATCAATGAAATATTTTTTCTTGGTGTTGTTCTAACTACAGCATGAAAAAACATTGCAATATACCAATTTTCAGCGCTTTTTCATTCAAAATTCATTCTTTTCCCCATTTTTGTACTTGAAAATTGCTAATCTGATATTTAGAATGAATGGCAATACATTTATTGTGCGTTAGGTACCAAAATTGCTATTTTATCTACAGTATGAAAAAAGATATGACATTTTCCCAATTTTCAACGGTTTTCCATCGAAAATTCATAGTTTTCCCCATTTAATGGACGAGTAAATTGATAAACTGAGCTTGATACTTAAAGGCAATGGCATTGCTGTTCTTTTGATACCAAATATGTTGTTCTAGCTACGACATTGACAAAGTAACTGCGTTTTTCAAATTTGCGTTGGGTTTTGTTTCAAAAATCACACTTTTTCCCAAAAATTTCGAAATGCCCAAGGATGCCAGAGCGACATCCGCCGGATTATCAAAGAAGAGGGTATTACCATCACTTTCATGCAAAAACATTTTGTGCGTAACATTTTTATTGGGTTCCCCCCAAAATAGCCATTTGGCAACTAGACTAGTTGGTGAACACTGTCGGATGATTGATGACCATACGATATGCTACTTATTCATTTTCTATGTTTATAACCATTTGAACATGAGTGCCCAGTTACATGACAACTATGGATAATATCGATAATTCGGAAAATCATAAACCGAAGGCATCCAAAATCAGGATAAAACAGGAACCAAAGCAAACAAACCAAAACCTTCTCCATATGAAAAGAAGCGAACTCCCGATATGGAAGTGAGACCAGGTGTCCGGGAAGAGTAAGCATCTCCTGCTTGCATGCAACAACCTCCTCTTCAATTCGGTAGAACTATCACATCCGGTTACTTCCATTTCGGAAGATATAGACTGAGTATAATCTTTTGTTGGAATATCATTCACCATTCTAGAGAGTGGAACATCATAGTGTATGGCGAGTTTCCCATATTGACATATGTCCTTGTTAACAGCAAGGAACAAAGGTTTCTTCTCCATATTTTGATTATTGGTAGCATATTACATAATACTACAACATTTTGATTACTTCGCCTTCCACTCTCCATCATGAGCCTTATAAGGATAGGTCAACAGTGGCCATCACCTTCATTCCCTTATATTGAAAATCAAAAGCATAAACATGAAAGAATTCAGTCTCCAAAAGAAAGGAGGGGATCTCTAACAACACTAGGTTGCAGCACCCACAGCTAAAACCCTAAAACACCCAATGCAAAAAACACAGAACAGACACGCACAGGAAGAGACGCAAAAGGTACAAGGAACACCAACTCACATCATAGAAACATTAAACATAAAAGACCACATATAAACCAACGAGACCAATGGGCAACCGGTGCCAACATAGGACGACCATCTGTCACGTAAGTAGCAGACGTTGTGGTTATCCTGGATTACGTGCGCACAACCCTCCCACTATTCCGATTTCCCAGAGGTCTCGAAGAACGTCCAATTATGGTGTAAAACAACCTCCTCACTGTTAGATGACCACACACAACAAGACCGTAAAACGCAGGTGTCCAAGCAACACAGATGAATAATAATGATGTAAATCGATATAATAAGAGGACGTGCGTATAACAATCCGTGCTCTGCCGGCTGTAGCGAGCTCAAATATGTTATCACACGAGAAGTCCGACTGACATTCAGAGAGGACAGGTGGTCAGGGCCCTGTATTCTTTAAAGTAGTTTAGACAGGGCCTGTCATTGAGTCAGGTCGTCACAGTCAGTCAGAGTGCACGTCTTAAGAATGCGCTGGTACAAGACTATAGATTGGTCAAGTCCCTCTTATTTTGTTAATTATGTCACCATAAAATACAGGTTGTGAAATAACCAAAGTAAGATACTCTGTTGCTTGTATGGATCCGAATTTCAGTTGATCTTAATGTTTGTAAAATTTCTAGAAAGTCTTTACTAGTTTGTAAAAGCGAAAACCTTGACCCGAAAGTTTCTTTGTACTTTGAAATTTCTACTATGAAAATCCAAAACAACAGTACATGTTCTAGCATACCGGATGAGCTGTGAAATGTAGATAACGTATGACGGTTATCTATGGCATCACGGTCAAGCCAGGAGAAATTTACTATGTATGAATCCAAAATTATCTCGTTTGTCATACACGCTTGTATGAATTTCTCGATTGACAATTTTGATATTTAGGTCCAAAAATGGTACTTCTGTGTCTGTAACGGGTGCCTTGTTTAGAGTCAATTCATGTGGATAAATAACATCTTTATACTTTTCAAAAACAGTGTTATCGATAGTAAGAAGTTCGAGAAGGCAAACTGAAACCATCAACATTTCCATTGGAACGGTTGCGAACCTCGAAAGGAATAACATTCTGAAGTGAATTCTTTTCAAATAGAAACAGTTTTTGTCACATGCAGTGATCTTAGGATGGCTGTCCGTATTCTATGCTGTTCAAAATACACCAGACTCAAAGATACATACAACACAGCAAACATACAAACATAAAGCTGAGCGTAAGAGATGAGATATCCTCATACAATATAGTTGCGAAGGGTACAAAATATGCACAACAATAAAGATTATATGTCCTTGAAGCAAAGCATACGGAAAATGTTAAATCTTACCAACGCAAGTTCCATTTACCATGCGGAAGTCTTTGCAACATCGTATAAGCCGGAAATTTTATGTAATTCATAACAATAACAAATATGGATAATGACAATATCCCTGTATACAGCACAAAATCGATAATTCAGAAAATCAGAAACCGAAGGCATACAAAATCAGGATAAAACAGGAACCAAAGCAAATAAACAAAAACCTCCACCACATGAAAAGAAGCGATCTCCCGATATGGGAATGAGACAAGGTGCCCAGGAAGAGTAAGCATTTCCTGCTTGCATGCAACACCCGCCGCTTCAATTTGGTAGAACTGTCACATCCGGTTACTTCCATTTCGGAAGACATAGAGTACACTCTTTGGTTGGATGGTTCAAATGGTCTCTGACAGAATATCATCCACCATTCTGTAGAGCGGGACATCATAGTGTATGACGAGTTCCCCATATCGACCGTAGAACTTCCTCAGTGACGATGTTAGTCGGTCACAAACATATCCCTGACTGAGAAGCTTAACTGAAAGACCCCTAGCTCTCTGTACAAAATCTGTATATTTTGTACTTGCTTTGGTATAGCGTATCAGCTGAGATATGAATACGCAATAAGCGGCGATGAAGGGATGTTGCTACTCAGAAAAGGAAAGTTTGTAATGATGAAATTGAAGTCGTCACGTTTGTCATAGAGTGAGTTGTTCATGTGACCATCAGTGTCGTATGACAACATTATGTCCAAATGGGATGCTGAATTACTTGTCTCTTTAGTTTCTTTGACTTCAAGCTCCGAAGGATAGATACTGCTCAGGTAATCCGCGAAATTGTGATTTTTAATGGACAACACATCGTCTATGTATCTGTAAGTGAAGTTGAAGTCAGAAGCTAAGTATCTTTTCCCTTCAAAGACCAAAGATTGAATGATTTCAGCTTCGCACGAGTAAAGGAAAATGTCGGCAAGGAGTGGGGCACAATTGGTCCCCATTGGAATTCCGACAATTTGCTGGAAGACCTTTCCTCCAAACACAACAAAAATGTTGTGGATCAGAAAGTTTAACATCTGAATAATATCAGTTTCAGTGTACTTATTTGTTTTTGATGTAAGTTGATACGGAAAATACTATTTGTTGATTATGTGCGTCCGTAGATACATTTGTCCATCCGGATAAATAGGAGGGATTTGCACACGTGATTCGGATAAAGCCATACTCTCATGAGAATATCGCATATGGCCTACAAAGTTATCACTGGCTACATATGGATCGCCTTCCTTTTATGGATAGCAATTCGTTTTCGGAGCGGACTATGCCAGGTTTCAATGTCTTTTTCGTATAGCCTATTATCGTTGTCACTGGAGTATGCTGTTTTGCATGTTTCGATTGTTTATGAAAAATGAATGCAACGTTCCCAAAATACGAATAGGATTGTCTGCCGTCGCTTATCATAACAACGCATAGGCTTGTTACAATATAAAGGACAAGAATATGATATTGTAACAACCCAGAATTGATATCATAATTGGCTTTGTGTATTTTTATTCCACAAGAAAATTGTTTTTGTGTTATTCAACTAGTATGAATTAAGACATTGGTTTTCGTGTTTGATTTTCATTCACTGATTAGCTACGTATGCCATTTGCCGTGTGAAGCTCTTAAAAAATTCCCCGAGAGGGGTTTGACAGTAAGTGTTTTAATTGTTTCCCTGACATTATCGCCATAGCACTTTCTATATAGACATAACCTCAGAGAGGGCATGTTTTGTAGATATTCCTTTCATTTTCGTGCGTGAACATCGACGGCGGGTGGGGCTAACCAAACAGGGGATGCTTACTCCTCCAAAGCACCTGGTCCCACCTCTTAGTTGGATGCTCTATTGTGAGTGTTGTGAGATGGTCGTCAGGATCTTCTTTTACTCATTCAAATAATAAACAATGATTTAACATGTTGTCACTTTTTCCTCATCTCATGTATGTGCTTTCAAATGTTATCACTGCCATGTCGCCTTGTTGCAGATCATCTCTCAGTCACTGCTTTTACCATTGGAAATAATTACAATTTTATTTAGTTTTTTCTTATCTTTATACAATTACCTATTGATATCCTTGCAATAATTTGCAGCTGAGATTTTCAAAAGAATATTTATCACAGACAGCGCTTCTATAGTGTGAAGTAACCAACTATATATGGAGACAGACGGACGGTTGCTATGATATTAGACAAACAGCTAATATGATTAACACCATATTTTGTATATTGAATATCAGACGGACAGAATGATTATATTTGTGAATTAAGCCAGTTTTGCAGCAAATTGCTTGACAGACTGAAACCATACTACATTGTCATATATTAGTCACAGACAGACATTTATACAAGATGCTCAGACATACTTCCTCATATCAGCTTACATTATCTTAATAGCTACTTGCTAAACAAAACAACTCAATAAATACTGTTCAGGATTTAATGTTTATGTTGGCGATTACTGGCCATGGCTGGGAAAATAAAAATGAAAATATATGAAAATTAGATTAAATTTACGATGTACAAAAACGAAGGAACTCTGGGAATCAGTTGTTCCTCGTAAAATTTGAATTTTCAACATATAAAGAATTTTTAATTGTCACAATAAATTTCAAGAGTTACTGTTTCGCAAAATACGCCACATGACAAGTACTGACAAGGTACTTGTCAGCGCCAACAGTAACTATTACCTTTTTTTTGTTTGTTTGTTTGTTTTTTTTTAGAATCCGATTAGAACACTTTATCCAAAATAAATGGAAACAAACTTTTGCAAAAATAATGATAAACGGAAAGTGTGAAAATAGAGTAGCCGAATCATGTACTTAGTTCAAATAATAACGTCCCAAAATATACGGGAAATTGGAGGAGCCGAGACACAGATTGTGCTCTAGTAAGGGCGTCCTCAAAATGTGCAGATAAGTAAAAATGGAGGAGCCGAGACACAGATTGTGCTCTAGTAAGGGCGTCCTCAAAATGTGAAGATAAGTAAAATTGGAGGAGCCAAGACACAGATTGTGCTCTAATAAGGGCGCCCTCAAAATGAGAAGATAGATAAAATGGAGGAGCCGAGACACAGATTGTGCTCTAGTAAGGGCATCCTCAGATGAAAATTAAAATAAGTAGATATGGACCAGATCGGTCAAATTAATTGGTGATACAAATCACAATTCCGTCCCCAATTGACAATAAGCGGCAGATTATTGCAGATAATTGATATGTTATCAGAAGATTCGTAAATAACTAAGTATGAACCAGCCATGCACCAAATTCGCCAGTAGAAGGAGAAATAACACTGTTAGATGAAACAAATCTCTGCAGAGTCTGTTGAATTCTATACAACATTATCTGATTGCCAAGCTGATTCAAATGAACATTGTCTTTTTTGAAGAAACCCGTGTTTTGTTCATTTATCTCCGGATACTTAATATAGCATCCTCCTGTACCAATAACCAAACATGCCATGTAGCTATTTATGCGTTTTCGGACCTTCTCAAGTGCCAAATGATTATTTTCGTTGCGATACTTCAATCTAGGCAAAATTTGGGACCAAATTATACGTGCATGTGGAAAGCATTTGTGTAAAAATTGCAAGGTAGATGAAAGTTGGTTTCTCAATTCATACGATTTGATTTGACCTATATCATTTCCCCCACAGTGCAGAATGATAATGTCTGGTGCATTTTCTACCTTAAGTAAAGTACGTATTTTGTTTTTAACGTCTCTAACACGAAGGCCACTTTTGCCTTGCCACCAAAGAGAGAGGCCATGCCTGCCAAGATCAAGGTTAGATCCACCATACGAACCACGTGCTGCAATGAATGCATCCCTTATGATACTGGATCCGACAATCCACACAGTCTTGGTTGATCCTGAAAAACTTACGTTATTAATTTTTGTGTTGGAATTCTAATATAAGATTTATAGCAATTTGACTTCCAGCGACCTAAATGAGCAATACGGTCACCATCCATTTCAGCTGCGTGCGCAGCCGTCGCAGCACCTATTCTAAAAGAATGCGAGTTATAAAGACTTGAGTGAATGCCCGCGGCAAGCAAGGCTTTCTTCAAAACTGAAACAAATTGATACCTTGTTACTGGTTCACCATTGCAATGCTTGAAAAACGAGCCAGGAAAAGGGGGCCTTAACCTAAAAAAAGACTTGAGAAGCGCAACGGGACAAACAATCGATGATGACGGAGGCAACTGTATAGTACAACCTTTACCAAATTGGTCCGTTTTAGAATAAGGTACAAAAATGCTCAATGAGTTTGATTCGGGAATTATACACACATTTTGGACTTGAAGTCCATGTGCAACTGTAGTTTTTGAACTTTGAACTAATTCCCCAACTCTGAAAAAACCAAAAAAAAAAAATGCCAAACTGAATAATGATGAGAACAAAAATGATTCATACTGCGATGAACATATATTTGGCAGGGCAAGAATCACCTTAACGAGTATTTCCAGTGTTACGGGCATTCTCAAGTCCTTTCGTTTATCGATACGTGACAAACCAGACAACATTTTGCAAATAATAAAATTGTGGGTCGGATCATTTAAATTTCTTATTTTGCAACAAAATGAAACTGCTGACATACTTAACTTAATGGAACTTGGGGAGTAGGATTTGAGCGATAAATATGAAATGAAATTTACTAGATAATTCAACGGAGGAGGCCAAGTTGGTGAAAGATTGAACTCTTCACGAAAGTTGTCAAAAAGTTTCAGAGAATTTGAATATGATGACTTAGTTGTTTGAGATAACGAAGATCCTATCAACAATCTGGTTCTATCTTCGATATCAAGTCGAGAAATGACGTTGGTACGGTGCAGGGAGTTTCGTCGGCTTGTGGAAAGTTGCGGCGAAATCGACGCCATTCCTGTCGAGATAAAGAATCAGCAATATAATTTTTCTTCCCCGGAACGTGAATAGCTTTACTTTGTATATTATGCAAAAGGCTGTGCAAGACATAATGTCGAACCAAAGACATCACTCGTTTACTTTTCGAGGTTTTCTTGTTAATGATAGCTACTAAGGCAGAGTTGTCGGTATTTAACAAAATTCTTTGATTTGCCAAGTCATTTCCCCAAATGTGAAAAGCCATAACTATCGGAATAAACTCCAAAAATGTTATATCCTTCATAATATTCGTTTTATGCCAATGTCCTGGCCACTTCAAAAAAGCCCAGCGGCTTTGAAAAATTGCGCCACTGCCCAATTTAGAGTTCCCTGCGCTGTCAGTAAATAGCCGAAAGTCACGTGACTCCGACCACTCGGGTGTATCGTAATGTGTTTATCCATTATAAAAATCTAAAAACATAAGCCAAACTCGGATATCCTCTTTCATTTCATAATTAATTCTAACATGGTGATAAAATTTTGAAAGGCCGATCATAGAGTCGTAAAAACGTCGATTAAAAGCCCTTCCGGCTGGGATTGCTCTGGTACAAAAATTTAATAGGCCTGTCAAAGACTGAAGCTCTTTGAGGGTTGTTTTCTTTTTGTTTAGCATTCTTGACAATTCTTCCTTTAGTTTGTTTAATTTATCATCAGATATTCTGACACACATTAAATTTGTATCAATTTCTAATCCAAGGAAAGCCAAAACTGTAGAAGGACCTAAAGTTTTCTCTACTGCAAGAGGGATACCCAACTCTTCACATAACGAAGAAAATTGTTTCATCGATAATTGACAATTTAAGGTATTTGATTCCCCTGCTAATAAAAATCATCGAGGTAGTGTACGACATTTTTTGTATTAAATCTTAGTTTGAACTGCCATTCCAAAAATTTGCGAATTTTTCAAAAAGATTACAAGATATGGAACATCCAAAAGGTAAACATTTGTCGACAAAAAAATAATCAGATATTTTAAAACCAAGAAGCTCAAAGTCCGATGGATTAATAGGAATTAGACGAAATGCGCTCTTTATGTCTAATCTGGCTATAATTGCACATCGACCAACGTTACGTAGCATGTCTAAAGCCGAGTCGAATGATGTATACTTTACCGAGCAATAATCGGGATCAATGAAGTCATTTACACTGTCACCCTCGGGATACGAAAGGTGATGGATCAAACGCCAGGACCCGTCCTTTTTAGGAACCAGTCCAACTGGCGAAATTCGGAGGTTTTCAATAGGTATTTGAGAAAAGGGGCCGGCAACTCGACCAAGCTCTACTTCTTTTAAAGCTATATCAAAAGCTGATTGTTCATTTCCATCGATAGATTTAAGGTTCTTGCATTCTTTAAAATTTCGTGGGCCATAATAGTGTAGAGAAAATCCGTATTTGAAACCAAATGATAATTCATCACGTATATTAGCGAGAGGATAGTTTTCAAGTAATTTAGATAAAATATCTGCTTTGATAGGAGTATTAGCTACGCTGCTGACGTCCAAGTTTGTTATTGGCTCTTTCGCCGTCATTGCCATTTTGCTGCTTAGTGGATCCTGTTGCATTCTGACCATACCTAGAATATGAATTAGCATAACGGACACGGCATCTAACGACGGGATGAGGTCTCGAGCATTTCAGACAAATATGTGCGTATTGACATTTGGGTTTAGTACAAGTACCAACGTAATTAAAATCATAGCATTTTAAGACTTGGCTACCAGGCGATTGCGGAGACGATGTTTTCTTAGAGTGAGAAAAAATTGTACCATACATATGAAGCAGCCAAAGCTCTTGGTCGACAACAGACCACAATAATGCAGGATTTTTCTCCTTTTTAAGGCGAAATTGGATATCATAACTTTTCCAGCCCATTCCACCAGCCCGTTTAGCACCTAGCCTAATAGTATGTATGTATTTAAAGATACCAGAGACAGAAGATGGATGGGCAGTGGTGTAAATGGATGCCAAAATCAAAAAAGCATCTGTCCATTGCTGGATATCAAGAATTTTAGTTTCACTACTTTTAGGGGTGACAATGATTTTGATGTCAGAAAATGACAATTGCTTAGCTTGGTCATCAGTATCTGTTGGCTTAGTTATAAGATTTGCCAGATCTACGTATTCCCCGTTAGCAATTTTCATTTTCAACGTATTTGAGACATTGCAACCAAGATCATTTGATACTGACTGTTCTCTCAGAGCAATATTATCGTCATTATCATCATGACAAAGAAAATTATCAGGTAAGGTATTACCTTGATCATTTACGTCATAAATTGGAACTGTATCCATCTTTTCCGATACTGCTGAAAGGACTTTCTCAGTGACTCTGTCAGTTATTCTGGTGGAGATAGTCTCAATAAGGGACTCAGAAAATTCAGGCGAAGCAACTGAGGGTACAGAAGGCACAGGTGCTTGTCGCTGCACATGACGTGTCCGGCGCTCCGTAGGGGCGGCTGTCGCCCGTCTCCTCCTAGGTGCACGTGGCATAGTGACCTCAGAAAGTATAATAATACGGGAAAATCAAGACAATTCAGATTGAAATTTGTACATGAGGGAAAAATGACTATTAGAAAAGTGTAAAAAATAACGCTTTGCAAAAAATGTATTTTTTTTTTAAATAAAATTTGTTTCATATAAACATTATTATTTTGGGAAATTCACATTGAAATGGATAACAGTAAATCTATACGAAGTCGACCACGTGGATAAGTTACTCGGAGGAAAATGTGAAATTCAATACATGTATACTAAGTCTTCAATGGACAATTAATTTACATTCCTTTGAAATAAACATTCAGTTTAAAAACATTTGTACAATGAAATGAACAAAATAATTTTAAGAAGAAAAATATTGAGATAACTTTTCATTTTTTTAACACATTGAAGATAGAAACGTGTACTCACTAGTATAAATTTAAGGCTGAATGTGATGTGTAACTCCACGTGTCGGCTTTAAATACCCGGGGAGTGTTCACGCATTAATACCCATAGGTGTAGTAATACATTGAGAAAAATATTCACCCATTAAATAATATCTCAAGTACAAGCACTGCTTTGATAAGGGAATTTAATAATAATAGTATTAAATCTTAATATCATCAAGACCCTGCCACCTTTAATTCTCATTTCACAACCGATCGCTGCATAAAAACATTCCTTGAGCAATTCTGTATACTAACGTCCAATAATATTAAACAGAGTTATACTTGAACTATTACTTTTTAAACTTAGGTTAGGAATTCATGAGGGAAAAAAGTTTAACATACTGATGCAAAAATTTATCTTACATTATGAAGGGAGATGAAAAGTGTGCTACTTGCTGAAATACATTGCCTGATGACAATTCGGTCAAGAGCGCATCATTTGCACTCACAAGTATTTTGACTATTTACTATTACTATATGAAATCAGAAATACATACATCCATATTCTATACATAATTTAAAGGTAGATATATTTCCGAATGATCAAATGCATGATGGATCCTTTTAACTCACCTGGGTATACTAAGGAGAGTAGGCACTATGATGACGTTGCAGTGATCAAAGATAATCACGAGACCATCCTCAGCACTATTAATACAGGAAGGACATATCTTATGTTCGAATAATCGCCAGACCATCGTTGTAAAAAAAAGTCAGTGTAGACGGTGCTGCTGAGATACAGAAATGCGGCACAGATAAAAATTCATATGGTTTAATTACAAATAAACGAATCACTAATATTGTTCTATGTTCTACGAATCGAAATTCGGAAAATGGACCTTACAAAATTTATGACTGCATGAAATAGATCTTGAGTATGGATTCTGTCGATAAATTTAAATTTTGTAAATAGATTTAACAAAAAGGAAAACATCATTATGACGTGTGTTTGGCTTGTGGAAATTTAAAGCTTGATACTGTTTCTAGAGCACATTTGTATTGAATTAAAAAAGAAACCCCAAACAACTTAACTGCACAGGAGCTCGTTGTCAACGATCGACAAGATTGCCTACCTCTACTTTTCTTTTGGTCGAGAGAGATGGGAAGGGGCGGATGTCATTGAGGGCTGTAGGCATCGAGATCCTGTGTTTACCCGGTATCAATAGCGGTTTTAAAAGAGGCTTTGTTGATGTTTATTCGGAAGTAATTTTATCTCGGATGTATTTTATGCGATACAGTTTAACTTTTTGATTTAATAAATTGTTGAATGATAATCTATATAATTTTTCATCATATTTTCAACATGTTCAGTGTTTCAAGTACTCTCAGTTACTAAATAGAAATTGCATTGTACAAATTTGACAACTTTGCATTGCCTTATTTTTAATGAAATATTTTATCGACTATAAACATCTCTAAAACAAGGGTTAAAAGATGAAATTTCTGCTGACAATGTATGTTTTTGCATAGTCCATTTCAAACAGTTAAAAACGGATATTGAGGCCATATATCGTTGGTGAGCTATTCTTTTACAGTGAAAATGTAACGGAAAAATCGTATATAAATTATGAAGTTTATTTCCTTGATGCCATTTAATATAAATTAATACGCAATTTCACGATCTTCTTTGACAAATAAAGTACTAATTTCATTCCAACACAAGTGTCCCGGACATAAGTCATTGGCATTACCCTATGCTTTACGCATTATCTCCTTAAACTCATTTCGAAATATGATCTGTCTAATTCAATTTGATATCACTTCATTTTTATATTGCGTTTTCCTCATTGAATATATTCGATTGATTTCCTCTTTAATGTGTATAATTGTCTATACTATATGTGCACAGAAAGATTGTCATATGTTGTATTATGCAAATATGTCTTAATACCAAACATAACTCCATTTTAAGCACACGTAATCTACGCAATGCTATACGTTTTTCTCAGACGAGTATTAACATTCTAAAAACTGATTCAAAACTCAAATTCAAAATGTATGAATTGAATGTTAAATAAATAATTATCAAAGAAGTATCTATCAGTTCTTCAGTCTCAAAGTCGAGAAGGCAATGCAAAATCATTAGAATTTTCAAAGGAACGGTTGCAAACCTCGGAATGATTAGCATTCCGTAGTAAGGCCCGGGGATAGTCAGCGTCTCTTGATTGCATACAACACCCGTCGCAACAGCTCCATAAGAACTTAACAAGAGCCCCATGGGGCACAACGCTCACCTGATAACCATGCACACTCTTTACCACGATGACAATGTTTAATGATAATTATTGTAGTTGTACTTACCAGGGCATATTCAGATTTTCTTGTTCAAATAAAACCATCTATAAGTACCATCAGGATGTGTAGCAATCGATGTAAGAAAGAAAACTCTTGTATATTTAGAAAAATAAATTCCCTATCACACGTTTTGTACTTAAGAAGAAACAAATACAAAATATTGAAAGAAAAAAAAAGAATTTAGAATCCTAGATGTGTTAAATGTTCTGTAAATGAATGCACAAAATCACACATTAATAAAGTTATTCAAAGAAAAAGTTTAATCATAAATGAGCATTTCTGACAGTCAGAAAACATGGCAATAACGCGTCAAAATTTTGACTTCGCAGTGTAACCAAAAATAACAACACTTCTTAACATATCACTCTAGATCATTCTGATGTTTTCTTTTTGTCGATACATGCATCAGTTCTAAAGGAGTGATTTATTTTGAGTTGAGCTATCTTAGGTATAACGTTAAGGATGACATGTGCAATTTTCAATGAGATTCTGAACCTTGCATCTTTATCCTATTTATACTTTAAATGGACCGCAAAATTTGGGAAAATAAATTTAGTTATGGCTCTTTGAATCATTTTGGCTTGAAGTACTACTAATATGCATACATTGTCCGGATCATGCATGGCATGTGCATTAGAATATTAATTTGCTGCTCAATAGCAACAGGGTAAGTACACTAATTTTTCTTCATAAGGTCGGATAACGATGAAATAAGGTATGTAAATGGACAGGCCTTTCAAAATTCCATCTGCTATGATTATAGCTAAGGATAATTGTTACTTTTGGTTTGGGATTCCCTCTGTTTTTCTTTACAATGAACTCCAAAATGAAATTATGTAATTCAAAACTTATTCTGAGGAGTCTTCATTTGTGGAAAGATGAAATGGTTCTACGTATGTTTTACATACTTCTTTGATGATTATTTGGATGACTATGTAAGTTAGTGAAATCTTGAAAGCAATTGTCTTGGATATCAGTGTTCCGTACAGTTTGATGGTTGTTTCTATATCATATCTTAAACAGGTTTTCATTCAAAATGTTTTCTTGCAACACAGAGAGTATATGGTTGAAGAGCAAGACGTGGTCAGTATAGCCAGCTTGCAATGAATCAAGAACAGAACAAGAGCATAAGTTAAAAGAACATTTAAAGGGTAAATTATATATGTCCAGAATACAGATCTTGCAGCAATCCTTGAATAACTTTGTCCCTTAGAGTTCCTTTTGCAGACTTTCAAATAGGACAATCATTAAGTAATCTGACATGATATTTTGACAATTCATAGCCTTATTATGTGGATTCTTGCTTCAGGTCGACTCTTATCCCCCTTTCTTAAAACATACATTCATTTTTATCTTTAAAAAGAAAACATTCTTCACTTTTACAGTTTGGGGTTGTGCAATCTACGTGCAAGCCCATATCGACAAAATCAAATTATACATGGATTATACTACCTTTGAATAAATAAGATACACATCAGTTATTCATAACGAAATGAGCATATTGAGGAGAGGAGTCATCTTATGTGTAGCTTTAAACGATAAGCACAATGGAATGAGATATGGATTTGTTGGCCCTTAAAACCCTTGATAAGATGTGCTACACATGAATTATCAAGTAATTATTACATTTTAAGCAGTAGTATGAGATTATTTGTATGAGTGTTGTTGAGATTATCGTCAGGATCTTCTTTAACTTATTTGTGTCACACTTATGCCCTTTGCCGTGTGGAGGTCGTAAAAAAGTTCCCCGCGAGGTGTTTGGTAGTAATTGTATTGAATATTGTCCCTGACATTGTCGCCATGGCACTTTCTATATAGACATAGCCTTAGACAGTGCATGAATTTTATATATTGTTTCATTTTCGTGCGTGATCATCGACGGCGGGTGCGGCTAGCCAACAGGGGATGTTTACTCCTCCCGGGCACCTGGTCCCAACTCTAGCTTGGTAGGGATCAGTCGATGCTCAATTTTGTGCTCTATTGTGAGTGCTGTTGAGATTATCGTCAGGATCTTCAACTCATTGGTGGCAATTTTGAATAACCCTCGATATGCAGAGTTGCCCCATAAACATCTGTCGGCAGAAAACAACAACAAAAAAAGCGACATAATGTATTCTAGGATCATTGTAACAACTAATAAGATGTGTTACACGAACTTTTTATGTAATATTCACATTATACCAAAATGAGGTTGAAATTTGGCGGCCATCTTAAATATTTAGTCCTAAATTAGCTCAAGTGGTAAAATGACATCGAAAAAGGGTTTTTAAGCCTTCAAAAACCCTGATCTGTTGTGCCATACTTAATATTTCAAGAAAGAATTAAGGTCAGGATGGCGACTTTTAATAGAAATGAGAAAGATGGATTTGTCCACATGTAGAGGAACATCTCTTCGAACTATTCAGAACAAAAAATCAAAATTTACCCGTCTCGCATTTTGGCTATAAACGTCCATTTTTGGCCTATTTGAACATTTTTGTCTTTTTAGAGAATAACATATCATTACTTTACACACATCTGATATGCATGAAAGTTCCAAAAATCATATGGACCCTTAATTTTCGGAATTCTTATAGCATAATGTATGAATTAAAGCCTATTTTGAGATATTCTGATTAAATAAACAGTTCTAAGGAGAGTATTTTATCATGAATACCATTTTGCTGGTTGCCATGTCAACAACTTGAAATTTTTATTGATAGCTAGAAGGTCGCCAGTTGCACATTTTTTCTACGTATAGAGCTATGGTATAGCTTTACTCTAAAGCAGTCAAACCAATATGTACCCGAAACAGTTTAGAGCAAAATGACTGTTTATATAAACAGCACAATAATTTATGGCAAAATTTATTATCATGACCCAAAAAACATAAAGTTTGAATTTCTTACAGTTTAATCTCACTTTTGAAGGGTATAACGTATAGTTAATATTTTCATGTCTGAATCTTTAGAAGCAGAACTCATGCGAAAAAATTAAGATGTGTTTCCTATTTACGGCGATTTTTCATTGGAAATTGAAATTTTTAAGGAGTATAAATTTTTTCTGAAATGATGTAATAACCTGAGCTGATACCATTTATCGTCCATGTCGGTTTCAAATGTTACGTGATATGAATATAGAGATATCTCCCTGTAGTCGCAACCCTAACCTTTAATTTATCTATTAGTGGTAGGTGCCTATTAGTGGAGGGCATTTGGCGGACATTTTGAATTTTGGCCAATGTAAAGAGTTGTCCAAGGTTGCCATCAAGCTAGAATCGTTCAGTACTATCCCATAGATAAGGATCATAAAATTTAATTGGAAAGGACATTTCTCGGTTCTGAAATTATCAAATCGACAAGGAGAAGTTGAAAATGTTGAACATGACAACCATCCTTCCCTTTTTGTAGTTAAAAACATTCCTAAAGAAAACCTTTTCAGCAAAATTCCTTTACATAAGCAATCCTCTTATTCATCATGGCTAAACTTAACTAGATTGGGTTAGCGAATTTCGTCACGGGAGAATCAATAAGATATCAATTTTTGCATTTAATTACGAAGTCGAAAAAGACGAAAAAACGCGTGAAAAGTGAGATATCGGATTTTAACAAATTTGAATAATTCACCCTTCCTGATCACTCAGATGACATTAGTTTTTAATTCCATGCAGCGGTTCTGGAACTGAAGATTTTTAAAGAGGGGTACCCTCTTGGACCTATTTGACCCCACCCTGGTTCCATCCCTGAAGGGATCCGGCCTGAACAAAGTTGGTAAAGGACCTTTAGTACTTCATTTATACCATTAATACAGAATTGTTCAAAATATAAATATACACCTTCTTGAGTGAAAATTCAAACCAATTTTCATGCACCCCAGACACGTGTTTCGAATATCAAATTCTCATCAGTTATGCTTCCATGTTTCATCAATATCATCCAAGCGGTTTCGGTGTAGTAGTCGAAAATGTGAAAAGTTAACGGACGGACGGACGCATGAACCTATCAAATTATCAACTTCCCGCCTCAAGGCTCGGTCATTATTCAATAGGTTCATGCGACTCTGGGAATTACTTGACCATAAACCAAGACTAGCTAGTTGTTATTTGTAAGTACACATCACGCCAGAATTTTTCACATGTTCTTTGATTTTTAATTATCCTGAAATCCATTGAGACACTTCTTATTTTGATTTTACAAGAGGAGCAGAGATATAGTAATTACATCCATTAATGTAATTTAAACATATTTTATTTTTGTAAAATATACTTTGTTTTGTGTAAGGTACTTCTTCATTTCATCAAAACCTGTTGAATGTTTTATTTAAGCAAATTATTTTAATAGTTAAACAAAATAAGATAACTAATTGCTTAAGTATTTCTAAGTATCACTGACGATGGTCAAGTACCTGAAACGTACATATTTGGTCCATGCTGCAAATTTATAATGTTCTTAAATGTTATTATGTACTAAGACGTTAGATTTAAGCATTTTGGTAAAAGAAAGGAGGGGATCTCCAACAACACCCAGCTGCAGCACCAACAGCAACCTCCCAAAACACCCACTGTTAAACACAAAAAAGACACGCACAGAAAGAGACGCAGTAGTACAAGGAACGCCAAATCACAGAAAAACGTAAAACACAAATGACTACACATAAACCAACGAGACCAATGGGTAAACGGTGCCGACTTAGGACGTCCATCGTTATCCTGGATTACGTGCGCACAACCCTCCCACTATTCCGATTACCCAGAGGTCTCGAAGAACGTACAATTGTGGTGTAAAACAACCTCCTCACTATCAGATGACCACACACAAACAAGACCGCAAAACGCAGGGACCCAAGCAACACAGATGAATATGTAAATGGATATAAAAAGAGGGCATGCGTAATACAACCTGTGCTCTGCCGGCTGTAGCGAGCTAATGTATGTTATCACCCGAGGAGTCCGACTGACATTCAAAGAGGACAGGTGGTCGGGGCCCTGTCTTCTCTAAAGAGGTTTGGACAGGGCCCGTCATGGAGTCCCGTCGTCACAGTCAGTCAGCGTGCAAGTATTAAGGATGCGCTGGTACAAGACTGTAGATTGGTCAAGTATCAAGCCCAGTGTCCGTTTGGTGACATTAGGATCATATCCACGGTATAAGAGGCGTTTGATGATTCTGACGCATTTTCGATGGTAATTATATCTACCTTTGATTCTAATTTTGTTGATTATGTCACCATAAATGCAAGTTGCGAAATACCCAAAGTAATTTACTCTGTTGCTTGTATTGGTCCGAATTTCCAAAGTTGTTGACAATAATTTTTGTAAAATTTCCAGAATGTCTTTACAAGTTTGTGAAAGCGAAAACCTTGACCTAAAAGTTTCTTTGTTTTTTTGTAAATTTCTATCATGAAAATCCAAAACATCAGTACATGCTCTAGCATACCGGATGAGCTGCCAAATGTAGATACCATAAGACGGTAATCTAGGAACATCACATCAAGCCAGGGAAAATTTACTATGTTGAATCAAAAGTCATCTCTTTTGTCATACACACTTGTATGAATCCCTCCATTAACAATTTTGATATCCAGGTCCAAAAATGGTGTTTCTGTGTTTGTAACGTTCGCCTTGTTTAGAGTGAGTTCCTGTGGATAAATAACATTTTTATATTTTTCAAAAACAGAATTGTCGATAATAAGAATATCATCCATGTACCTAGAAGTACTATTGAAACATTTCACATCATCATGTTTTCTTTTTGAAGATTTTGGATAATTTTTTTTTTCATACGTGTATAAAAATAAATCTGCAACAAGAGGCGCACAATTAGTACCCATAGGGATCCCTACAACCTGCTTGTAGAGATTCTCACTAAATCTTACATAAATGTTGTCCAAAAGAAAGGACAAGGCAATACAAAGGTCACTACATGTCCATGATTTATATGATTTGTATTCTGTATTGGAAAAGAAATCCTTTGATTCAGATGTACAAATATAAGTTTTCCCCTCTCGGTTAAAGCACCATTTAATGAGTTTGGAGAATTGATCATTAATCTTATCGTGAGGAAGCGTGGTGTACATATTTGAAAAGTCGTATGAAGAAATCGGATTGGCTTGAAAATTTCTAGATTTCATTTTGTCAATCACATCCCCTGAATTTTTAATAGACAAAAATAAGTTTACATCATTCCTGTTTAGAACAGTTTCACAATATTTTGGTATGTGTTCCTTTATCGCCGTGAGTGCTGACGTTAGAATTCTAATGAAAATTGTAGTTGAGCAGTTGCTAGAATTAGTAATGTATCGAAATTTGTAAGGAGACTTGTGCAGTTTTGGTATGCAGTATAGTGTAGGAAGTAAGTGTCACTGCTGCTCGACCAAGAGTTCTCGAGGGCATATGAAGGCAAGCCATATCAACTTCGCTTCATCCTTGTTTCGAACGCTATCGACATTTTTTGTTAAATTCACAAAATGTTTTGATGCATCTGAAAAGTTGGTCCTGTATCATCTTATCCAAACTATGCTTCTGTCTTTCTTTATTATGTTTTGAAATAACTTTCACAGTCTTTTTTACTTATTTTCTATTGTTTGGATTGAAGATAACTGACTAGAACATGCAAGTCTGGTCCATTCTGCAAATGCATCCGTTCTTAAATGATACTACGAATTTGAATATGTTACATTTGTTGTAAACAGTGGAGGTTTCCGTTTTCATAAACTAGTTGAGGCTTTCTGGAAAATTAAAAAAAAATCAGCTTATTTACAATTTTGTACCAATTTAAGCAGCAGAGCATTACTTGGGTATTTAACAATATGTCTTTTATGGTGACATAATAAACAAAATAAGGTGAATCAAAGGCAGACCGTATAACAATTGTTTTGCTGTGAGTATGATCCTTCTGTCACTCAACATGGTACTTGAACAGTATACAGCCTTGTACATTTGTACAAGCGTATTCTTAAGGCTTGAACTCTAATTGTCTGTGATGGCGGAACTCCATTAATAGAAAGGGTCCTGTACATGTACTCTTTGATTGTCGATCGGACTCATTTGGTCATTCCTTGCGTGACCTCTCTCCAGCCGGCAGAAGATTGAGTATCAATTGTTTTGGTACGCTCCATGCGTTTGATATCCATTATCCATTTCCATATTCATATGACTATGCGCTTCTTCAATATTGTTTGTTACAAAAAAGATCATGGTGTGAAATAGAATTTTTCTTATTTCTAAATGAAGTATACCAGCGAAGAAGAAGTACATTGTCACCATCGCAGTTCAGGAATAAAAGATCCAGGAGAGTATGGCAAAATTGCATAGTTTCCATTAACAAGGCAAAAACGAATCCCTGAATGGAGTCAGGACTAGGTGCTCAGGAGGAGTGAGCGTCCTCTCACTGCATGAAACACCCACCATGAACAACAATTCCCATCAAGTACAAACATATAGATATAACTACATTGGGGTTTAAACTATATTATCTTTATTGTAGACGAATAATGCATATATTTTTAAACCAAGATAGGATGAAATAGAATTTAAAAACAAAGGAATTGTCTTCTCTGATGAGCGAATGTGTTGTTTGTTTCCTTGATGCTTTCCGGCTGCATATCATTGACATAATCGTATGGGAAATTTCCTTGTTCCTCTATTATTATTCCGAATAATCTTTGACTGTCTAATGCACCGACAACACATTACCTGACATCATGTTTTCCTTATAACATTAATTTGGTTCCTCTCTTCCTTGTATCTTTGTTTTATGTAAAGAAGAGAGCAACACGTCTTTTCTCATCAATGTAGTTTGACTCTAAAAAGGTGCGTCATTGGGCACGATTTTGGATCATTCTTGCGCATATCCTGTACTAGCACGCATTGAGTTTTAATAATATTGCTAATTCATTTTATTATGGGCAGTATATCATATCTGATTCTACTGAATTCTTTAATTGATTACTCACTCGAAAGCGGGTAAGTTTGAAAATTTGATTGAAACTGAATGAAATATGCGTAAGAAAACATTTCTTAGTAATTTCGATAAAAAAGAAAAAAAGCGGATAAGCTTTCAAATTTGATTGGAACTGAATGAAAATGCGTAAGAAAATATTTCGTAGTAATTTCGATTAAATATAAGCTGGGGGTACTTTTGTACTGTTCTCGAAAGTAAATAATAAACCCTTGAATTTGGTGGTACGTATGCAATACTATTGACTTTAAGTGATGTAAATAGTGGTGTACATTGATAATTATGGGAACTTGAATATCGATATTTTGAGATTTTCAATTCGTATCGATACACAAATGCTGAGTATCGATACTTTCAAAACATTTGCTAAAAATAGAATCCTACACTTTTAATTCGAGTTTCTTTCTTATTTTCATGTTTCTTCTGAACATTCTCTGATTACATTAATGTTAGACACACTAATACAAATAAAACTTCTACCATATTTATATTCAAATAAATTGGGTTACCAGTGTGACGTAACGTCCAAGTTTTGAACGTAGGGATATTCAACGTTAGAATACTTTTGACGTTGTATATCGCTGATTTTGCGATGTTTGTACAAAATTAGGGCGTCTTATAGTGTGGTACATGCTGCAAATTCACCTGTGTTTTAAATGAAGTTACTGAATTTAAAGAAGTTTTATATTTAACTACCTGGTGAGTGTCCCTGCTGGTGGACCAGGAGCGAGGGCACATATAGCCAAGTTTGATCAACTTCAGTTGTTCGTCTGTCTCTTCTACGCATTCGAAATTTATGTTTCCACATTTCTTGGAATTTCTAAAACGTGGGTCCTGTAGCATCATATCCCACCTATGCTTTTACGTCTATCGGTACATTTTTGGACATCATAATTCTCATACTGTTTGGCCATTTTACATTGTTTAGATTAAGGATCACTGACGTTGGTTAAGTACCCGAAACGTGAATGTCTGGTCCATGCTGCAAATTTCGTCTGTTTTTTAAATGATGCTATTGAATATGAAGACGTTTAACATTAAGCAAAAATGTAAATGTAAGAAATGACTGTCTTATTTTTGTTGTTCATTGGGTGCAAAATTCGTGATCACGGAATTTGCACATGGTCATCCAGAATTCTTTGGTAAACATGCACATGTAGCCAAGTTCGATCAATTTCGGTTGATCGTTTCTTCAACGCATTCTAAACTTTCTGATATCAAAATTTCCTGAAATTTCTAAAACGTGGGTCCTGTAGCATCATATCCCACCCATTCTGCTACGTCTTTCGGTACGCTTTTTCGACATAGTAACTTTCATACTTTTTTGGCACATTACATTGTTTAGATTTGAGGATCACTGACGAGGGTTGAGTACCCGAAACGTGCATGTCTGGTCCATGTTCTTAAATGATGCTATTCAATTTGAAGACGTTTACATAGAAACACTTTCCACACCTGTCATTGCCATCTTTTTATTCATTTTTTTTTGGTTCTTGAAATAATGAAAACTATTCATTTCTTGTTCATTTTTGTTCTGTTAAGGTTTTCATCGATTACACAAAATATCCATTTATGGATTCATTTTGATGATTTATTTGAGAAAAATGAAAAAATATCATTGAAAGAATAAGCATTGTATTGTATTTAAATTTTTATTTCAATATACAGCACTAGTTTTGATAGGTAAAGCTGATCGGTACCGAAAAATATGAATGCATAAATTTCACACTATAATAGAGTTTAAGAAGATTCTAACGATAATCTCAACAACACTCACAGTAGAGCACCAATTTGAGCATCGACGGACCTCTAGCAATTAAGTCAATTAAAGTTTTATTCAAAGTTTGTAACCTGTTTTATTGTATGTTAACAAAGAAAAGTCAAATAAGAATCAAATAAGTGCAGAATCAAATAAGTGCATTTCAATACTTTTTGTATTTTCTTCTATAAATGTGCTATTTTTAGCAACAGATTTCTAGCATTTTAACCCAAATAAGAAGAAATCTTGATTTTCATCTCTGACCAATCAATTTACCTTCATAAAAAGTTTATTTGAGTGAATTCTGCAATTTTCACATGGTTTATATAAAATCGTTGAAATTCTTTCACTCAGAAATGACATGCCTTAAACATCCAGATATGAATGATATAATGATATAAACTAAATACAAAACCCAAACAAAATTCAAATATGAGAAACAATTTGCATACATATTCAACACATACTCATTTCTCTATTTTTTCACGTGTCAACTTTTTTTGCCATCTCGTAGACTGTATTCCTTTTCATATCCTTGGAAACAAGAACTTGAGACAGTCTACTAATACCACATCAGTGCTATAGAAGGAAGGAGAGGATAAAGAGAAACATAAATGACAATCAATATTCACTGAATGACTTCCAGATGTGAGAGTTCTTACCCCTGATATATAAAAAAGAATGATTCCCTGTGTTTATGGATAATCCCCAGTGCCTAGTTTCACAAAAGTTCTTACGAGTTTCAAATTAAGAACTAAATGATTAAAAGTTAAGAAAATTCTTGAAACTCTTTATATATATCAGTATTTTTTGTGAAACTGGCTGCAGGGGTATAATGACATCCTCATTATGTTTGGTTCGAAACTAAAGCTATTTCTTCCCAGACAGTTCCATTTCTTGCTCACAAAAAAGTTCTCTTCATATAGGCAGGTGGGCGATAGAAGACTTATCTATCGATTACAATATTATAAGACGACATTTAAAATTGAGGGTGATATTTCTACAATGATGACATGCATTTACCTTCAAAATAAGGGAGAGAAAATCTCAATTCAATTAACATTCAAGGTACATGGCTAATAAGTACATAAAACGAACGTTTAATTACCTGTCTTCCATATGCAAGGTGTCGAAAGAATTGTGTCAGGAGCGAGAGTGATGCTTTGGGTGAAAACATGATTTTTATGAAAGAAAATCACTAGAAACAGTCAAATATGTACACTATTTTTGAAAATACGTATTATGAATATTTGAATTTATGAATATGTAGTGATTGAAATGTCTTTCCTATTATGTTTATTTCATGTATTTCATGTTGTCATTTCATCCAAAATACTATCGAAATTAAAGGAGGTTAACATCTTAGCACCATCCATCCAATGCTATTTTGAACATAGATTTTATTTGGATATGCTACTAACACGACATTACAGGAAATTTGGAACCGCTAACTCTCTGTAAAGTGAAAACATAAATTTAAGTTCTTAAAATACAAGGGCGCTGGTGAAATGAAATTTGGAAGCATCACTGATGAGAATTTAATATTCGAAACACGTGACTGTGCATAATGAATTAATTTGAAATTTTCCGTATTTCCGAAGGTATAGAGTTGGAATCCTTCCGCACTATCATGATCTTTTTCTAAATATGCCTTTGTGGTTTCGGCAAATGATTATGATTTTTCAGAAAACTTTATAAAATTTAAAGTAAAAGGAATAGGAAGTAGTCTCCCTTTATCGTTATGTAGCCCTAAAGTAATGATTTAATGATCTACAAAACAGCTAAATGGTATCCATACTCTGTTGATATAATTCGTGAAATATGCTTATTTTGAACTTTTTTGTACAAACCAGCAGCTTGAAATTAGTTTTTCTATATGTGAATTTTATGAGCCATTCTCCGTAAGCATAAAAAATATTTTGAAACATTTAAATGCTTGGAAGGTCAGTAGTAAGTTATTGGTTGCTATGTCAACCAAACAATAAGCATCTAAAACCAGTATTTTAAGCATTTTTCTTAATAATCTGGATTTAATGATGATATAAATTGCATTTTTCGGATATTTACTGAATATCTCCTAACCAACTGAGTAATTGTGTATAATATCAACACTTGTGATTTGTTTTATTGCAATTTTTTTTTAATTTCTCCAAAGCAACGGACCTTTACAGCACTACAACTAGAAGAACAAAACAAGAAAATGAGATATTTCTCAATTGTCTCTTAATTTTCTTATTGCAGCTTATAACACTATATTTAAAAAATATAGTTCGTGTAAAAGAAGTCATATGAGTTTTTTGTTTGTGGTTGCCATGGCATTGGCAATATTCACAGACGCTAGAATAACATAATGTAAGCAATCTTTCTCATATTTATTTTTATTCCATATAAATTGACTTTGAGGGATATTTACATAGTATATCTTAGGCAGCCAAACAATTTGAGAATAGCCTTTAAAAAATCATCGATAGCAACGGGTCATTGCATTAATATATCCAGAAAATAACTCATAATTATGACATATTTCTAAATTTGTTTTTTTTATTTTGAGCACACTTTCCACTTTTATTTAATGTTAAAATTGTGGTATGAAAGAAGTCAATATTTGGTATGGGGTTGTATGGGTTTCATGCTTATATAAATTCATTTAAGGGAAGTTTTGCTTTACCTTACTTTACCAGCGCAGCAATGTCTTTGAATGAGCTCATTACTGAATTTGTTTTATCGATGCATCTTTTATAATTTTGCATAGCATCTGATCATAGAAATATTTTTTTCTATAACAAATATTAAAGAATATGATGTATTTGTCAATGACAAAAAAAAACCCCTTTAAATAGTTTGTACTTTTTTATGAAAAAAAGTCAGATGTCTTTCTGATGGCATCCCTCTCCTGAAATTTCCATCTCCAGAAGTGCTGCATATTTTTAAAAAATTGAGATGTCAGAAATGGGTCTGCCAGTCAGCCCCCTTGCGACCATATTTGAGGGGACGGACAGGGTGAAAGGTAGGGGCGGGAGGGGGAGGGAGGAGAAAGGGAAGGGGAAAGGGTGGGGAGGGAGGGAGAGGAAGGGGGCGGGAGGAGTTATGAGGGGGCGAAAGCGGGAGGTAAGGGAAGGGTGAAAAAAGGGGGGATAGGGTGGGAGGGAGAGAGAGAGAGAGGTATCCCCCTGTCCGCCCCCTATATTTGTAGACCGATCGACTGAAAACACAAACTTGTTAGAGAACGATTGATGTAAGTCTGCATTAAATTCTGTACTCTGAAGAGGAGATGTAGAAATTGTGTCAGTCAATCAGAACCCCTGGTGGCCATATTTGTTGACAAGCTGATATAAAACACAAACATGGTGGTTTTACTTACTTTTAAATTTCGTGAAGTTCGGTTGCAGCAGTTGTAGAGGAGATGTCGCAAATGCATCAGCCATTAATAATAATTTGCAGCCACGTTTGATGACTGATTTTACACAAAAATGTAAAGCGCCTTGAGTACTACCCAGTTAACACAAAACATTTTCGAAACATTTTCAAAAGGTTTCAAAAAGGTTCTGTTGTATCATTTCTAGCAAAACGTTCTAAGAACATTTTAAAAACTTTTTGCGGTAGTAGCGAAATGTTTTTATAACGTTTTAACAACATTTAAAAGTGATGGAAGAATTGAACTATTTGAAGATATTTTCAAAATGTTACAATAACGTTGTTGAAACATTTATATAAAATGTAATGAAAATACATTTATACAACAAAACAGAAAAATGTTTTAAAGATGTTTTAAGAACATTTTGAATTTTTATTCAAATAAAAGTTCTGATTCTATTGGGAGTCCGCTGGTCGATAAAGGACAGGGTCCACTGCCTCGGATCAGCCCTAGTGCAATTAAATTCAAACAACAAATGTTTAAAACATTTTAAAAACGTTTCAAGTATTTATAAATTTTATTGGCTAGTTTCAAATCGTAATATAAATGATATTGCTGCATTTATAGCGATCTTTAGTTTGATTTTCAAAAAGACCATATGTAACATTTGACTTTCATAATTGTCATTTTGTACATTGTTGGTAGTTCCAGAAAAATAAAGACAAGATATAATTCAGAAAGATCAATCTGGTTAACCATGTTAACGCAGGGAAAATATCGAAGTGTTAAGCAAACAAATTTCTACTACAAAACATATAGTTTATGTATAGATACATGCATTTGAATGTTTTATAAAATGAGTTTGAAACATTGCAGAAACATTGTAGAAATGTTTTTGAAACATCTATTATTAAAACGTTTTAAAACATTGTTAAAATATAAATATAAAACATTGATTTGAAATATATAAAAACAAATCATTGCTAAACGTTTATAAAACATTGATTAAATGTTTATAAATAATTGTTCAAATTATGTTTTCCACAAGTTACAAAAAGGGTTATATAAGCATTATAAAAATGCTTTATGATTTAAAATTTTGTCAAATACTGTTAAAACGTTTCAATAATGTTTTGCCGTGTGGAGCTCGTAAAAAAGTTCCCCGCGAGGGGTTTGACAGTAAGTGTTTTGAATATATTTCCCTGACATTGTCGCCATAGCACTTTCTATATAAACATAACGTCAGACAGTGCATGAAGTTTTTATATTGTTTTCATTTTCGTGCTTGAGCATCGACGGCGGGTGCGGCTAGCCAACAGGGGATGCTTACTCCTCCCGGGCACCTGGTCCCACCTCTAGCTTGCTAGGGGTCCGTCGATGCTTAATTTTGTACTCTATTGTGAGTGCTGTTGAGATTGTCGTCAGGATCTTCTTTAACTCATTGGAAACATTTTAAAAGGCTAGTTTAATTATTCTGATTTTTTAATGCAATACTTATAATGGTTATGTTATAAATCGCTGTTAATTCAAACTTTGAATTTAATACTTGCAATGTAAGTATGAGAAAAATACACAGAATTTTATAGTAAGCTGTAAGGGATGTTGCATAACGCTTCTAGAGGGGCGGTTTTATTGTGCAGAGATTGAGATAAGAGGGTAAATTGTTGATCTAGGATATAGGTCAGCATCACGCACAGCAGGATACTGGCCAGTTAACCATGGTAACACGGATTTTAAACCAAAGACAAGAAGTGGGTCACTTATCATTTGCTACGTGCACTGTTCATGACCAAAGTCATGGATTATATATGTATTGGAAAAATTCTACTTTAATTGTGATATACTCATCATTTTATCATCGAAGCGCGGGACAATATACATAGTAAGTACTCAAATATATCATGTATATTTCAGGAATAAAAACTTGTTGGTATTTATGTTAATCGTGTAAATGTGTATGTATATGTATTCACAGTAAAATACATTTCTAACTGTTTATGTTCCTTGTAAAATAAGTCAAGTAACTATTATATATTTTCGATATCAAAATACATGTACATTATTGAAATACTTAAAATAATATTATTATTGTTGCTCAAATATATATTTTTTTCGAAATGATAACTTCATTTGATTTTTTTTTCTTTTTTTACAGAAAGAGCGAAGACATTAGAGAGGAAGCCAAGTGAACCCACAGAAAATGTGTGGATTAATAAAATATCTGATTATAAATAAATGACTTTATCATGAATTATTTTTATCCATGAATAACATTTTGAGAACGTTCCAAGAAAATGTTTTTGAAAACGTTTTCAAAATGTTTTACACACTGATGAAGAGAAACATTTTCGAAATGTTTTTTTTTTCTTGGGGTGGTATATCGTCACTGACGCTGGGAAACCCAAAATAATTCAAAATGTACCTATAATGTTCCTGAAGAACGTTTTGTGAGAATGTTTTAAAACGTTTCAGTATAATGTTTCCAAAAAATGTTTTATAACGTTTTAAAAACCGTCCAAAATAATGTTATCGAAACATTTTTAAAAAAACGTTTTCACAACCAAACATTTTGAAAACGTTATAGAAATGTTACTGTGTTAATTGGGTAGCTTCCTGTAAAAATTCGAGAAATTTTGTGCAGTAATTACAGAGATACTGTGTTAATGGACGGACGAACACAATCAGCTCACGTGAGCCTTTCTTATATGAGCTAAAGATATATCGAATGTACTAGAGCTACTGCTATTTTTTTCTTTGCTAAACATTACCATTTTATTGCAAGGTTGAAAATTGAAAAGATAGGGTTGACAGTGATCATACATATATAAATATAGTCCATTTCAAGTAACTGATGTCCAACTTTATCTAAAGCCCTTTCTTCATGCACATTTTGTTTTAGGGAGGAGTCGTTTAAGAGATAGTTTCACTAGTTTGCCTTATCTAATTTCGAAAATATGCTCAATCTAAACTTCATGTCATGATCTTTCACTGTGTAAAGTTTCCATGGAATATAGCATCATATCCCACCCATCCTTCTACGTCTTTCGGTAGGAATTTTTCATACTTTTTTGGTATATTACATTGTTTAGATTTGAGGATAACTGACGAGGGGTAAATACCAGAAACGTGCATGTCTGGTCCATGCTGCCAATCTGTTCTTAAATGATTCAATTTGAAGACGTTTAACATTAATGGTTGGGGATCAATTGCGATGACAAGGTCTGGGATTTAATATACATAAAAGTATTATTTCAAGAGTCAGGTGAAGATTTCGTCATGCACATCTGTATACAATGACCTTTAATTGTATTAAATTAAATTGAATTCCATTGATTGGTTTAGGATGAGTTGCAATGACAAGGTTTGACATTTTAAATGCATTTCCCTTTCCTCATACCCATCTACATAATTACAACAATCTTACATGGTGTGAAGTTGACATCCATTCAATAGTCTTGGAGGAGTTGCGATGACAGACGTCTGTATACATACAGACGGGGGAACAGACGGACGTCCGGCCATGGTTAATACAATTTATTTGTATACGTGATCTTTAACTACTTAAGATTAATTTGTATTTTTCTTTAAATACTTGTTACCCATTGAGACCCCTTAACAAAATATTGGGTTTTTTATGCAAAAAAGAATACAAATTGTGTAAAGATTTATAGACAAAGCTAAGAAAACCATTGATAAATATAAACATAGATAAAACATTTATTCTTTAATGATACCTCTATGTAAAGCATTGCTATGATATGTTGTTATGGAAAAATTCATAGGGTTTTTAGCTCACCTGAGCTATTGTCATAGCGTGCCATAAGGCGTCTTCCGTCCTTCGTCCGTCGTAAACTTTGAACATTTTCGACTTCTTCTCCAGAACGGCTGAAACTTGGTAGGTATGAATTATGCGGAAGGGTTCAAGCTCTATACCTTCTTGAAGAAATTTTCAAACCAATTTTCATGCACCAGACACGTGTTTCGAATATTAAATTGTCATCAGTGATGCTTCCAGCCAAAAAAGCTTTTCGTAAGCTGCCCAAATTAATTTCACTAGCGCCCTCTGGTGTTTTTTTTTAGAATTTAAATTTATGCATTTACTTTACAGAGAGTGCGCGGCTCCAAATTTCCTGTATGGTCAATTCAGTAGCATATCCATATAAAATCTATGTTAAAATAACATTGAAGGGATAGTGCTAAGATATCAACCTTCTTTAATTTCGATGATAATTTTCGGTGAAATGGCAAGTTTCCGAAATAGCAAAAAATATAGATAATGTTACATTGATAATGGGCCAAAAGAAAGTTTCTTTCAGGCGACAGAGCTGGAAAGAAGTGATCATACACTTGATAAACATCAAGTAACTGCTCTACATGTACACTGCAACAAGAAATAAGTGTTTATATTAATAATGCGGAAGGGTTCCAACTCTATATAGATATTTTCTTGAAAAAAATTTCAAACCAATTTTCATGCACCAGACACGTGTTTCAAATAATAAATTCTCAGCAAAAGTGCTTTTCATAAGCTTCCCAAATTAATTTCGGTAGCGCCCTCTGGTAAAGTACTAATGGTGTTCTTGCTTTACGTCCGGATCCGTCAACAGGTGGCGCCCCAGAGGCAAAAGTAGGTTGGGGTATTCTTTTTTAAAAACGTTTTCTTCAGAACAAAAGCACGTATCGACAAAGTGAAAGCATCAGGATAATCTAGAGAGACGTCTCAAGATGTTTTGTTATTTTTATGTCCCCTCCAAAGTCGGATTTTCGACACTTTTTTTTATGTCTTTTTGGACTTAGTCAGAAATGCACATTTTTTCACTATTTCTTTAAAAAACTCAATAAGATATGATGTTATTTACTAAAGCCTATTGAGCTCAAGTGGTAGCTATGTATTTTATGCTAGAATATTTTTTTCTTAATTTTTATGAATTGTTTTCTTATCATAAGTAACAAGGAAGACGAGGGTTTCATACATTTAAAGCTTCTTTTTCATAACCACTTTTCAGATTTTCAAGAAACTTGATAGGTATAAGAAAAGAGGAGAAATCCAACAAGACCCTTTTGCAGCACCAACAGCAAAACACCCAATGCAAAGACGAGCATACTAAGAGACGAAAAAGAGACAAACGACATATAAACATCAAACACAAATGACTAAACGTAAACGAACGAGACAAGTGGGCAACCGTTACCGACTTTGGACGGCCAGTTGCTACACAAGTAACAAATGGTGTGGTTATCCTGGATTACGTGCGCACATCCCTATCACTTATAAGATTACCCAGAGGTCTCGAATAACGTACTTTTATGGTGTAAAACAACCACTGTAAGATGACCACACACAAACAAGAGCGCAAAACACAGAGGCCCAAGCAACACCGATGAATATGTAAATGATATAAAAAGAGGGCGTACGTAAAACAGTCTGTGCTCTGCCGGCTGTAGCGAGTTCATGTATGTTATCACCCAAAGAGTCCGACTGACATTCAGAGAGGACAGGTGATCGGGGCCATGTCTTCTCTAAAGAGGTTTGGACGGGTCCATCATGGAATCCCGTCGTCACAGTCAGTCAGAAGGCAAGTATTTATAATGCGCTGGTGCAAGACTGTAGATTGGTCAAGTACCAAGTCTAGTGTCCGTCTCCCGACATTTGGATCAAATCCACGGTATAAAAGGCGTTTGATGATTCTGACGTATTTTTATTGTTATGGTGTCTACCTTTGATCCTTCTAATTTTGTGTACCATATCACCATTTTTTGTTTACCATATCACCATAAAAGTCAGGTTGTGTGATACCCAATGTAATGAAGTATGTTGCTTGTATAGATCCGAATTTTAAATGAAGTTGACAATAATTTTTGTAAAATTTCCAGAAAGTCTTAACTAGGTTATTGAAGCGGAAACCTTGGCCTAAAAATTCTTGGTAAGTTGTAAATTTTCTATTGTGAAAATTCAAACTATTAGTACATAGTCTATCGTACCGGATGAGCTGTAATATGTAAATGCCGTTTGACGATAGTCTTGGAACATCACCGTCAAGCTAGGGGAAATTTACTATGCTGAATCAAAAATCATATCCTTTGCAATATTCACTTGTATAAATCTTTCCGTTTACAATTTTGATATTTAGGTCCTAAAATTGTGTTTCTGTGTTCTTGACATTTACCGTGTAAAGTTTTAATTATCATGGATAAATTTCGTTCTGATATAATTCAATAGCAGGATTGTCAATATTCAGAATATCATCCAGATACCTAGAAGTATTATTGAAACATTTCAAATCATCACATTTTCTTTGCTTTTGAAGATATTGGATAAATTCTTTTTCATAAGTATATATGAATAAAACTGCAACAAGAGGCGCACAGTTAGTACCCATAGGAATTCATTCAACCTGCTTGTATAGATCCTCACCAAATCTAACATAAATATTGTCCAAGAGGAAGGACAAGGCATAACACAGGTCACTACATCTCCATGATTTGTATGATTTGTAGTCTGTTTAGGAAAAGAAACCCTTTGATTCAGATTTACAAATGTAAGTTTTCCGCTCTCGATCAAAACTACATTTAAGGTTCAAGGATACACCATCCGAACAACAAATCACTTCGGAGTCTCTCTCGTCGCCAAAATCGACGTCACGTTGTCTTTGACGTCACGAAAAAACGCGCCAAAATTGCATCGGCACTCTTATTATTTGACGCTGACTCACCTACATCCTGAAACATGAACTAGTATTTTAGGGATTGTGCTAAATAAAACTGCCGTATTTTAATAAGATTTGGACTTCTATCGTTTTACTTTGATGTAAAACAGTTCTTTGATGGGTATATTCATTCAGAGAAAAGGCTTACAGCACATTCTGCCGCTTGCCGTCATCTACATGAGAAAAAGGAAATTTGATCCTGAACAAGTCACACTGACCTTGAGGATGACCTTGACCCACGTTGGATGTCATAATGCTGAATATCCCAGCATGTTTGATGAAAAATGCGAATACCGACTTACTTACATTATATGATCTACATAAATACGTAAATGCAAGGAATACTGTTTTTATTGTATTACATTGAAGTACACTAAAATTATTTTGGAGTCAAGAAAGAATTTGTCAATAAACGCCTATAATGACATATGTGCACGTAGACCAGTAAAAAAAAGGATGAGGAGGGGGGGGGGGGGTATGGAACGTTTATGATATCAATCGAAGAGAGAACTCAGTTGCAGCACTGTTTTACTGTTACAAGTCAGTCATTGTCTATATGGATTTTTTTTAAATATTTAAAAAGTCCTTTTGAATGTTTTCTGTTTTGAAACACAGATTCTTACAAATAGGTTTCAAAACGCCGAGCAATTATAAGGCGACGTCCTGGTTCAAAACGACGTTGTTCGTGCTATTGTTTACCTTTTCTTAGAAGAAAACAAATGTCATGCGGAAATAAATATGATTTTTCATAAATATAGGAATTAAAAAAAAAATATTTCAAAATGATATTCTGTCACAAGGCCGATTTTAGCCCTTCCCGGCTTTTCTCCTCATCCAAAACCAATGGATAGCAACATACATGTACTAAGCCTGTATATTTTATATAACGTGTGATTGCACTTACATTCAAGTATTAGTAATTTTCTTTGCGTATTCTTTTATCTGAATACATTCTATTTATTTATAATTCTATTCATAAGACATACATCTTGTTTTCATCGCCCCATTTCATTCTGGGCCGTTTTTATTTCTTTATCAACTTGATTTGATGTTCAAATGGCCAAATGCATCACGTGACGTCATTTGCTTAAAACTGTTGCAGGCGTTAATATTACTAGTATAATGGGTAAAAATTATAAAATGGGTTACAGAATTCACATTTTGATCAGTTCTATTTCCAATTGATATATGGATGATAAATGGAGTAATTTAGATGAAAGGTTCAGGAGATATAAATCCAAATAGAGCACGGAGGGGATATCTTGCCAGCATTTTGTGACAAAATCTGGAGGGGGGTAAGGTCATAATTTTGTATCAAACTTAAAATTTTGTTCGATGATTGCAACATTTATTTTTATTGTTGAAAGATATGTTAACTTAGATTAAGATAGCAAATTTTCCGCTTATTGGCATGTTAACAAAGTACTTAAACCCGTCATTTACTGGTTGGACTCTAAAAATAATGGCGTCAAGAGTAGAGCCTAAAATGGTATAATATTTACTATTTCATAGAATTTGACTTACCAGCATTGATGTATTTTCTATTTTTATTTGTTTTAGACCTTCTTTCGTTATTAAAAGAATGACCATATACATTCATGCATCACGTTTAAAATAACAGGGGTCTATTGATGATATGATGCAAATTCGGGGAAAATTAAAGAAATATTGGACATGTACTTCTTTGGAAGGTCATAAATCAAATGGAAGCTCGATGACATATACTTTTTTCATTAAAATACTATACATTATATTGTTCTCTACCAATAAAATCAATAAAACTTAACCTGTGATGTTTAATAGTGTTTTGGGGGTGTTTTGGAAGGGTGTAACCATGAACCTTAATAAGTTTAGAAAATCGATCGTTAGTTTTGTCATGAGGAAGCGTGGTGTACATATACTCATAAAAATGTAATGCATAGTATTTGTTCATTTCATCCTGAGTACAGAAGTAACATAATTACATTCATAATGTTATTAGACAAAATGAAACCAAATGTAACCTATGCTTCAAACGGGAAACTCTTTAGTGTTTCTAAATGTAAGTTAAAACGGCTCAAAAACAATATGCCATCGATGTTCTTTTAGAGGCGAAATTGTTTATTATTCAGGGATCTGTATGCGCTCGTTTTTCGTATAATTTGAAAATCGTTTGATTCGATGGACTAACGAATACAGCATACTAAACAGAAACAATCTTATAATGGCGAATTCACGACGCATGATGATGTTTTATTCCATGACGTCATCCAAAGTTCGCCGCATTCCATGATTCGAAAGAAATTTGTTTCATAATGACGAAAAGCCTCTTAATCTTACCTTTTAATCCTTGGAACTTTTCAGAGTATTACTCACTTACAAATGAGAGTCATTCGATCAAGTCGCAGTATCCTAACACATGACAACGGATATTGTAAGCATGTATTGCATTAAAGCGGAAATGACCCGAACTTAGAGTCGAAATCTTCCATGGGCATCAATGAACTTTGACTTGAGTAAAAATTAAATTCCTCATAAACATGGTTGATGCATAAAAAACATTAAAAAGTCGAAAATTAAAAATTTTATATTTTTAACCAAAAGAGTTTTTTGGATAATCAAATCACATGATCAATAGCTTGTGCATATTAAGTAATAATAATACATTATAAAAGTGTACTATGCGTTTCCTCTTTTGAGGAGTATATTATAGAAGTCGTATGAAGAAATAGTATTGGCTTGGAAATTTCCAGATTTCATATTGTCAATCACATCCCCTGAATTCTTTATAGACCAAAATAGATATATGTCGTTCCTGTTTAGAACAGTTTCACAATATCTAGTTACATGTTCTTTAATAACCGTACGTGCTGACGTCAGATTTCTAGACAATTTTGTAGTGGAACAGTTGCTAGAATGAGCAATAAATCGAAATTTGTAAGGAGACTTGTGCAGTTTTGGTATGCAATATAGTGTTGGGATATCCAATTCAGAAAAAGAGATATTGAATGAAGATAATTCCCTGTTATGTTTGCTCAAAATGTTAGATGAAATTTCATTGCTTTTGATATACGTATTAGTAGACAAAAGTTCCGAAACTAATGTTGGTATGTAGTAACGTTTTAAAATGATAATGGTGTTGTTGGCTGCTTTATCAGCTG
Source organism: Pinctada imbricata (assembly GCA_033119305.1). Lineage (NCBI taxonomy): Eukaryota > Metazoa > Mollusca > Bivalvia > Pterioida > Pteriidae > Pinctada > Pinctada imbricata. Next base: position 13,642,517 of record VSWD01000004.1, on the reverse strand, counting down.
GTACAAAGACATAGTTTTCATGTTAGTCACTTAACTTGGATTTGAAATATCTTTCAGAATTGGAACGTGGATTTTGAAAGAGATGATTTTTATGGAAGTTATCTTTTCGAATATCCGTTATATCTAAAGTGAGGTTTTTCTAGTCATTCAGAAGTACTCATGGTCCCTAACAAGTTTTGATGTTTTTCGTCCAGATCTGCCAACAGGTTGCGCCGCCATAGACAACAATAAGTCACGGGGGTAGCATCCTATGACAAAATTCGTCTTAAGAACCAAAGCAGATATCAACAAACTGAAAGCATCAGGATGATCTAGAGATACGTTTTCAGAAGTGTTGTTATTTTTGGTTTCACTCCAAAGTCAAGCTTTTTCCTTTGACAAACTTCTTGTATGGTATGCTTTCTTAAAAAAGTTTTCAGGTGAGCGATCGAGGCCTTCTTGGACCTCTTGTTTAATAAAAATATGTTTCGACTTCTTTTGAATGTTGCTAAGCTTTGAAATTAAGATAAAATAAATTTCCCTGAAAGTGAAATATATCACCATTAAACTAAAAAAAGAAAAAGCGTTAGAATCACTCAAAATAAAATTATTCTATCTTCCAGATATATATTTGTCATGGCAATCACGAATTCAATGCTGACTTCTATTTTATACGAATAAGGAATTTATATGGCATTTTCAAGGAAATCAGTCAAAAATGAATCAATTTGAGAGAATTTTGAATAAATTATTTAGCTGGCTCAGATATATTCAATAAATATCCCTAAAACTCTATTCATATTAACATGAAAAACTAAAAATGTTGGAAAATTTCTAGAATGATGTAAGAGTTATTCTAGCTTTCAGTTGTACCGTTGCCATGGCAACTGCAGATAAAATACTGTCATCTTTTGTAACACAATTCTTTTTTTTATTATTAAAAAAAGAAAGTGTGTTCAGCTTCATAGACATATTTTAAGAAAATATTTAGAAATCTTTCAATAATTTGATATTTTTCCAGATATGTTGATGCAATGATCCGCTGCTTTTGAGGATTTTTAAGGTTTTTTTCAAGAAATCAAATCAGAAATGAATCATTTTGAGGAAAATAAGGAGAAAATGCTTAGCTCGCTAAGGTTTAATACAAAAATATCTCTCAAAGTCAATTCATATCAACAAAACATTAACAATGATGAAAAATTGCTCAAATTATGTTTTTCTAGCTTCTAGATATACCGCCGTTGTCATGGTAACCAGAAACAAAATACCGACTTTATTTACATCAAACTATTTCTTTGTCATTGAAATAGACAGCGTGTTAAGCTTCATCAAGAATATTAAGAAACAATTGTGAAACATCTCATTTCCGTGTTTGACAGTAAGTGTTTTGAATACTTTCCCTGACATGGTCGCCATAGCACTTTCTTTATAGACATAACCTCAAACAGTGCATGCATTTTATATATTGTGATCATTTTCGTGCATGAACGTCGACGGTGGGTGCGGCTAGCCAACAGGGGATGCTTACTCCTACTGGGCTCCTGGTCCCACCTCTAGCTTGCTAGGGGTCCGTCGATGCTCAATTTTGTGATCTATTGTTGTTGCTGTTGAGATATTCGTCAGTATCTTCTTTAACTCATTTGTGTAACACCTATGCCCTTTGCCATGTGGAGCTCATAAAAAAGTTCCCCGCGAGGGGTTTGACAGTAAGTGTTTTGAATACTTTCCCTGACATGGTCGCCATAGCACTTTCTATATAGACATAACCTCAGACAGTGCATGCACGTTATATATTGTGATCATTTTCGTGCATGAACGTCGACGGCGGGTGCGGCTAGCCAACAGGGGATGCTTACTCCTCCCGGGCACCTGGTCCCACCGCTAGCTTACTAGGGGTCCGTCGATGCTCAATTTTGTGCTCTATTGTTAGTGCTGTTGAGATGTTCGTCAGGATCTTCTTTACCTCATTTGTACTTCTAGTTGTAGTGCTGCAAAGGTCCGCTGCTATAAAGAAATAAATCTTTTTTGCAATAAAATAAATCACAATTGTTGGATTTTTACGAAATTACTCTGCTGGTTAAGAGATATTCAGTAAATAACCTCTAAAGGCTATTCATATCATCAAGAAATTCTAAACATCGCGAAAAATTGCTTAAAATACAGTTCTGTTTTTATGCTTATTGTTTGGTTGCCATAACAACCAATGACTTACTACTGACTTTTCACGCATTAAAATGTTTCAGAGATTACATTCTTCTATTGAGTATCATAATTGCTTGGTTTCGTCTTGTATGATTAAAGATTCTTGCGGCAATATAGAAATTTCGAAAAACAGTGATGTTGCTATGGTAACAATTTTCAAACTGTATTTTCTTTAAACAAAAAACATATCTCTGGATTATTTTTATATATTTTGACCATGAATGATCATTGATTCATGTGCTAAGTTTTATTTTAAGTCTGATTTTCCCCATGTTGGGATTTTTTCTATGCAATACAAAAATATGTGATTTTTTAAGTTACAGTAAAAGGTCAAAATATTGAAACTTTATCTTCTGAAATATGTGGTTTCCCCCTAAATTGAACAAAAGTTTATATTTCTTGTAAAAGATCTAGGTTCATTGTTCAAAATGATATGTAAACAATTTTGCTAATTTGAGATTCTAACTGTTTAAATAATACCTGAAAGTGGCAAAATTAACACTTTTTCAAGCTCCATTTCTGACCTAAAACAAAATGTCTGGTTACCATTACAACGGCTATTTAAATTCCAAGACAAACATCTTTTTTATGGTCAGGGAATCAAACTTGCCTATGACGATGTTTGTTTCATACGTGAATGTTTCTATATCTTAATTTTGAAGAAAACACTCGTTATCCAAAAAAAAAAACCCCCGAAACTACGGAGTATTTTGTTAATATTGTTGTACAAATGTGTGTGATGTTTCATCGCAATGCTACACCAAATTATTGTGTGTAATTTTTCAACGGATTTTCCAACAAATCGTTGCATGTGAAGTTTTGGCGGGTGTTGCATGCAAGCAGGAGATGCTTACTCTTCCTGGGCACCTAGTCTCACTCTCATATCGGGAGTTCGCTTCTTTTCATATGGTGGATGTTTTTGTTTGTTTGCTTTGGTTCCTGTTTTATCCTGATTTTGTATGCCTTCGGTTTCTGATTTTCTGAATTATCGATTTTGTGCTGTAAACAGGGATATGGTCATTATCCATATTTGTCATTTCAACAAACTCTGCAAACAGCGACAGAAAGTTTTTGTGAGTGTAATCTATTCCACCATCACATTTTTGTATGTGTATTGTGTGTAAGTTTCCTTGTCTCGTAACTGTTTTAAATAGTACGCAGTGAAGGTGAATGCTGGCTTGGAGGAAACGCTCAAGGTTTTATCACTCGCTTGTACATCTAGGGTGGAAGAACTTTGTGTTCGTTTCGGGACTCTCCTGCCAAAGGCTAATCGTCCTGAACACAGTGCTGCAGTTATTCGAGTCTGGTTCAAATTCAATTAGATTCTCTACCAGTTTTCATTTAAGAATAAGGATAGCAATTTCCCGGATCACCTTTCCGTCAGCGCCTTTCTGATTCTTCTCTGTATGGCCAATGACTTCTAGGAATGCTAGAGCATGTACTGATGTATTGGATTTTCATAACAGAAATTTACAAATAACCAAGAAACTTTTAGGTCAAGCTTTTCGCTTTCATAAGCTTGTATAGACATTCCGGAAATTTTACAACAATAATTGTCAACTACTCTTGAAATTCTGACCCATACAAGCAACATAGTATATTACTTTAGGTATTTCGCAACCTGCATTTTATGGTGACATAATCAACAAAATAAGGAGGATCAAATGTAGACAGAATGACCATCAAAAATGCGTCAGAATTATCAAACGCATTCTATACCGAGGATATGATCGTAATGTCACCAAACGGACACTGGGCTTGGTTCTTGACCAATCTACAGTCTTGTACCAGCGCATCCTTAATACTTGCACTCCGACTGACTGTGACGACGGGACTCCATGACGGGCCCTGTCCAAACCTTTTTAGAGAAGACAGGGCCCCGACCACCTGTTCTCACTGAATGTCAGTCGGACTCGCAGAATCTGACTGAATGTGTAAATCATCATGTAAAAAAAATTGAAAGTGCAATTCGAGTTATCTTTCTTTACTATGTGACCAAAGACAAAAGCATCCGAATTTATATAACCAACTTATCTGAAATATCACAGCAGTGTTCCTTCACTCACAAAGATTTCAATGTGTAAATAAATAGAGCCGAATGCAGATTTTGTGTGATAACATGACAGTATGTGCACATATGTAATGATATTACATGTACCATATGGGAAACTATATTATATGTTTCACTACATTAAATCACTTTACTGACACCTGACTTATTTCTGAATAGATTCGACATATGTATGTAGGTAAACAAGTCTTAACAAAATTTTCAAATAAGTTCAACTTCAGCAAAAAAAATTTGACTATTGTTGATCACTCTAAGCTTACCATTACTTTGCAAAGAAAAAAAAACCAATCGTACTTTCATTCGAATAACAATCTGATTATTACCCTGCACTCAGGCTCGAACCACGGTCTTCCCGCATGGTGGGCAAGAGCTCTACCTCTGAGCTATTGGATCGAGTGAGCGATTATTACAAAGCAAGAACATCAAGACGTCTTACCAACGTCAAGCGACATACTATTTCTTTTTTTTTTTTCATTGTTCATTACATTTCTCTTCACAGATTTTGATAACACCTACTGTCGATTTCTTTTCGTCCCACATGTTATCCGTCCGCCATGTTGTTTTGTTTTGCTACAGTACTAGCATTATGCAAATAAGTGCTTACACGTGTTCGCATTCGGTCTTCTACGGCGAAAAGTGGGTTATTTTAGGATATCCATTTGATAAGCACTAAATGATCATAAGGGCATATATGACTGTTGTAACCAGCTAGTTTCTAATTTCTAAGCACTCGCTTCCATTAAAAATTTGACAAAAATAGTTGATTCATGGTTTGATCTTGACTCGAACAAGTGTAACTTTAAGTAATCCCTCACTATATCCATGTCCTTGTGAATGTTCTTCATCGGATTCCAACTACTCTTCTTGTGGACACGTTATTACTGGTGACCTTAGTAAAGTCAAGAACGATATGTTGAGCGAATTGTTAAAAAGGGTCCCAAATACAGAGAAAGTAAATCCTTTACATGTAACCAAAATTTCAAAATTATCATGGACTGCATACCTAAAATGCATAAGAATCCGTACAAACAACGTTTCATCGCTGGCTCCTCAAAATGTTCTTAGACTGACAAATCTGTATCGATCGTCCTCACCAAAGTTTTATCTGAAAAAAAATCTGGACTTCAAAAATATTGTTCGACAGTGTATTCCCTAAGCGGTATTAACCAGATGTGGATTATAAAGAATTCGAAGGAGTATTTGGAACATCTAAAATCCACTCATTTTAGTCAAGTCCATTCGATCAAAGCCTTGACCTTACTCTACCTACATATCAACATCCAATCCGTATTGACCGAGGTTGTAGAGTCGGGGTGTGGCTGTATACATTACAAATCATATACCTTTTTCCGAGCGTAATCTAGACCGAGAACAGGCCAAAATTTTATTCTTGGGTTTGTATTTTGGCCTGAGACAAGGGTATTAAAAAAGTGAAAGAATTTACAATTATATTTTTTTCAGAATCTGTTCATACCTTGATTTTTTTGTCACTTGTGTAATAATTAGCATTACATTTTCTCATTTCCTTTATCATCATTCGATTTCTTTATGTAAGATTTCTAGTCACTTTTATGTGTACAACTTTACTTTCATTTGCCAACTTCTTTATTTTTAGTTCAAGTTGTCTCGTATTGATGACTTTTTGCTCTGAATTCTTTCATAAGTTTTTGCTCACAAAATCAGAATTATGCATATAAATTTCATATTGGGATGAAAAGTACCGATACAAGTACTGAATACTTTCACAATTTAACCAAACAAATGAAAATGAAATGACAGATGTTGATGATATACTGAGTATCCTTAATTCAATAAAAAACCTCTGGATCAGGTATGATTATGAAATGTTTTCTGTACTTGCTCCCCATTTAGCTGAATTATTCAATTAATCTTTATCTATGTCTTATTTTCCTTCCAACTTGTAAAAAGCTAATGTTATTCCTGATTAATAAAAGGGGGACAAAAATAATGTTACGAATTATAGACCAATATCATTTTAGTCGAGTCCATTCGATCAAAGCCTTGACCTTACTCTACCTACATATCAACATCCAATCCGTCTTGACCGAGGTTGTAGGGTCGGGGTGTGGCTGTATACGTTACAAATCATATACCTTTTTCAAAGCGTAATGACCTTTCTATTCCAAATCTAGACCGAGAACAGGTAAATATTTTATTCTTGGTTGGTATTTTGGCCTGAGACAAGGAAATTTAAAAAGTGGTAGAATTTACAATTATATTTTTTTTTCTTCAGAATCTGCTGATACCTTGATTTTTTTGTTCACTTGTGTAATAATTAGCTTTAAATTTTCTCATTTCCTTTATCATTATAAATAATGAGTGTAATTAATACATTTTTCAAACAGTTTGAAAAACTGAATATCTTAAATTATATACAAAAATATCATGAAATCATCGTGTCTACAAACACAGTAAACCGAAAAAATCATACATGTCTTTGTCTTTATATAAATAATATGTTTCGCCTGTGTCTACAATGATTAAACAGAGTACATGAATAAATGATCAAGATATTTTATTTGTAAAAATTCGGCTACGCTCGCCTGATACTGAATGATCGATGTTTTCGAGGTTCTTATTCTTGAAATGTACCGATTATAGCTATGAAATCCCCCGTCCCTCAAACTTCGAAATGTTACAAATTTTCTGATATTTTAATGCAGTAGTATTTCCAATAAAGTAAATAATTCTTAAATAGATACTTCGGCATGTAAAATAAAGAAGTTACAAAGCGCCCAGGGGTACCACCCACCCCCTGGACCCCCATTAAGACATGAAAGTGGAAAATGTGATCTAGTCATATTACAATATATGTCCTTTCGTCGAGATTGTTGGATGAAATTATTAAGAAAAGTAATATGAATATTTTCCTCTCAACTAAACAACGGAATCGTCAAAGTAGCACATTTTTTTACAAAACGAGAATATCATAAGTTGAATAGATGAAATATGAAATTACAACATTGAAAATTACAGGGTACAAGAGAAAAAACAAATTTCCACCGGATATTAATGGCAGTACCTATTTTTAGTACTCCGACGCGGACTCCGACCTGGTTGATTTTATTGCCACATATATTATGAAGATTCTCATATATGACAACTGCTGATAAAATGTTTATTCTGTTATAAATTAGCCGACCGACTTCCCCTAGCATCCTAAAACTTGTACTTGACCGACTCGTACATCTTGAAATCGTTGTGATAATACCCAATTGGTGACCGACAATGTCTAGATTCAGTAATTTATTTGACCGACGCGGACTTGGACTTCTAAACAGGCTGATCGAGTCGGGCACCTAATTTTAAGTAGTACTTGATCGATTGTTCACTTCAAAACTGATTCTAATTGTATGCATGTGTATCTTCTTTCAAGAACGCGGACCTCTGAATATGAAGTTTGAATACTTGACCGACTTCAAAACCTACTTCAGATTTATACCAACTTGGACACGCCGACTTCAGATTTATACCGACTCTAGCACGCCGACTTCAGAGTTAGACCGACTCGGGCACGCTGACTTCAGAGTTAGACCGACTCGGACATGGCGACGTCAGAGTTAGACCGACTTGAACACGCTGACTTCAGAAGCAAACAGACTCGGACACGCCGACTTCAGAAGTAGGTCGACTCGGCCGCCGACTTCAGAGGTAGACCGACTCGGACGCCGACTTTAGTATTAGACCGACTTCAGTGATGCCGAGTTCAAAATAGAACTTGACTACCTCCGACGCCGACTTGAATGATTAGTAAATGTTATCATGAGCACTATGACTTGACACACTTGGACACCCGATTTGAACAAGCTACTGTGATGGAGAATAAACAATGCGAGTCGGATACAGACTCTGAACAAAATCAAAGCTATCTAGTGAAATGTAGTTGACCTTGACTGTTTTCAAGTTCATTTCTGTGTATTCTTTATATTGTTCTTTTTTTAATCTTTAAACGAAGAACTTATGAATAATAATATCTTGCTAAAAGGATAGGAAATTTTCTTTATGAAAGAATATTATTCACCCTGATATTCATTCAAGTAGTGATATTTCGTACATGGCAAATATATTCTCTCTTAAAAATTGGTTTATCTAGTCAAAATAAACATTAAATTAGATTAAACCAACAGAAAAATGGGAAATTAAAATACCCTTCCCCATCTTGCTACAGAGATATTAGGTCTGATTTATCTCTTAATACATACATGGCGCGTAGCTGCCCATACGCAAGCACGCAACTGCGTACACATCATTTTGCCAAAAAATATAAATGAAGAAATAAAGAAATAAATATATAAAAAGAAAATAATCAAAGTAGAAAGAAAGATGAAAAAATAGAGGAAATTTGGCATTGGGAATGGGCTGAAATTCGGCCCAAAAACAAGGGGGGGAAAACCACTATATAATGGGGATTTCACTCTGCTCAGGTTATAGAAAAGCATCGTCGGAAACTCACAGCCTATTGCCCTACGATCTTACGTAATAGAACGGAGAAGATGTCGTGGGTTTCCGACGATGTAGAAAAGCGACATTTGGATTCCTGTAAAAAGAATCTTAGAGTTAAAAAGTCCACAACTATTATGATGGTTTACACGGAATTATGTAGGAACCCTTTCATGGTTAGGAGAAAATTGAAAACAATCAAATACTGGTTGAAGCAATTAAAAATAGTAAGGAAAATTGTATACCAAGTTCTCTCTATGAAGATTTGTTGGACAAATTTGATAGTCGTTGAAGCAAAGTATACTTGATTTTTTTTACGTGCACTTATTTGAACAGACTGATACTTTTATTTCTAACTACATGTAGTTAATATTCAATGTACAAGTTATATTTCATTGTGAGTGACTCAGATTTTATTATTCTTTAGACGGTTAAATTGGATGCTCATTAGGTTGATTCTACATATTCCATTTTCATGGACTATCGGGTGATTATAAAAAAAACGTGGAAAAGGGAGGCGGAAAACTTTTGACCCCCCTTCTACACACACCATGTGCTTACGTGGGTACCCTGTATGGAAGTGCAAACCCGATCTGGAGAGGGGGAGGGCAGCGGGTCAAGGGCAGAGCTCTGGTGGGGGGTTTTCTCAATAATTGTAATGTGAAAAACCACAAATTTTCAGTAAAATCAGACCACTGGGACTAGTTCTTGAGCTAGTATTTCACATTGATAACAGGAATTTCACAGTGTTAATAAAATTCATTGACGAGTCGCAATTCCCTATCTAATTCCCTGGGATTTTATTCAATAATATCATATTTCAAACGCGGTTCTAAAAGCAGTACCCTCTCCCTAGAAGCAAAATAAATGCTGATTTTCCCTGTTCTTACGTTTATTTTTTAATAGCTTGAGTCTTCTGGACCCCCAGACAGCTTACAACCAAATCTCCCCTCAATAGAAATTCGATTCACCCCCTTAAAGCCTCCTACCCTCTTTCTTTTATTTCTTTCATAGCTTGAATTCCCCATCCCCAAATTTCTTCTGATATCATTCTCTCATCCGACTTTTTATCTGAAAATTTTTTTTTTTCAAATATATTTTATTTTCATTGTTTTTATGATATATATTTTTTCATTCATTCATTTTCTTTTCTTTTTTTTTCTTTTTATAATGTGCAAGCCCGGGCTCATTGGCTTACATGGCAGCTACGATCCTACCTAGGGTTCGTTGCTTGTGTCTGCAGCAGTCACCTCGCCGCATCTTTCTTCGTCCTTTGATTCCATCACAACCCCCTCCCCATTAAGAGATAAGCAAAATACAAAGATAGGACTGAAACTAGATGGCTACTGCTGCAAGCAAAAGACGGATTCCTCCTTTATTAGACCTTCCTCGGAACTGAAGTGTTAAAATGCGAATAAAGAAGATGGAAAAAATAGTTTCTTTTGTACTTTATTCACATCATCAAATGAGTCAAAAGAGCTTATGTGTAACTTGGGACTCTTATTTATCAACAAAATAGAAGAAATACATAATAAATACGTTTCATGTTTACGAAAGATTTAAATTCCACGATCTATCAATGATATATCCTTTGAAATTACTATCTCCAAACAGAATTGCACAATTATTTTGCAATGAGAAAATTTCTATAAAAAGAAAATGACAACAGCATGAATGTAAAAAAAGTAATGCTAATAAGAAAAGGAAACAGAGAACAAGAATTAAAGAGGTATCTTTCTTAAACCATGAGATAGACTACTTGTTTGAAGAATGAATAGTATAGGACAAAAACTGAAGTCTACAAGAGTAGATGTTTGTTACCTTGAGAATGATTATTTGACCTTTGACCAAAGTCACAAATAAAAGATAAGCATTGGCTGTTATTCTCATTAAGATTGATCTTAATCTGATCAAAGCTCAATATTTTATCAACCAAAGTCTGTTGTGACCTTGATTACAAACAAATGACCTTCGGTCAAGGTCAAAGTGAAAGGAATTGATGCGAGAAATATTTGTAGAACGTTTGAGCTCTGAGGGTCAAATAACCTTTAATTTTTTAGGCAAAAGTTTGTTGTGACCTTGAGAATGAGAATTTGACCTTTGGTCAAGGTGAAAAGGCTTGGCTAAACGATTATATATATGAAGATTGAACTCTGAAGGTCAAATAGTCTTTGTTCTATGGCCAAAAATTTGTTGTGACCTTGAGAATCAAAATTTGACATTGAAACTAGGTCAACACGAAATGACTACCTATGATTAACCTATCATCCAAGTTTCAAGTCGAAATCTCATAAAGTGTAGAAAATGGCATCTTGCCAATTTAAGTTTCCATTTTCAACACAGAATAGCGCGAAAACAGTAAATATTTTATCGAGCATGTAAGCGTATAAAAGTTTGCAAATGTTCTAAAGAACAATATGAGATAAATTTCTTTCAAATCGTACATCCAATTTAGAAGTTATAAGAGTTGAAAGATTTGACCTTCGGTGACCTCTAGCGGGGGCATTGGTGAACTTATCAACAAACAACAAAATAGTTTAAGAAGATCTTTGTATGATATTTCTAAAAGTACCATCCTTTTTGCTCTGACTTAAAATACCTTTAAATAAAGCTTCTGGAAATAGGAAAAGGTAAGAATAATAAGAATAACTAGATGGCTAATGTTGGAAGCAACAGACGGATTCCTCCTTTATTAGACCTTCCTCGGAACTGAAGTATTAAAATCCGAAAAAAGAAGATGGAAAAAAGCATAGTTGTTTTAGTACCCTATTCACTTCAGCAAATGAGTCAAAAGAGCTGATGTCTAACTTGGGCCTATTTGTTTATCAACAAAATTAAATTAAAAAAAAAAAAATAATAAATACCTTTCATTTTTACGAAAGCTTTAAACTCAATGCTCTATCAATATAAAATCCTTTACAATTACTTTCTCAAAACAGAATTGCACAATGATTATGCAATGAGATGATTTCTATTAATAGAAAATGACAACAACATGAAAGTAGAGATATGTAATGCTACTAAGAAAAATAAAACACACAAAAAGGAGAAAAGAGTTATCTTTCTTATACTATGTTAAGTTCAAAGAAGAAGGAATTCTTGTAAAAAGAATAAATAGTATAGGACAAAAAATGTGAATTTACAAGAGTAAATTATTGTAATGACATTGAAAATGATTATTTGACCTTGAACCAATGTCATGGATGAAAGATAAGTATTGTGATTATTCTCATCACGAATGATCTTAATCTGAGCAAACCTCAGTATCTAATCAAACAAAGTCTGTTATGACCTTGAAATCGAACAAATGACCTTGGGTCAAGGTAATGGTGAAAGGGTTTGATGCAAGGAATATTTGTGTAAAGTTTGAACTCCCCGGGTCAACAGTCTTTGTTTAATAGACTAAAGTTTGTTGTGACCTTGAAAATGAGAATTTGACCTTGGGTCAAGGTCAAGGTTTAACAGCTTGACTGACAAATTATAATAAATAACAATGAACAATCTATATCCACAAATTTTCGGCCACTCGGCCTTTATCAAGTGGAAAAGCACGAATACAAAAGAATTCTACGTAATATCCATAACTGCTGGTTTTGTTTACCAGCAGTTATGGATATTACGTAGAATTCTTTTGTATTCGTGCTTTTCCACTTGATAAAGGCCGAGTGGCCAAAAATTTGTGGATATAGAGTGTTCATTGTTATTTATTATATTAAACTTCCCCACGGAGGACACTACTTCATTCTTTGAAAAATTATATGTATGAAGTTTGAACTCTGAAGGTCAAATAGTCTTTGTTCTATAGGTCTATAGGCAAAAAATTGTTGTGAACTTGAGAATCAGAATTTGACCTTGGGTCAAGGCCAAGGTGCAAGAGCTTGGTTTATCGATAATATGTATGAAGTTTGAACTCTGAAAATCAAATAGTTTTTGTTCTATAGGCAAATGTTTGTTGTAACCTTAAGAATGAAAATTTGACCTTGAAAAGAGATCAGCATTAAATGACCACCTATAAGTAACCTACTATCAAAGTTTCAACTCAAAATCTCAAAAACTGTAGAAATTGGCACTATGCCAATTTAAAGTTTCAACTTAGAATAGCGCGAAAACCGTAAATATTTTATCGAACATGTAAGCGTACAAAAATGTACAATTTCCCCAAGACCATTTGAAAATAAAGTTCGTTCAAATTGTACGGTTAGTTTAGGAGTTATAAGTGTTTAAAGATTTGACCTTTGATGACCTCTAGCGGGGGCATTGGTGAGCTTATCGACAAGCAAATAATAGTGAAAAAGATCTTGGTATGCTCTTTCTGGTGGTAGCATCCCTTTTGCTCTGTGTTAAAAGACCTTTGAATAAAGTGTATGGAAATGATGAGGGGGGTAAGAATAAAAATAATGAGAATAAGAACCAGATGGCAACTGTTGCAAGCAACAGACGGATTCCTCCTTTATTAGACCTTCCTCGGAACTGAAGTGTTAAAATCCGAATAAAGAAGATGGAAAAAATAGTTTCTTTAGTACCTTATTCTCTTCAGCAAATGAGTCAAAAGAGCTGATGTCTAACTTGGTACTCTTATTTATTTATCAACAAAATAGAAGAAATACATAATAAATACCTTTCATGTTTACGAAAGTTTTGAAATCCACGATTTATCAATACTATATCCTTTAAAATTACTGTCTCCAAACAGAACTGCACAATTATTTTGCAATGAGAAAATTTCTATAAAGAGAGAATGAGAACAGCTTGAATGAGCAGACAAGTAATGCTACTAAAAAAGGAAACTGAGAACAAGAATAAAAGAGTTATTTTTCTTACAACATGACAAAGACTACTTGTTTGAAGAATAAATAGTATAGGACAAAACTGAAGTCTACAAGAGTAAATGTTTGTTGTTAATGATTATTTGAACTTTGACCAAAGTCACGGATAAAAGATAAGCATTGACTGTTATTCTCATTAAGATTGATTTTGATCTTATAAAAGCTCAATATTTTATCAATCAAAGTCTGCTGTGACCTTGATTTGGAACAAAAGACCTTCGGTCAAGGTCATTGTGAAAGGGATTGGTGCAAGGAATATTTGTATTAAGTTTTAACTCTGAAGGTCAAATAACCTCAGACCTGTGACCTTGAGAATGAGAATTTGATTGTGGGTCAAGGTCACGTTGAGGTGAAAGAGCTTGGCTAAACAATTATATTTTAATTTAAATTAAATTTTAATTGAGGTTTGAACTCTGAAGGTCAAATAGGCTGTGTTCTATAAGCAAAAGTTTGTTGTGACCTTGAGAATGGTAGTTCAACCTTGATCCAAGGTAAAGGATAAAAGATAAGTATTGGAAGTTATTTTCATCAGGATTCATCTTAATCTGATCAAAGCTCAATATTTCATGAACAAAAGTCTGTTGTGACCTTGAAATCGAACAAATGACCTTGAGTTAATGTCAAAGTGAAATAACTTGATGTTAGGAATATTTGTGTAAAGTTTGAACTCTCAAGATCAAATATTCTTTATTTTATAGGCAAACATTTGTTGTGACCTTCAGAATGAGAATTTGACCTCTGGTTAAGATCGAGGTGAAAGGGCTTGACTAAACGATTATATGTGAAGTTTTAACTCTGAAGGTCAAATATTCTTTGTTCTATGGCCGAAAACTTGTTGTGATCTTTAGAATCAAAATTTGACCTTGAAGCTAGGTCACAAGAAATAACTACCTATAACTAACCTATCATCCAAGTTTCAAGTCAAAATATAATAAACTGTAGAAAGTGGCACTGTGCTAATATAAAGTTCCATCGACACGGAATAGCGCGAAAACCGTAAATATTTTATGGAGCATGTAAGCGTATAAAAGTTTTAAAATAAAAGCAAATTTTTCAAAGAACAATATGACACAAATTTCGTTCTAATCGTACATCTAATATAGAAGTTATAATAGTTTAAAGATTTGACATTTGGTGACCTCTAGTGAGGGCATTGGTGAACTTATTGACAAACACAACATAATTAAAAAAAGTTATTTGTCTGCTCTTTCAAATGGTACCATCATTTTTGTTCTGTGTTAAAAGACCTTTGAATAAAGTGTCTGGAAATGATGAAGGGTAAGAATAATAAGAATTATAATAACAACTAGATTGCTACTGTTGCAAGCAACAGACGGATTCCTTCTTTATTAGACTTTCCTCGGAACTGAAGTGCTACATTCCGAATAAAGAAGAGATGGAAAAAAAAGAATAATTGCTTTAGAACCTTAATCACTTCAGCAAATTAGTCAAAAGAGATTCAGTCTAATTTGGGACTCTTATTTATTTATCAAGAAAATAGAAGAAAAAATAATAAATACCTTTCATGTTTACGAAAGTTTTAAACACCATGCTCTATCAATATCAAATACTTTACAATACCTTTCTCAAAACAGAATTGCACAATGATTTTGCAATGAGATATTTTCTATGAATAGAAAATGAAAATGACAACAACATGAAAGTACAGATATGTAATGCTACTAAGAAAAAAAAAAGAAAACAAGAATAAAAGAGTTATCTTTCTTATACTATGTAAGGTTCAAATAAGAAGGACTACTTGTGTGAAAAATTAATAGTATAGGACAAAAAGTGTGAATTTTTCAAATGTAAATGATTGTTATGACCTTAAGAATGATTATTTGGCCTTTCATCAATGTCATGAATGAGAGATAAGTATTGTGATTATTCTTATCACGATTGATCTTAATCTGATCAAAGCTCAATATCTAATCAACCAAAATTAGTTGTGAAATCGAACAAATGACCTTGAATCAATGTCATGCATGGTGAAAGGGTTTGATGCAAGGAATATTTGTGTAAAATTTGAACTCTCAAGGTCAAACAGTCTTTGCTTTATAAACTTAAGTTTGTTGTGACACACCGTCTGCTATTTACACACCGTCTGCTATGACACACCGTCTGCTATTTACGTGGCAGATGGCCGTCCTAAGTCGGCACCGGTTGCCCATTGGTCTCGTTGGTTTATGTGTAGTCTTTTATGTTTCATGTTTCTATGTTGTGAGTTGGTGTTCCTTGTCCCTTTTGCGTCTCTTTCTGTGGGTATCTGTTCTGTGTTTTTTGCATGGGTGTTTGGGGATTTTGCTGTGGGTGCTGCAACCTAGTGTTGTTGGAGATCCCCTCCTTTCTTGAGAATGAGAATTTGACCTTCGGTCAAGGTCAAGGTGAAGAGCTTGACTGAACAATTATATGTATGAAGTTTGAACTCTGAAGGTCAAATAGTCTTTGTTCTATAGGCAAAAGTTTTTTGTAACCTTGAGAATCAGAATTTGACCTTGGGTCAAGGTCAAGGTGAACGAGCTTGGTTTAACGATATTATGTATGAAGTTTGATTTCTGAAGGTCAAATAGTTTTTGTTCAATAACTGGTTCGGCAGGCGCAAATCTTTCGAGAACCGCTTCGCGGTTCACGAGATTTGCGCCTGTTGAACCAGAGTGTAAAAGCCATGAACGCAAAAAATGAGACACTCATTCCTTAAACAATTGTAAAGATTGATAAGATTCAACATTATTTGATTCAAAATGTCAATTACAATAAATAAATAACACAAATGTCACATATTTCAGTTCATTGATTCATTGTGTTAAAAGTACACATGATTCACTTTCTCAATGATGCGTCAAACAGAAAAGATATTTTGATTCTTAATTTATTTATATATTGTCATATTGCAATTATGAAAAGTGTATGCAATTGCTTGTCTTTTAGCTCACCTGAGCACATTGTCAAAGCGTGCCGTCCGTCGTCCTTCCGTCAATCGTAAAGTTTTCGACATTTTTGTCTTCTTCTCCAGTAAAACAGAAGGAATTATTATGAAACTTGGTAGGTATGAAGTACTGATGGTCCCTAAAAGTGTTATTGTTTTTCGTCCGAATCCTTCAACAGGTAGCGCTACCACAGACAAAAGTAGGTCACGGGGTACCCTCCTTCGACAAAATTCTTATTCAGAACGGAAGCACGTATCGACAGACCGAAAGCATCAGGATGATCTAGAGAGATGTCTTAAGAAGTGTTGTTATTTTTTGTTCCACTCCGAAGTCAAATTTTTGACGCGTTTTTGACGTATTTCGGCATTTTTGCACTATTTCTTCAAATAACTCAACAAGTCTATGATTTTACACACTCATTTACTGCATATTAATCATATTTAAGTTGCCTAATGCTTTGATGTGTAGTTTATGCTAAAACTTAATTTTTTCATTCGAATAAAAAGAAAAGGAGGGATCATGCATGCCCTTTTTATTTTAACAATGAGTTAAAGAAGATCCTGACGATAATCTCAACAGCACTCACAATAGAGCACCAAATGGAGCATCGACAGACCCCTAGCAAGCTAGAGGTGGGACCAGGTGCCCGGGAGGAGTAAGCATCCCCTGTTGGCTAGCCGCACCCGCCGTCGATCTTCACGCACGAAAATGAAATATATTAAATACATGCACTGTCTATGGTTCTGTCAATATAGAAAGTGCTATGGCGACAATGTCAAGAAAAATATTCAAAACACTTACTGTCAAACCCCTCGCGGGGAACTTTTTTACGAGCTCCACACGGCAAAGGGCAACTTTCACTTTTTTACGAGCTCCACACGGCAAAGGGCAACTTTCACTTTTTTACAGGACAGCCCCCCCCCCCTCATGAAAAGTTTTCTTTTCCAATTTTTACAAATGTTCAATTCAATTGTAGATTGCATAAAAGACAAGATCATATACAAAGTTAAATTTATCACGACTACTTGTCGCCAAATTATTGATTCTATATGCTATAAATTCATTTCCCATATTTTTGCCCAGTGGAGTGACACCTTTAAATTCAGTACTGTTCACCAGTGAAAATGGAAAGGGGATTGTTTTCCTGTAGTTAAACCTTTAGTACTGTGATACATTTCAGGAAAATAATAGAATCTATAATGGAAACGAAATAGTATATTTTAATATATACTGAACAAAAAAAGTTATTTCCCAAAAAATGAAAGGTCACCATATGTGTAGAAGTAACGTTATAATCTTCGAAATAATAATATTAACTCAATAAACACACCAAAATTTTATTTCTATCACTAAGACATTGAACGCAATAAAGCGTGAGGAAACAAAGCGTTTTCACCTTGTAAAGACAACTTCTCTCTATCTTTGTTCTGGTTGACTGCTTTCGAAAGAAAAGAGTGTATAAATAAGCACAGGAGACTTCTCCACTGAAAAACGGATAAAAATTGTGATATCGATTATAAACAAATCAGTTAAATAGCTTGTAATTCAAGAACATTTAGCTTAAATGACACCGGAAGTCCACAGTCGGCAATGCGCTATGTCAAATACCAAAAGCATATTGGAAGTATATCTAAGGGTGTGCAGATACATGTACTGATTTGCTAAGTCAAATTCTTTTGGATTCCGAAACACCCTTACCAGAGAGGATCAAACAGGTGAAACCCCTTTGGTTTAAACTTTAATTATGACGTCACGTTTACATCAATTCATTAAGATCGTTGTCAGAATCGGACATTATTGGATATACCGTTAAACATTTAATTCACAAAAAAAAAAATTCGATGATACCTCCTCTGAATAAAATTTGCTTTTACGAGTCACGTAAAACCAATACATAAAAGAAGGACATAACTTTTTTGTTCAGTATATTTTTGTATTTGATATGCATGTGCTTGCAACACTTGTATACATGTATTTGTTATCATTACATAAACTTAGCTCGAATTTCCTCTGTCTTAGACTCTTAGATAAGTAAAAGGACTGAATTCTTGTAGAATCTAATGAGTAATCTCTTCCTTTGGATTTTGTGAATGCATAGGACAATTGATATATGTGAAATTCTTGAAAACAAATAATTCAGCTCAGAGTTCTTGAAATCTTCCAATGAAATGTTGTACCACAGGAAGCTGTTGTTTTATTAGAGAACATAAATTATTCTTAAGCCACTGTATTCGAAATCTTACATTTATGATATTTCTAAGATGACCACAGAGGCTTAAGGTTGTGAATAATAAAACATTTTCTCTCATAAAACGACAGCTTCCTGTGGTAAGACATTTGGAATTTTTTTCTTTCCAAATCATAGATACGACTGTAACATGAGTTTTATCGGACAAAATAATTTTTATCGGCAAATCCGATATAACCGATACTTTTTCATGAACTCTGTCATCTAAGAACTTTTCCGTGTGAACAGACGTACTACGAGGCGAAACAACAGTAAGTAATGACGTCGTAGGTCTGCTAGTTGGAGAAGCTAACAATATGATGAACCTATTCATTTGTTTCAATAGATGCAGACTGCACCAGCGTATGATGCATCAAACTGCAAGAAACCACTTGATTGAGTTTTGTAATGGTAAACATTGTACGCTGAAATACGATGCTCCTTCTCGCCTGTTGAAATACATAGACGAGAAGCGCCGCATTTCAGCATTTACCGAAAATAAGTTAACCAAGTGGCTCCACTGGGTCACGAGGTTTGATACACCGTACACTGCTTTTTGGGAAACAAATTGGCCCAATATTTGCACAACTCACTTGAATTCATATTGGATTAACACGATTTTCACTGCTACATGCATTAAGATAAAATCAATACCAATCAAAAGCTCTCATTCATAGATTTTAGTATAATTTGATATGAATAAAGGCAAAACCGGAAAATCCTTGTTTTTTATTTTCTGCATGCTAGCTATCAATATTGAAAGGCTAGGTGTTCAATTTTAAATGAACTTAATTTATGAAATTTATTTCATTGTTTTATTCTTTTCGTTATTTTGGTGGTCATTTAGAAGGAAAGGGAATAATGTCCAGGATGACATTATGCATTCACCCAGCGAAACAAACCGACAAGAAAGTGACACATAAATGACATCAGACAAAACTACAAACCGCAAAAAGACACAACATTATTTACAAGAATATCATATGGAACAATCGTAACAGACGTACAGAAACAACTAACATTGACTACAACTCATAAAAGGAAGGAGACCAATTTGCATCCGGCCCCGACTTTTGACGGCCATCTTCTATTAGCAAATGGTGTGGTTATCCAGATCACGTGCGCACAACCCTCTCACTTATCCGGATATATAGAGGTCTCCAGAGACACACAATTGTTGTATACACATAAAACTTCTCACTGTAAGGTGACATCACAAACAAGATAGTTAAACGCAGCGGCCTCTAGAATATCTGCTGTCTCAATAATTACCACGCAAGTATTTTAAAAACGCTAAAAACAAATGAACTATCAGAAAACTACTTTTCAACCCTTACAGGCCACTGCAGAATTTACCACACTTTTATTCTAACGAAATATATGTATATACCTGATTCAATAACATAAAAAATAGTTGCCTGTAAGTATTCATTGAATACCTTTTTTTCAGAAATAACGATTACCAAATGAGAACCCCAGAAAACGTGGTGTTAATGACATACATGCACATGATTTTGAATGTCTCTGCAGACAATGTTTGCCAGGATAAAAAAGGGTAAGTATAAAAAAGAGATATATATATATAGGAAAAATAAAGGGAACCTAAAATATATCTTATAACTATTTCTGATGACAAAGAAACAACAATCATCAGGATAATTACATTAAGATAACTTTTCAGTTTCAGTGATAATAGCGGACCACAATTCAGGTATTTTTAGATTCACGAAACTCTGATATTAAGAAGAAATGAAAACTGTTCATAAAAATGGTTGGGTGGCTGTAGGGGAAAAGAATGGTTGTTAAAAAACTATTTTTTGTTGTTGAAATTCTTTTACATGAAATAGAATGGAGGGGATCTCCTACAACACTCAGTTGCAGCACCCACAGCAACGATATATTGTAGAGACGATCCTGAAGGCAATCTCAACAGCACTCACAATAGAGCATCACATTGGGCATCGACGGATTCCTAGCAAGCTGGGGATGGGACCAAATGTAACGGGAGGAATGAGCATCCCCTGTTTGCCACACTCGCCGTCGATGTTCACGCACGAAAATGTAAACAATATCTACAAAACATGCACTGTCTGAGGTTATGTCTATATAGAAAGAGTACTATGGCAACCAAATTAGGGGGACATTAAAACGCATACTGTCAAACTCTCCGGATGAGCTTTTTACGAGCTCCGCACTTCAAAGGACATACGTGTTACACAAATGAGATAAAGAATATCCTGACAACAACCTAAAAGAAGGGAGGAGATTTCCAACAAGACCCCGTTGCAGCACCAACAGCAGAACACCAAAACACCCGATGCAAAAACGCAAAACACGAGTATAGTATGAGACGGAAAAGAGACATACGACATGTAAACATCAAACACAAAAAACTACACATAAACCGACGAGACCAATGGGCAACCGGTGTCGACTTTGGACGGCCATTTGTCACGCAAGTAGCAAATGGTGTCGTTGTCCTGGATTACGTGCGCACAACACTCTCACTTCTCCAATTACCCAGGGGTCTCGAAGAACGTACAATTGTGGTGTAAAACAACCTCCTCACTGTAAGATGACCTCACACAAACAAGACCGCAAAACGTAGAGACCCCAGAAACACAGATGTAAATGGATGTAAAAAGAGGGCATGCGTAATACAGTCCGTGCTCTGCCGGCTGTAGCGAGCTCATGTATGTAATCACCCGAGGAGTCCGACTGACATTCAGGGAGGACTGGTGGTCGGGGCCCTGTCTTCTCTAAAGAGTTTTGGACAGGGCCCGTCATGGAGTCCCGTCGTCATAGTCAGTCAGAGTGCAAGTCTCAAGGATGCGCTTGTACAAGAATGTAGATTTGTCAAGTACTAAGCCTAGTGTCGGTCTGGTGACATTAGGATCATATCCACGGTATAAAAGGCGTTTGATGATTCTGACTCATTCTCGATGGTTATGCTGCCTACCTTTGATCCTTCTAATTTTGTTTATCATATCACCATAAAAGACAGGTTGTGTAATACTTAAAGTAATGTACTCTGTTGCGTGTATAGATCCGAATTTTAGAAGAAGTTGAATGTAATTTTGTCAAATTTCCAGAAAAGTCTTAACTAGTTTATGAAAGCGGAAAGCTTGACTTAAAAGAGTTTTGGTAATTTGTAAATTTCTACTGTGAAAATCGAAAATATCAGCACATGCTCTAGCGTACCGGATGAGCTGAGATATGTAAATGCCGTATGATGGTAATCTTGGAACATCGCCGTCAAGCCAGGGGAAATTTACAATGTTGAATCCGAAATCATCCCTTTTGTCATATACAATTGTATGAATCTTTCCATTTACAATTTTGATATTTAAGTCCAAAAACGGTGTTTCTGTATTTGTAACGTTTGCCTTGTTAAGTGTTAATTCTTGTGGATAAATTTTATTCTTATATAATTCAAAAGCAGGATTGTCAGTAGTTAGAATATCATACAGATACCTAGAAGTTTTATTTAAACATTTCAGATCATCAAATTTTCTTTGATTTTGAAGATTTTGGATAAATTCTTTTTCATAAGTGCATAAAAATAAATCTGCAACAAGAGTCGCACAGTTAGTACCCATAGGAATTCCTACAACCTGCTTGTATAGATCCTCACCTAATCTAACATAAATATTGTCCAAGAGGAAGGACAAGGCATTAGACAGGTCACTACATGTCCATTATTTGTATGATTTGTAGTCTGTCGAGGAAAAGAAACCCTTCAATCCAGATGTACAAATGTAAGTTTTCTGCTCTCGATCAAAACACCATTTAATGAGATTAGATAATCGATCATTAAATTTGTCATGAGGAAGTGTGGTGTACATATACTGAACAAAACAAGTTATGTCCTCCTTTTTTGTATTGGTTTAACATGACTCTTGAAAACAAATTTTATTCAGAGGCGATATCCTCGAAATATATCTTTTTTTAATTAAATGTCAAACAGTATATCCAATAATTGTCCGATTCTGACCACGATATTCATAAATTGATGTACAAAATGTAAATGTGACGTCATCATCAAGGTTTTAACCAAAGGGGTTTCACCTGTTTGATCCTCTCTGGTAAGAGCGTTTCTGAATCCAAAATAATTTTACTTTACAAATCGGTATATGCACACCCTTAGATTCACCTTCAATATGTTTCTGGTATTTTACATGACGCATGGCCGACTGTAGACTTCCGGTGTCATTTAATCAATTTTTTCTTGATTTACAAGCTACATTTTTGTATTTGACTCATTTATGGATAATCGATATCAAAATTTTATTCCGTTTTTAAATATAGAAATTTCCTAGGCTTATTTATACACTTTTTCTTAAAAAGCAATCAACCAGAATAAAGAAACATAGAAATTTTCCTTAGAAGGCGAAAACGCTTTGTTTCGTCACGCTTCATTGAGTTCAATGTCTGAGTGATAAAAAGAAACTTTTGGAGTTTTTCTTGAGTAAATTTAATTATTTCGAGGGTTATAACGTTTCATCTGCACAAGTGGTGACCTTTCATTTTTAGGGACAAAACTTTTTTTGTTCAGTATATTATAGAATGTAAACGTCTTCAAATTGAAGTCGTACGAAGAAATCGTATAGGCTTGGAAATTTCCAGATTTCATTTTGTCAATCACATCCCCTGAATTCTTAATAGACCAAATAAAATTATATCGTTCCTTTTTAGAACCGTTTCACAATATCTAGTTACGTATTCTTTAATAGCATTAAGTGCTGACGTCAGATTTCTAGACAAAATTGTAGTGTAGCAGTTACTAGAATTAGCAATAAATCGAAATTTGTAAGGAGACTTGTGCAGTTTTGGTATGCAATATAGTGTTGGGAGATCCAATTTATAAATAGAGATATTGAATGAAGTCAGTTCACTGTTACGCTTGCTTAAAATGTTAGATGCACTTTCATTGCTTTTGATATACGTATCAGTAGACGAAAGTTCCGAAACCAAAGTTGATATGTAGAAACGTTTTCAAATGATAATGGTGTTGTTGGCTGCTTTATCAGCTGGCGCAAAGACATATTTTTCACGTAAGTTACTTAGTTTGCATTTGAAATATCTTTCTGATTTGGAAGGTTGATTTTGAAAAAAATGAGGGTTTTTATTGCAGTTATCTATTCGAATATCCGTTATATTTAAATTGAGGTTTTTCCGGTCATTCAGAGCATGCGGTTCGACTCCTTCTGATTTACACCATCTTTTCGTATAATTACATGTATCTAAGGCTTCCATAATCACCTCACGGCATTTGACAAAATCTATCTTGGATGGGATGCTATACTTAGGTCCTTTTTAAGAAGACCACGGAGCTGTCTGTCTTGGATAATTGAAAAGTCACCTGTAACAACATTGCCAGCTGGTTTGTAAATATATTTAGAAGTTGCACATTCGCAAGAAGCAGGACACGATTCAAGTATATCAGGATCCGATGTAACTTTATTATAGTTAAAAACAAAGTTTCGAATAAGTTTCTTGTACTTATAACAAATAAGAGGTGGTTCTAAATTTTCAAAATATTGAGGAATGGTACTTTGTACGCGATGATCCCGAAAAAATATGTTTAGAAGATCCAAACCTTTGTTGATAAACGGGATTTGTATGAATCGTCTTTTAGGGGAGGTGTTTTTTCACAATAGTATAAAGTTTATACTGTGCGAATGAGACAATGATATTAAGTCTGAATCAGTCAGTGTTTCTTAAGAATGCAACTTCTGCTTCATCCAAAATAAATTTCAACTGCATAACTGGTATTGACGACAGAGCATGTAACAGCTCATGTCTGCCGCCAATGCGTGCAATAGTAAGTAAATCGTTGAGAGATCGTTTTCTTTGTTGTCTGTTTCGTCTTTTCCCGTGTGACCTGTATTTCCTTTTAGTGTTTGGGCGAATTCAAAAGATGTTGATATTGGTAAAAGTTGAGGAAATGTTTCCTTGTCCATAGATTTGATCGTTTAAACCAAGAGAGTACGCAGTCTGAAGTTTGGTGATCCAGGCAAGTTCAGCTTGTAGTCTTTGTGTTTTTTAATTTCGGTCTTACTTTCATTTTTACGTTTTGGAAAAGTCTGAACAGGGGTAATGGTGATATCCAAAATGCAATGGTTATATTTAACAAAGTGATTATAAAGAACGTTTCTGTGTTTTTGTTGACGTGAGGTTCTGATCTTATAAGAATGGTTCCTAAAACGAGATTTTAAATGTTGGCCTGTCTCACCTATATATTGTGCGCCACAACCCGTGGCATTTCAAGTCATAACGTAAATAAGATCTTGAGACGATCAATCGATGTCTTGATCTATCTCGATGTTGAATTTCTGCCCAATGCATTTATTCTAAACAGCACTCACAGAAATTCGGAGCCGCGCATTCTCTGTTAAGTAAATGTACAAATCTAAATTCAGAAATTAAAAGAGGGCGCTACTGAAATGAATTTTGGTCGCTCTGCTGTAAGCATCACTAATGAGAATTTAGTATTCGAAACACGTGTCTGGTGCAGAAAAAAATGTTTGAAATTTTATTCATGAAGGTAAAGAGTTCAAACACTTCAGTATTATCACAATAGATCACCAAATTGAACATCGACGAACCCCTCACAAGCTAGAGGTAACACCAGGCGCCCGGGAGGAGTTATCAATCCCTGTTCCGCTAGCTGCAACCGCCGTCAATGTTCACGTAAAATAAACAATATCTACAAAACACGCATTGTCCGAGGTTATGTCTATATAAACAGTGATATGGCGACCATATCAAGGAAAACATTTAAAACACTTACTGTTATACTCTTTGCAGATCATTTTTACGTGCCCCTCATGTCATAGGGCAAAAGTATGACATAAATGAGATAAAGAAGACTCTGACAACAATCTCAATAGCTCTCACATTAGAACATAAAATTGAACATTGACGGACCCTTAGCAAGCTAGAGAGTGGCATGGTGTCCGGGAGATGTAAACATCTCCTGTTTGGCTAGCCGCACCCGCTGTCGATGTTCATACACGGAAATTAAAGCAATATCTACAAAACATGCACTTTCTGAGGTTATTTCTCTTTAGAACACCATAAACACCACAAGAACAAAGATCATACACGCACAGAAAGAGACGCAAAAGGGACAAGGAACATTTAATCTTATTATAGAAGCAGCAAACACTAAAGACAATACATAAGCCGACGAGACCAATTAGCAATCGGTGCCGATTAGGACTGCTATCTGCCATGGCAGTAGCATATGGTGTGCCTATACAGATTATAAGCACACAACCCTTCCACTTTTACAATTACCAAGAGGTCCCGAAGAATGCACATAACCTCCTCACAGTAAGATAACCATACAAGCATAAATCATTAAAATGGGCCCAATGCAACACAAAGACGGATATGTAAATGGATTTGTAAACGGATATGTAAACGGATATGTAAATGGATATGTAAACGATTCAAGTATATCAGGATCCGATGTAACTTTATTATAGTTAAAAACAAAGTTTCGAATACGTTTCTTGTACTTATAACAAATAAGAGGTGGTTCTAAATTTTCAAAATATTGAGGAATGGTACTTTGTACGCGATGATCCCGAAAAAATATGTTTAGAAGATCCAAACCTTTGTTGATAAACGGGATTTGTATGAATCGTCTTTTAGGGGAGGTGTTTTTTCACAATAGGATAAAGTTTATACTGTGCAAACGAGACAATGATATTAAGTCTGAATCAGTCAGTGTTTCTTAAGAATGCAACTTCTGCTTCATCCAAAATAGATTTCAACTGCATAACTGGTATTGACGACAGAGCATGTAACAGCTCATGTCTGCCGCCAATGCGTGCAATTGTAAGTAAATCGTTGAGAGAGCGGTAGATTCTGGATCGTTTTCTTTGTTGTCTGTTTCGTCTTTTCCCGTGTGACCTGTATTTCCTTTTAGTGTTTGGGCGAATTCAAAAGATGTTGATATTGGTAAAAGTTGAGGAAATGTTTCCTTGTCCATAGATTTGATCGTTTAAACCAAGAGAGTACGTAGTCTGAAGTTTGGTGATCCAGGCAAGTTCAGCTTGTAGTCTTTGTGTTTTTTAATTTCGGTCTTACTTTCATTTTTACGTTTTGGAAAAGTCTGAACAGGGGTAATGGTGATATCCAAAATGCAATGGTTATATTTAACAAAGTGATTATAAAGAACGTTTCTGTGTTTTTGTTGACGTGAGGTTCTGATCTTATAAGAATGGTTCCTAAAACGAGATTTTAAATGTTGGCCTGTCTCACCTATATATTGTGCGCCACAACCCGTGGCATTTCAAGTCATAACGTAAATAAGATCTTGAGACGATCAATCGATGTCTTGATCTATCTCGATGTTGAATTTCTGCCCAATGCATTTATTCTAAACAGCACTCACAGAAATTCGGAGCCGCGCATTCTCTGTTAAGTAAATGTACAAATCTAAATTCAGAAATTAAAAGAGGGCGCTACTGAAATGAATTTTGGTCGCTCTGCTGTAAGCATCACTAATGAGAATTTAGTATTCGAAACACGTGTCTGGTGCAGAAAAAAATGTTTGAAATTTTATTCATGAAGGTAAAGAGTTCAAACACTTCAGTATTATCACAATAGATCACCAAATTGAACATCGACGAACCCCTCACAAGCTAGAGGTAACACCAGGCGCCCGGGAGGAGTTATCAATCCCTGTTCCGCTAGCTGCAACCGCCGTCAATGTTCACGTAAAATAAACAATATCTACAAAACACGCATTGTCCGAGGTTATGTCTATATAAACAGTGATATGGCGACCATATCAAGGAAAACATTTAAAACACTTACTGTTATACTCTTTGCAGATCATTTTTACGTGCCCCTCATGTCATAGGGCAAAAGTATGACATAAATGAGATAAAGAAGACTCTGACAACAATCTCAATAGCTCTCACATTAGAACATAAAATTGAACATTGACGGACCCTTAGCAAGCTAGAGAGTGGCATGGTGTCCGGGAGATGTAAACATCTCCTGTTTGGCTAGCCGCACCCGCTGTCGATGTTCATACACGGAAATTAAAGCAATATCTACAAAACATGCACTTTCTGAGGTTATTTCTCTTTAGAACACCATAAACACCACAAGAACAAAGATCATACACGCACAGAAAGAGACGCAAAAGGGACAAGGAACATTTAATCTTATTATAGAAGCAGCAAACACTAAAGACAATACATAAGCCGACGAGACTAATTAGCAATCGGTGCCGATTAGGACTGCTATCTGCCATGGCAGTAGCATATGGTGTGCATATACAGATTATAAGCACACAACCCTTCCACTTTTACAATTACCAAGAGGTCCCGAAGAATGCACATAACCTCCTCACAGTAAGATAACCATACAAGCATAAATCATTAAAATGGGCCCAATGCAACACAAAGACGGATATGTAAATGGATTTGTAAACGGATATGTAAACGGATATGTAAATGGATATGTAAACGATTCAAGTATATCAGGATCCGATGTAACTTTATTATAGTTAAAAACAAAGTTTCGAATACGTTTCTTGTACTTATAACAAATAAGAGGTGGTTCTAAATTTTCAAAATATTGAGGAATGGTACTTTGTACGCGATGATCCCGAAAAAATATGTTTAGAAGATCCAAACCTTTGTTGATAAACGGGATTTGTATGAATCGTCTTTTAGGGGAGGTGTTTTTTCACAATAGGATAAAGTTTATACTGTGCAAACGAGACAATGATATTAAGTCTGAATCAGTCAGTGTTTCTTAAGAATGCAACTTCTGCTTCATCCAAAATAGATTTCAACTGCATAACTGGTATTGACGACAGAGCATGTAACAGCTCATGTCTGCCGCCAATGCGTGCAATTGTAAGTAAATCGTTGAGAGAGCGGTAGATTCTGGATCGTTTTCTTTGTTGTCTGTTTCGTCTTTTCCCGTGTGACCTGTATTTCCTTTTAGTGTTTGGGCGAATTCAAAAGATGTTGATATTGGTAAAAGTTGAGGAAATGTTTCCTTGTCCATAGATTTGATCGTTTAAACCAAGAGAGTACGCAGTCTGAAGTTTGGTGATCCAGGCAAGTTCAGCTTGTAGTCTTTGTGTTTTTTTAATTTCGGTCTTACTTTCATTTTTACGTTTTGGAAAAGTCTGAACAGGGGTAATGGTGATATCCAAAATGCAATGGTTATATTTAACAAAGTGATTATAAAGAACGTTTCTGTGTTTTTGTTGACGTGAGGTTCTGATCTTATAAGAATGGTTCCTAAAACGAGATTTTAAATGTTGGCCTGTCTCACCTATATATTGTGCGCCACAACCCGTGGCATTTCAAGTCATAACGTAAATAAGATCTTGAGACGATCAATCGATGTCTTGATCTATCTCGATGTTGAATTTCTGCCCAATGCATTTATTCTAAACAGCACTCACAGAAATTCGGAGCCGCGCATTCTCTGTTAAGTAAATGTACAAATCTAAATTCAGAAATTAAAAGAGGGCGCTACTGAAATGAATTTTGGTCGCTCTGCTGTAAGCATCACTAATGAGAATTTAGTATTCGAAACACGTGTCTGGTGCAGAAAAAAATGTTTGAAATTTTATTCATGAAGGTAAAGAGTTCAAACACTTCAGTATTATCACAATAGATCACCAAATTGAACATCGACGAACCCCTCACAAGCTAGAGGTAACACCAGGCGCCCGGGAGGAGTTATCAATCCCTGTTCCGCTAGCTGCAACCGCCGTCAATGTTCACGTAAAATAAACAATATCTACAAAACACGCATTGTCCGAGGTTATGTCTATATAAACAGTGATATGGCGACCATATCAAGGAAAACATTTAAAACACTTACTGTTATACTCTTTGCAGATCATTTTTACGTGCCCCTCATGTCATAGGGCAAAAGTATGACATAAATGAGATAAAGAAGACTCTGACAACAATCTCAATAGCTCTCACATTAGAACATAAAATTGAACATTGACGGACCCTTAGCAAGCTAGAGAGTGGCATGGTGTCCGGGAGATGTAAACATCTCCTGTTTGGCTAGCCGCACCCGCTGTCGATGTTCATACACGGAAATTAAAGCAATATCTACAAAACATGCACTTTCTGAGGTTATTTCTCTTTAGAACACCATAAACACCACAAGAACAAAGATCATACACGCACAGAAAGAGACGCAAAAGGGACAAGGAACATTTAATCTTATTATAGAAGCAGCAAACACTAAAGACAATACATAAGCCGACGAGACTAATTAGCAATCGGTGCCGATTAGGACTGCTATCTGCCATGGCAGTAGCATATGGTGTGCATATACAGATTATAAGCACACAACCCTTCCACTTTTACAATTACCAAGAGGTCCCGAAGAATGCACATAACCTCCTCACAGTAAGATAACCATACAAGCATAAATCATTAAATGGGCCCAATGCAACACAAAGACGGATATGTAAATGGATTTGTAAACGGATATGTAAACGGATATGTAAATGGATATGTAAACGATTCAAGTATATCAGGATCCGATGTAACTTTATTATAGTTAAAAACAAAGTTTCGAATACGTTTCTTGTACTTATAACAAATAAGAGGTGGTTCTAAATTTTCAAAATATTGAGGAATGGTACTTTGTACGCGATGATCCCGAAAAAATATGTTTAGAAGATCCAAACCTTTGTTGATAAACGGGATTTGTATGAATCGTCTTTTAGGGGAGGTGTTTTTCACAATAGGATAAAGTTTATACTGTGCAAACGAGACAATGATATTAAGTCTGAATCAGTCAGTGTTTCTTAAGAATGCAACTTCTGCTTCATCCAAAATAGATTTCAACTGCATAACTGGTATTGACGACAGAGCATGTAACAGCTCATGTCTGCCGCCAATGCGTGCAATTGTAAGTAAATCGTTGAGAGAGCGGTAGATTCTGGATCGTTTTCTTTGTTGTCTGTTTCGTCTTTTCCCGTGTGACCTGTATTTCCTTTTAGTGTTTGGGCGAATTCAAAAGATGTTGATATTGGTAAAAGTTGAGGAAATGTTTCCTTGTCCATAGATTTGATCGTTTAAACCAAGAGAGTACGCAGTCTGAAGTTTGGTGATCCAGGCAAGTTCAGCTTGTAGTCTTTGTGTTTTTTTAATTTCGGTCTTACTTTCATTTTTACGTTTTGGAAAAGTCTGAACAGGGGTAATGGTGATATCCAAAATGCAATGGTTATATTTAACAAAGTGATTATAAAGAACGTTTCTGTGTTTTTGTTGACGTGAGGTTCTGATCTTATAAGAATGGTTCCTAAAACGAGATTTTAAATGTTGGCCTGTCTCACCTATATATTGTGCGCCACAACCCGTGGCATTTCAAGTCATAACGTAAATAAGATCTTGAGACGATCAATCGATGTCTTGATCTATCTCGATGTTGAATTTCTGCCCAATGCATTTATTCTAAACAGCACTCACAGAAATTCGGAGCCGCGCATTCTCTGTTAAGTAAATGTACAAATCTAAATTCAGAAATTAAAAGAGGGCGCTACTGAAATGAATTTTGGTCGCTCTGCTGTAAGCATCACTAATGAGAATTTAGTATTCGAAACACGTGTCTGGTGCAGAAAAAAATGTTTGAAATTTTATTCATGAAGGTAAAGAGTTCAAACACTTCAGTATTATCACAATAGATCACCAAATTGAACATCGACGAACCCCTCACAAGCTAGAGGTAACACCAGGCGCCCGGGAGGAGTTATCAATCCCTGTTCCGCTAGCTGCAACCGCCGTCAATGTTCACGTAAAATAAACAATATCTACAAAACACGCATTGTCCGAGGTTATGTCTATATAAACAGTGATATGGCGACCATATCAAGGAAAACATTTAAAACACTTACTGTTATACTCTTTGCAGATCATTTTACGTGCCCCTCATGTCATAGGGCAAAAGTATGACATAAATGAGATAAAGAAGACTCTGACAACAATCTCAATAGCTCTCACATTAGAACATAAAATTGAACATTGACGGACCCTTAGCAAGCTAGAGAGTGGCATGGTGTCCGGGAGATGTAAACATCTCCTGTTTGGCTAGCCGCACCCGCTGTCGATGTTCATACACGGAAATTAAAGCAATATCTACAAAACATGCACTTTCTGAGGTTATTTCTCTTTAGAACACCATAAACACCACAAGAACAAAGATCATACACGCACAGAAAGAGACGCAAAAGGGACAAGGAACATTTAATCTTATTATAGAAGCAGCAAACACTAAAGACAATACATAAGCCGACGAGACTAATTAGCAATCGGTGCCGATTAGGACTGCTATCTGCCATGGCAGTAGCATATGGTGTGCATATACAGATTATAAGCACACAACCCTTCCACTTTTACAATTACCAAGAGGTCCCGAAGAATGCACATAACCTCCTCACAATAAGATAACCATACAAGCATAAATCATTAAAATGGGCCCAATGCAACACAAAGACGGATATGTAAATGGATTTGTAAACGGATATGTAAACGGATATGTAAATGGATATGTAAACGATTCAAGTATATCAGGATCCGATGTAACTTTATTATAGTTAAAAACAAAGTTTCGAATACGTTTCTTGTACTTATAACAAATAAGAGGTGGTTCTAAATTTTCAAAATATTGAGGAATGGTACTTTGTACGCGATGATCCCGAAAAAATATGTTTAGAAGATCCAAACCTTTGTTGATAAACGGGATTTGTATGAATCGTCTTTTAGGGGAGGTGTTTTTTCACAATAGGATAAAGTTTATACTGTGCAAACGAGACAATGATATTAAGTCTGAATCAGTCAGTGTTTCTTAAGAATGCAACTTCTGCTTCATCCAAAATAGATTTCAACTGCATAACTGGTATTGACGACAGAGCATGTAACAGCTCATGTCTGCCGCCAATGCGTGCAATTGTAAGTAAATCGTTGAGAGAGCGGTAGATTCTGGATCGTTTTCTTTGTTGTCTGTTTCGTCTTTTCCCGTGTGACCTGTATTTCCTTTTAGTGTTTGGGCGAATTCAAAAGATGTTGATATTGGTAAAAGTTGAGGAAATGTTTCCTTGTCCATAGATTTGATCGTTTAAACCAAGAGAGTACGCAGTCTGAAGTTTGGTGATCCAGGCAAGTTCAGCTTGTAGTCTTTGTGTTTTTTAATTTCGGTCTTACTTTCATTTTTACGTTTTGGAAAAGTCTGAACAGGGGTAATGGTGATATCCAAAATGCAATGGTTATATTTAACAAAGTGATTATAAAGAACGTTTCTGTGTTTTTGTTGACGTGAGGTTCTGATCTTATAAGAATGGTTCCTAAAACGAGATTTTAAATGTTGGCCTGTCTCACCTATATATTGTGCGCCACAACCCGTGGCATTTCAAGTCATAACGTAAATAAGATCTTGAGACGATCAATCGATGTCTTGATCTATCTCGATGTTGAATTTCTGCCCAATGCATTTATTCTAAACAGCACTCACAGAAATTCGGAGCCGCGCATTCTCTGTTAAGTAAATGTACAAATCTAAATTTAGAAATTAAAAGAGGGCGCTACTGAAATGAATTTTGGTCGCTCTGCTGTAAGCATCACTAATGAGAATTTAGTATTCGAAACACGTGTCTGGTGCAGAAAAAAATGTTTGAAATTTTATTCATGAAGGTAAAGAGTTCAAACACTTCAGTATTATCACAATAGATCACCAAATTGAACATCGACGAACCCCTCACAAGCTAGAGGTAACACCAGGCGCCCGGGAGGAGTTATCAATCCCTGTTCCGCTAGCTGCAACCGCCGTCAATGTTCACGTAAAATAAACAATATCTACAAAACACGCATTGTCCGAGGTTATGTCTATATAAACAGTGATATGGCGACCATATCAAGGAAAACATTTAAAACACTTACTGTTATACTCTTTGCAGTTTATTTTTACGTGCCCCTCATGTCATAGGGCAAAAGTATGACATAAACTCCTCGGGTGATAACATACATGAGCTCGCGGCGGCAGAGCACGGATTGTATTACGTAGGCCCTCTTTTTATATCCATTTACATATTCATCTGTGTTGCTTGGGCCCCTGCGTTTTGCGGTCTTGTTTGTGTGTGGTCATCTGACAGTGAGGAGGTTGTTTTACACCACAATTGTACGTTCTTCGAGACCTCTGGGTAATCGGAAAAATGGGAGGGTTGTGCGCACGTAATCCAGGATAACCATACCTTCTGCTATTTCCGTGGCAGATGGCCGTCCTAAGTCGGCACCGGTTGCCCATTGGTCTCGTTGGTTTATGTGTAGTCATTTGTGTTTGATGTTTCTGTGTTGTGCGTTGACGTTCCTTGTCCCTTGCGCGTCTCTTTGTGCTTGTCTGCTTTGTGTTTTTGCATTGGGTGTTTTGCTGTGGGTGTTACAACTTGGTGTTGTTGGAGATCCCCTCCTTTGTTGGATATAACAGAGGGTGTATGAAAATTTATACAATCCGTACTCTGCCTGCTGTAGCAATATGAAACGTTTTCATAACCGTGGAACCCGATCGACATTCAGAGAGGACAGGTTGTTGTGGCCCTGTTGTCGTTTCTGTTGAGACGTAATCCGAAATTACCAATTACATTCTACATTAAAACAATCATATTGTACTACGATTATAGTTCTATTGTCTAATTTGTAAGGGACTAGAACGTCCTTTTGAAACATGGCGGCGTATAACCCTTTTCTGGGCAACAGCGTGTTCAATTCACAGAAACTGATGGAACAACAATATCGTCACGCATTATGGAACGTAATAAAGACATCGAAAATACAAAAATGATTCCATTGATTTTGAAGACGTTAAACATAAACATAGATCAGATCTTACTAAAAAGTAAGTGACATCACAATATAGGAGGGAATTCAGTGTATTAAACGTCTTCAAATTCAATAGCATCATTTGAGAACAAATAAATGTTCAGCATGGACCAGTCATGTATTTAGCGCTGGCCATTAGTATCACGTGCGCTCCTAGTCTATACATAAGAAAGTATAATGCTCATCAAACTTGCATGTTCTCTTAACACTTTCAGAATTAAAAGATGCTGTGAAGACTACAGAATGAAGAATGGAAAATGCGTTGGTAAGAAATCATTTCAAAGCAATTGTAATGCACAAAACACGTGTTTCGGATAGTAATTCGTCATCAGCAGTGTCTTAATGCCAAAGTGATATTCAGACATAGGCAAATTTATTTTAGTAGCACTCTTTGGTTTTATTCTTGTTCACCTTGCAAAGAGTTCGCTTTACCGAATTTTGTGTTGATTCAGTAGCACAGTTAAGGTTGGGGTTGCATCTATAGGGAGATAAATCCATTTCCATATTAAGCCTTATCTTAAACCTACATAAACGACAAATGACATGAAATAATCTATTTACAATATTTCAGAAATATAATCTTGAAATTTCATGCATTACAGATGTATGTAAAGTAATCACATAGACTCCTCCAAAAAGAGGAAAATAGTAAATTAGGCAAGACATTGATATATTTAGAAAAAGAAGAAAAAACGAGACGTGTAATTGTTTTTGTATGAATAGTCCTAGGGTATGTTCTTCTACATGTTGATTAATTGAATCTATCACAAGATGTAATAATTGACAAGGAAATCCAACCCGAGTGTCCAGAATTGCAGGACAAAAGCATATTCTGGACACGAGGGTTGGATTTCCATGTCCCTGATTACATCTGGTGCTTGATTATTTTTCTCCCACTGTCTTAAAACGCTCAAAAAATTAGATTTTATGCATTCATTTGCATAATTTGATCGGCTAACGCAGCAATTATGTATGACGTCCGGTTTAAAGGCACGTGAAAATGTCATCATACCCCATAGGGGTAAGACAAGGATATCTTTCCCCAGCGTTTCGATAGATATCCCAGTCCACTGTGTGAGAAATATTTATCCGTGTTCTACCTCAACTATATCAATAGTCGCAATTCTAAACTTAAATAAAATTTAAGAACAAAAAGCATTGAATTGATGGTGCTAGAATATAAATCTCCGTCGGTTTGGATATTTTTGGATTACATGACAAGTTTCTAGAATAGCAAATTAAAATTTTCACCAATGTGTCAAACATTTTAAGCATTTCAAACTCAAAAAGGCAAAACTGATTAATTATATGATAGGTATATACAAAGAATGGATTTCAATGGTCACGTCACAAAAGTTTTTAGAAAGATCCAGACTTATTCAAAGTTAATTAACTCTTTCAAATTGAACTTGATTAGAGATATATTTTAGTGTGTCCAGCTGGTCACTATGGGTTCGATTGTTCCTCTGTATGTCCACCGGGATATTACGGTGTCAAATGCAGTACTAAATGTGAATGTCCACAGAGTCTGAAGTGTTTCCCAACAAACGGGTGTCAGAAACAGAGTACGTATTTAAAATCATTCCTGTTATATTTTGAGGAAGGTAATTTCATTGAAAAAAATCGACTTGCCAGAAAGTAAGAGTGTCGTGTGTACTTTATTCATTACATGTTTTCAAATTCAATTTCTTTACACTTTATAATACTCTTCACTTTTTTTTTGCATTTACTTCCTTTAAACTTTTCTTAAAAACATCATATAAGATACACGTATTGTTGGTATTGTATTTTTAAAGAGGTTTTGTCGTTAACTCACAATTGTGTAAATTAACATAGAAAAAGTACCCAAAAGTATTCAATTTCAATTCTAGAAAGTAAAGAAAATCATAAGACTGTCCATTTGAACAGTTACAAACTCCGGAATAAACAATATTCTTAAAGGAGATCAGGTGCCCAGAGATATCACATACAGCCACCGTTCAGTGAATATCAAACTTTATAATCCTTTTATTTTTATCAAATCAATTGCAATAATATTTTCTTATTCTAAATTATCCCCTAAATAGCGTCTTGTGGATAAATATTCACTTCACAACTGTAACTAACCCCAAACATTTCTACATTAAACATATATTTCATACTTTATTGTTTGGTATTCTTTTCAGTTGTGTCATTTAAGTCACGGGAGCAAAAATTTACCCTTTCTTTATTTACAAAATTATATTTCGATAAAAATGAGAGTATACTTTTATGTAACACTCCTTCATCAGAAGATTTTTTTATTTCGTCTTGACAGGTTGCGGATCACCCCCGGTAATAAAGAACACCTTGGTCTTATATGCATTTCAGACATACGGATCGAAAGCAGTATATATATGCATGGAAGGATTTCACCAATCGGGGACTGACAGTATTACGTGTTTGAAAAATGGATACTGGGAAACACCATTAATTCACTGTGTTTCTAAAGGTAATACTGACATTGATACACGTATGCGTTATAATAATACGGAGGGGTTCTAGCTCGCTGCCTACTTGAGGAAAATTTAAAACCAATGCTCATGCACCAGACACGTGTTTCGAATATCAAATTCTCATCATTGATGCTTCCAGACAAATCTTTTCAAAAGCAACCCAAATTCATTTCACTAGCGCCCTCTGATTTATTTTTTATAATTCAAATTTCTGTATTTACTTTACAGTAAAAAGTACACTGTCAACGAAGATTTTAGTTCTTAAGATTCGAAACACGCGTGTCCCATTTACATTGGGTTCGAAGGGTATAACATGTTATGTTCTTAGTTTTGTCCTTAGATGGCTGTTAAACCTTATTCTTATATCACATTCCGAATTTCCCTTTTCATATTATTTCATGTAGCAAGAATTGCATCTTTTTTTCTATTTTTATGAATTTTGTGGTGGTATTCATACGATTTCTTCTGATTTTATATTTTAAGAACACAAATACATTTGTACAACATATTTAAATGTTTGGCTTTCCTCCCTTTTTGGCTCTAGCATTAATGATGAGACATTATTTGTTCAATGAGCATAGAGTGCACAAAATGTATGTAAGAATAGAGCATATATTCTAATATTTACATTCCTACTGCGTTTCCCTTATATAAAGGTACCAAACCAACTGTTGCTTTATATCTCGATAATAGCAAGAGCCTATCACGTGACTTTAGAACTTACGCGGATTAATTATTAATTTCTGATAAAATGCCCATTTTATTTATTGCTTTAATACAGATTCAAAACATGTATTCATTATCAAACGACGCCGTCTACCCCCAGTGATTAAATATATCAAAATCTAGGTCAACCACATGTACACTTCCAAGAAGTGTGACGTAGTAAGTCGATCACGCGTCAGTAGACGAAGTTCAAGGACGAACTGCATTGTTGTCTGCAGAAAGATGCCGTGCTTGGATGAGCGAATATTCAGGCATAAGTGGATCAAATATTCAGTATTTAGAATGAGGATTTGATTCACTTGTGTCATTATCAACAGTGAATTTTTCTTTGCTTCTTATGGATTCATAATATCAGAAATACTTCGAGTATGAGCGAATCTTTAGCCATGATGTTGAGGTAAGTCATGAAAATACCGAAAGTTTTCGCGTTTTCGACGGCTGTACTCGACTTTTGCATTATTCTAATTACTTCCAGATGAAATAGGGTATTTACAGAAGTTTGTATACAATAATACCGATTGATTTCATATGTCTAAGCAGTTTAACAGCGTGTTAAAAAGAGTTTTCAAAAGTTTTCCCTTCAGTTCTGTGAAATTTCTCCAGTTTAACTCTCCGCCATGTCTGAATTACTGTATGTTGGACAAAAGTCACGAATTTTCACGATTCAATTTTCTTCAGTTTTAATTGAAATGTTCAAAATACAGCAAGAGGACAAAATTCAGTTTCTCATTTGTCAACAACGTTTCCGTACAGAAGGTACTACTTCGAATCAAGCGAAAAACGTCGAACGTTCGTTTGCTCTTACGTCAAATGGCGTTCTCCCTCCGCAATGATATTTCAAATTTAAAGAAACTGGCTGAAAAATTGGCAGAAATAACTTAGTTAACACGTAAAATGTAAATATAAGGATTGTTTTTCAGCTTTTGCGCTTTATCGGTGTGTATTGGCAGTAGGGAATGGAAACAAAATTCATGAAAAGCACTTCGTGCATTACATATTTTGTTTCCACTCCCTACTGCCAATACACACCGATAAAGCGCAAAAGCTGAAAAACAATCCTTAATTATTGATAAGGTCATTTAGATATATTTTCAATTGTCGATTGTTAATTATGAGGTGTTCTTTTAACACCACAGACATGTAAACAATACACAGACAAAAAAGAAGGGAGGAGATCTCCAACAAGACCCCGTTGCAGCATCAACAGTAAAACACCCGATGCAAAAATACAAAAGACGAGTACAGCACGAGACGGAAAAGAGACACACGACATGTAAACATCAAACACAAAAGACTACACATAAACCGACGAGACCATTTACATTTTAGTATAAAACACAGAACAGATGGGAATATGTCGACCAACCCGTTGTCCTAGTGAAGCTCGATCCAGCAACCATTCGGTCACTGGCCCGACGCCTTATCTACTGTACCACGGCGTCGACCATTGTTTTTGATGAGATGTCGAAACCCGCTAAATCACTGTGTCTAGCCGTATACCGTGTATTGGTATTTGTCGATATGTTTGTACATTTTAACATAAGAGGTGAGAGTGCCCCTATTTAGCATAAGCTCTCAATTGAATCTGGTAGGTCATTCACTGTAGATGGATTGCCACGGAAAGTCATCTTTGACGTTATATGCTTAAGATATGTCTAAGTAGAAGAGTTTTTAATTTTTAACAGCTAAACACATCACCTAATATCGTAAAATTGTCCACACTGAGAACTTTATTTGTATTTAAATTCGCATATTGCACTTTTTTTCTAGAATTGCAATATATCTATGGTTTATGATATGATCAATGCATCATGATTTTATGGATTTGTAAAGATCTTACTAACATACAACTAACATACAACATGTATTTTTCGGAAAAGAATACGACTTATTATCTCGTGGCCACGACATCATCTTTTGTTTTTATTGGTTGATTATCTCGTGCGCACGACTTACTAAGTCATGGCCACGAAATAATTAACCAATAAAAATCTGTACATGAAGTTTATATTTAAGACTGATTTTAGATATTTATATATGTATAATCCTTTTGTGGTCTTATTGTTTCTCTTAGCTCAACTGAACAAATATTCAGAGCACCATTCGTGTGCTAGCACAAAATTTTAAACTTGATGTTACATTTTTACCTTATGACCAACTTCGCATATGATTTTTTTTTCTCCTTTTCTTCATATTATCCAACATTTTGATTATAACATTTCACACAAAAGGAGAGGGGGTCAGGCACTCTCCTCCCAGCGCCTTCTTTTTGTATAGATATCTTCAAGGGCGTAGGAGCAGGTTGGTAATATGGCATGAATATAGTAATTTAGCATGAATTTAAAAGGTGATCTTTCTTCAACAGAACAAATGACCATATAACCGATTCTTGTCCTTTTAATTCATTTTTTGATTGTTTGTTTGTTGATTTTCTTTATGGGGAAGGGGGGAGGGGGCTAGTCAAATTAAATGTATCCCCTCCCACTATGCAAACATGATAAAATTACATACATGTACAATATATCATTATGACACACCATTGTTTGTGACCAGTGGCGGATCAAGGATTTCAGATAGGGGAGGGGAGAGGGCAAAGTCCAGTTTCAAAGAAAATTTCTAAGGAAAACTGATGAGCGAAAATAGAAATAATTCTAATTCCTTCCGCTCGGTTCCTTGATAAATGACTTTAAGTTATATGATTGAAAGATGATTGGCAAACATTTTTCAGAGTAAAAATGAACATTAAATACAATTACACATGTACTATCTAATTCCTTTATCAATGTATTTTGGGTCTCTACATAAAACTCAAAGTCCATGCATATTTTAAAAAGAAATTCGTGGGAATGGGGGTGCATTGGTAAAGCTCAACAATGTGAAAGTGATAGTAACCGAAACCAGCGAGCGACAGCGTGCCAAATTTTTTTTTTTCAAATACATGTACTGACAGGAAAAAATCGTTATTATTTAGATTTTCAATGTTTCAATGGCGTAGCTCTGCCTGAGAAAGTGGAGGGGCATAGCATCCAAAAAATCTAACAAGCAAAAAAAAAAAGGGGGGGAGATTTTTTTTAAAAATGGGGGTTTCATGTTCTGAATGCAAAAATTTTAACATTTCTGGTGCATTTCTAAATTTTAAGTAGATGAATAAATGTCTGGCGAGCGGTAGCGGGCCAGGATTTTTTTTAAGCAAAATATTGACTTATCAGAAAATACTTTCTACACCCTCTATCATTAACAAGTACATGTAATAATATTCTACATAGTTTGAGTAAAATGACTACATGTACATTGATAAAGTAATATGTATAAAGGATGGATCAGAATAGCGAGCGGTAGCGAGGCAAAGAAAACATTTTGAATATTGTCCGAAAAATTGTAGATTTATGGTACAAAATGTTGCTATTTTAAACAATATTAATGCATCATTAAATTTTGTGATTGAAAAGTGGGGGGGGGGGCTCAATTATTAAACATGGTTGTGCCGCCGCCCCCCCCCCCCCCCCCCCCCCCCCCATTTTCTAAGTGGGGGATGTGCCCTCGCTGCCCTCCCCCCATCTCCTACGCCCTTGATTTTAATAGCAAATAAAATATTGACCGCCAAAGGGGAGGATAGGGATCGACCCACACGACCGCACTAGATTCGTTATTGATCCATTCAAGCAGAGCAAAGAAAAAAAAAAGTGCATGAGCTGAAGATGAGCATGATATAAATTACGGTGATTGGGCGGCCCCACTGTCCTCCTCCTCTAAATAAGAGTTACTGTTCGCAACCAACACTTATTCAAAACATTGAACTGTACGGCTACACCAATTTATCAACGTTTTAAGAAAACAAAATGAATAAATAAAACGTAAGTAAATGTAAAATAAAACTCATATATCAAATTTAAAATTTGCTGAGTAAATCTGTCGAAACCCCATCGCGGGAGAATAGCTTCGCCCCTGGACCTTGACATGATTATTCGATCGAACGGACGCGACTATCAATACTAGTTATTCTTCTGTATCATTTACAGAAAATGGTGTGTCTATCCGGAATTTGTGAGCACAACCCATTGTTTATCTGATACATACATAGGTCTCTTAGAGTCTAAGATGTATTAACACAGGAAGCCTTTCAAATAAGCTCAAATTTCATCTGATTCAGTCATAAAAACAAATATATGTTACAGTAGTGATTTTTTGTCACAAACAAGTTTTGCAAAATAATGTTTCATATGAAAGTGGAGCTTGTGTCATGACGAAATCCCTAAAAAGTTAGTTTAACCCTATTTGATTGTTGAAGAAATATACAAAAGCCAGGACAGCGAACACGAAAAAGCCAGGACATTCAACTTTTTTTTTTTTAATTTTAGTCTTTCTACTTTATATTGCCGTTTTATTTCTCGAGAAAAATATGGACGAGAGCATGGAATTTAATCAAAAGAGTCGAAATCTCTCAATTTAATGAAAAGCAGACATTCAGTCTTATAATATATTTACAACGTGTAATGAAAAGACACGTATCTCACGATTATCTACATGTCCGTTTGTTTAAAAAAATATGAAAATTTGCCGATTTCGCTAAGTACGACAATGACTCTTGGAATATTTGTCCAGTGAGCTTATATGACTTTAAAAAGAAACAATAAAACGCATGTATAAATTTCTAAAATTAAACTCAGTCACTTTCTTAAATATTTAGATATTCACTAATTTCATTGGTTAATTATTTCGTGATAATATCACGAGATACTAAGTCGTGGCCACGAGATAATAAGTCGTGGCCACGAGTTACTAAGTCGTGGCCACGAGATAATAAGTCGTGGCCACGAGTTAGTGAGTCGTGACCACAAGAAAATAAGTCGTGGCCACGAGTAACTAAGTCGTGGCCACGAGATTATAAGTCGTGGCCACGAGATAATAAGTCGTGGCCACGAGTTACTAAGTCGTGGCCTCGAGATAATAAGTCGTGGCCACGAAATAATAAGTCGTGGCCACGAGATAATAAGTCGTGGCCACGAGATAAAAGTCGTGGCCACGAGATAATTAATTATGTCGTGGCCACGAGTTAGTAAGTCGTGGCCACGAGATAATAAAAAAAATCGCACATGTTCCCTTTACGCTTCCGTACTTTTTGGGTCGGAGGTGCAAAGGAATTTCGGGGCTAAGTTATTGAACGACGATGACCATGCACCTAAATGTATGTATTGAATGTTAAATGTCTTCAAATTTATAAGCATCATTTAGGAACATATAAATTTGCAGGATGGACCAAACATGCACGGTTTTGGTACTTAACCCTCGTCAGTGATCCTCATTCTAAACAATGTAATATGGTCAAAGAGTGAAAATTATTATGCTAAAATGTATCGAAAGACGTAGCAGGATTGGTAGGATATGATGCTACAGGAACAACGTTTCAAAAATTAAAAAAAAAATGATTACAGAAATGTTCGAATCCGTTGAAGAGACGACCAACCGAAGTTGATCAAACTTGGCTACATGACATTGTGCCCTCGGGTACTCCTGGTCCATCAGTAGTGACACTAACAAAGTGGTACAAATGTTAAACGTCTTCATGTCATTCATGCCATTAGACGTACTTTTATTGCCCCCGGAATCAAACTTTTGGGGGCATATAGTTTTTGGCCTGTCCGTCTGTTTGTCTGTTTGTCTATCCGAAAAAACTTTAACATTGGACATAACTTTTGAATGGGCGGTGATAGGGCTTTCAAATTTCACATGTGTATTCCTTGTGACAAGACTTTTCAATTGATACCAAAATTTTTGACCCTGTGACCTTGACCTTGACCTTTGACCTACTTTCAAAAACTTTAACATTAGGCATAACTTTTGAATGGAAAGTGACAGGGCTTTCATATTTCAAAGTCTTTTCCATGGATACCAAAATTTTTGACCTCGTGACCTTGATATTTGACCTACTTTTCGAAAATTAACATTGGGCATAACTTTTGAATGTTGAATTATAGGGCTTTCATATTTAATATGTGTATTTCTTGTGACAAGATCTTTCCAATGATACCAAAATTTATGACCCCGTTACCTTGACTTTTACCTTTGACCTACTTTTCAAAAACTTTAACATTGGGCATAACTTTTGAATGGAAAATGATAGGGCTTTCATATTTCACATGTGTGTTTCTTGTAGCAAGACCTTTTCTTTGATACCAACATGTTTGACCCCGTGACCTTGACCTTGACCTTTGACCTACTTTTCAAAAACTTTAACATTGGGTATAACTTTTGAATGTTAAGTGATAGGGCTTTCATATT
This sequence comes from Pinctada imbricata, assembly GCA_033119305.1. Taxonomy (NCBI): domain Eukaryota; kingdom Metazoa; phylum Mollusca; class Bivalvia; order Pterioida; family Pteriidae; genus Pinctada; species Pinctada imbricata. The sequence continues at coordinate 13,598,461 of VSWD01000004.1, read as the reverse complement.
TCACATGTATATTCCTTGTGACAAGACCTTTCCGTCGATACCCAAATTTTTTGACCTCATGACCTTGACCATTTACCTACTTTTTATAAACTTATACACTGGCCATAACTTTTGAATGGTAAATTACAGGGCTTTCATATTTCACATGTGTATTCCTTGTGACAAGATCTTGCCAATGATACCAAAATCGATGCCCTCGTGACTTTGTCCTTCACTATTGACCTACTTTTCAAAAACTTTAACATTGGGCATAACTTTTGAATGGGAGGTGATAGGGCTTTCATATTTCACATGTGTATTCCTTGTGGCGAGACCTTTCCATTGATACTAAAAATCTATGCCCTCGTGACCTTTGACCTACTCTTCGAATACTTTAACATTTGGCATATTTTTTGAATGAAAAGTGATAGGGCTTTGATATCTCACATGTGTATTCCTTGTCACAATAGCCATAGTTAGCAAATAAACAACAACTATTATTGAATGATGCGTAATATTTTTAATTGTATGTATTGCATAATCATTAACTATAAAATTAAGAAAATATTTTCCATGAAATATTTAGAGAAACATATAAACTAAGAATTTATTGACTCTTTTTCTTATATAGTATTACAAGTATCCTTATATAAACTAATAATGCATATATTTCCCTTTCACATAAGGGAAATAATTTACGCTCGAGATCTGCTAAAATATATTCATTCATTACCGGCAGTCATGACTGCCGGTATACTGTAATCAATTGCGACATACTTGCACGGATAAAATAACTCTTAGCAATATGATTGGTTCGACAATTACAAAATATGCAAATATTCGTCAAGGTTATTCAGAATCTGTGCATAAGATACTTTCATCAGGTCGGCTCAAGAGTCTAGATGACTTGACAAATGAAAGTCATATCGTATCAGTGCATTTTCACCCGAAAGATGCATCGAAAAGTCTTTGCACCGATACGTCCTACAACTATCACAGATCCTCGGAAATTTCCGTAGCTTGAATCGGAAATAAAAACGGAAAAGCCCGGAAATGTTCGATAGGTCAACAAGAACAAAAATCGTTTATTCCATTTTTTTCTTACTAGTATTTTACAACATTTATTAAATTAATGTCAGCTAACTGCCGGCAAGCTTTTTGTAAAAGCTAATACTTGTCACGGTATGAACTTATGATTTACCGTGATTTATTGTAGTTTCCGGCGGAAGTGGAAGAAACAATACAGAAAAAATAGTTTTCAGTATAGGGAGTTTCACAGATTTTTGTATATTTCAAAAGTCTATGTAAGGTAGAAATTTAAACGTGTGTATAGACTTCACGCTTAAATGTATGTATAGACTACGCTCTCTAATAATAATCTACTAAAATTAACAAATAATTTGACTCATCTCTATATGGTAATGAAAATATTTTGTTTGTGCACAAACACTGTTATCAGCTGCATGAATAGGATTTGATCAAACTATACTCTGAAACTTATTATTTTACCTACTGAAATAATTCTGCATTTGAAACTGACCTCAATTTGAATGAGTGTTGTTTATTTTATTTTTTTTGGGGGGGGGGGGGGGTCTGACACTGAATTAGTGAATGTCTATAAATATACCGAAAGACGTAGCAAGATGGCTGGGGTATGATGCTACAGGACCCAGGATTAAAATTATGTAGACAGAAATTTTCAAATGCGTTTTTTTTTCAAATTTTTAAATATCATACGAAATTGACCTACAGAAACATTAAACATTAATGACAACACATAAAAGCAAGGCGACCTATGTGCATCCGGCGACGACGTTGGACGACCATCTGATATTAGCAAATGGTGTGATTATCCTGATTACGTGCGCATAACTCTCCCAATTATCTGTCTCCATAGACGAACAATTGTTGTAAAAACATAAAACCTCGCACTGTAAGATGGCATCACATACAAGGCAGTTAAGCGCAGCGGCCTCTTGTAACACAAATTCTTTGTAAATGGATCTAAAAATCTATGGCATGCATATTATAACAATCTGTGCTCTGCTGGCTGATGCAAGCTCAGGATCAATCACCAGAGAAGTCTGACCAACTTTCAGATGGGACCGAGAATCAGGACCCATGCTTCTCTGTATAGATTTGAACAAGGCCAGTCACGGAGTCCCGTCACCTCGGTTGGCCAGTGTGCAATTATAGGAAAGACACTTGTACAAACTGGAGATTGGTCCAGCACCATGCCAAGTGTTATTTTGTTAACATTGGGATCATATCCTTGGTTAAGCAGTGGACCGACGTTTTTTTTTTAACTTTTGTGGTTGAAGTTTGATCTGCCTTACATCCTTCTGACTTTGTTTACTAAGTCACCGTAAAATGAAGGTTATGAAAATCCAATGGTGCATACTCTGATGCTTGAGTTGTCCCAAATTTTGAAAGAAGTTCAGAAAAGTTATTGTAAAATTGATAAAAAGATTTTACAAGTTTATGGTATCAAAACCCTTGACTGATAAATTTCTAAAAGTTATACCTATATCATAGTTGTTTCCCGCTTCGGTAGTACCAATACTCCGACAAATAAACCTATTTCCGGTGTATGGCTATACACAGTGTAAATAGCCATGTTAAAATCCCTTTTAACTTATTCAATACTATGGGCAGTATACTTGTAATTCATCTGTATGCCGTACTTTTCAAACTCTCGAAATCCCAATATGCGTTTATCTAAAACTTCATTGAACAAAAAATAAGGTTTGCAAATATCTGGAATGAATCATGAATAATTTTAAGATTAGATAACAGTAACCCTTTTACTTCTCTGATATGTTCTATATTTCACTATAAGAATTTTGTCCTCTTATTCTTGTTAAGATACGACTAAGAGAAAAAAATGCCAATTGACATTTGCTTCTCCTTTATAGAACCTGCTACAAACGAGAATTCGTCAATTGCTTCAGGTAAATTGAACCTTTTTTAGATTCGCTTTTGTCTTTTTTCTCAAAAATATTTTAGTTTGCAATGATATATACATTTACTATAAATGGGTAATGACTGATAAAACAAAAACATTGATAAATCATATGTTGGTGCATCACATCAGAAATCCTTGAAATTCCATTGGTTGAGCATGCGGGGACTATGATAGAATAGTGCCCGGCGACCGGGCACTATTGCTGTTTTGCTTTACAGAGTTACGTCGCTTGGAGAATCACGCGCTATACAAAAAATTTGGTAAGTGTCGCTACTTCCCTAAAACACCGTTAGTTAAAATCTGAATAGCTAGGTCGGTCCTTTTAAAATTGCTATCTATGTCATGTGATGCACTTAACCATTAATGCCCGTTTGTGTGGGTACTATTCTCTCATAGTGTTGCTTTTGGAAGAAACTATTTCTTTCCAAAAGCAATGGAAGAAACTATTTCTTTCCAAAAGCAACACCATGAGAAGTGATATCAGGTGCCCGGGAAGAGTATGAGTATCTCCTGCTTGCATGCAACATCCGCCACTTAAATTCAAAGGAAAGAAATATCACAATCGGTAAATCTCACAATTCGTTAGAAAGGTCACGATCAGTAAATCTCACAATTCATTAGGAAGGTCACAGTCGGTAACTCCCACACAGGAAGACATACGTAGAGATCGGTATGTCCTGACATAAAAGGTCTACGTCAGAATATCATTCATGACTCTTGGCAAGGGGACGTCATGGTGTGCTACAATGTCCCCATATCGACCAAAGAACTTCCTCAGTGACGATGTTAGTCGTTCACAGACGTATCCTTCACTGAGAAGTTTAACTGAAACATAACCATTACATCAAACATATCTGACATGGAAGCTTATTGAGAATGTGCATCCAGTGCCTAATTTAGAGGTCATCCGCTATATGATAGCGATTTGTGTGATAACGTGCATAAAAACAACCTCCCACTTATCCAGATACTCAGAGGCATCAGAGACTCACTGCTGTTATATAGCCAAAATATAACCCTTTCGCTTTGAATTGAAACAAAAAAAAAGATAAATAAATAAATCAAATAAGTAAATGAATAAAATGCTGGGGCTCTAGGTAGTACAAAGACTATATTGATTTTGAGTGACGTTGAAAATACGGATTTTTGATTGTTAGAATAAATGTTATCATAAGTTATTTTAGAGATGATATTCATATACGTCCTTAGTACATATAATGACAGGTCTGACGTTTTGCGTTCACGAGAGTATACTTGTAAACGCTAACACTATTTGCCCTTCTCCGTTCTTGCATTATAAGTTTGATGTATAAGAAGTACGAATTGTAGTTTAGGAGTCAGTGATAAATGAGAATATGGCAAAGTTGTGTAAATATCCATTACCAAGGCAACGCGAACTCCGGATAGAGGCAGGACCAGTTGCCAAGGAGGAGAAAGCGTCCTGCTATTGCATACAACACACGCCGCGAATGCCAAATAGGCAAGTGTCAAATTGATATATCGTTAAGATTCCATTTTGCAGACATCAAGCACGATCAAAATCTTGAAGACTGAAAATGTTTCTTTTTAGGACCTAGGCAGAGAACACATCCATCTACTATTTTGGGTAAGAAATTAAATTTATAGTCATAAAACAGTTTTACATCATTTTTTTCACATCTTCTATTTCGAAAGTACTTATAATTTTTTTAATTCTTTTAAATGCATCTTATAGTTTATCTAGTCGCCGGAGTGACCGTGTTCTTCATAGTTGTGATCATAATAGTTGCCATCCTGTTCCGTATTAGGTAATGCTGTGTTTCCATTCTTTCTATAAAATAATAGTTGATAGTAATACTGGCATGCTACTAACATGACTAATATAAAAATACAAAGCTACAGTATGATCTATCCTGACTGATGAACAATTTGTTCTTACGTTATCATTCGACATTGTTTGATTTTATCAAAGTACCCATTTCCTCAGAAATATATTGCTGTGGCTCTCTAACTAGGGAATATGAGGTGTTTCTGGGCTTTACGGTTAATTTTCAAAGTACTATAATATTTAAACTGAGGTTTAATTACATGGACCACCAAAGTCTGTTTTTTTTTTTTTTTGGTTATCATTTCTAATTCCCGTATCATACTTTGTTTGTATTACTCTAGTTTTAGGATTGTCACAGAGAAGAACAAACACGACCTGAAGTTTCAACATAGTATTGAAATGCACATCTACAGTGAGATAGATGATCAACAAGTCTAAGAACAACACAAGACCGATCTGGCAATTTGAAAGCAAGAAATAATGATCATTGGATGGAATGAGGGAGTTTATTTTTATTTGACTAAGCTACAGACTTGTTTGTTATATAAAAAAATAAGGATAATGTTGACGTTTCAGTTGCTCTATGAACATTTTTATGATTCTCACTGTGGGCAAAATACTGACTAATTCTAGCTCGATTACCACTCTTTTTATCGGCAGAAATTTGAAATGGCCATCAACTACAGTATATCTGTCAACAACTTGCGAAATTCAATTTTTTCTTAAAGTATCAAATGTGATGCATCTAATCCTCGGTTTGACGGTCAAATGAATTCTCCGAACAGAAGTTTCTCCTTCTTACAGTCGAAACATTTTCTGTCACAGAATCCTTCCCTTAAGTAACTATGACGTCATAGCAGCGTTACGTTAAGCTATGCTGTATGGTGGCGAATCTGTGGCAGTGCTTTTTGTAGAGTAAGGTAACAGAACGTAAACTTGAGCAGTCTGGAGTTTGGGTTACATGTAGCAAATCCATTTCACATGTCATTGTAGCATTTTAAGTCCAATGAAGGCTTAAAAGAAGATGACCGCATTTCAACCTCTTGTTGGTCCAATGTATACATTTCCACAGTAGCGTATCACGTGGTATGCAAATAATCTCTAGCCCGGTAATCCCTTTCGATTAATATGGTTAATGTAAGTCTAATTCTACTTTATAGGAAACTATTTTAAGCCTATCATATGAGCATCACTATCATCTATATGCTGGTAATTTTTTTCTGGTCACAATTAGAGGTATATTCAGAAAACACTTCAACAGAATTTTTTTTTATTTTGTTTACATGTTATGATATGGTGCACGTTAATAATCACATTTTCTGTTTAAGTGTTCTATGAATATAATTCTATTATTGACAAGAATAGATTACCATCATATAAATGATAATGATACTCGTATGATAGACCTAAAATAAATTCATATAAAGTAGATTTAGACAGTATTTACATGTACCTGTTTAATCAGAGGGAATTCCCGGGCTAGAGATTATTTGCCTGTCACGTGATATGCTACCGTGATTTCAATAAAACGTTCGTGTCACACATATTATTTGTTTTAGAAATGGTCCTAGAATAAATGTATTTCCTGTTTTGGTTGTTTTTTGGTTTTGTTGCACGCTTGTTCATTTTTGCACCACCAACCATTGAAGATACTACAGAACCAGTACTGCCATCAAGTCGGGGTTACCTCAGAATTATTTTTACCTGACGCGCACCTGTTCCTCACGTTATTCGACTTTCATTAAAACAATTTTCAATTTCTTGCAGGAGTTTTCAACTTCCTGCAGGAATTTTTGTAATTAAGTCTTTCCCGTGAGACCCATGCTACCGTAATTCATATTTTCCCACAGGAAATATTTTTTTTCAGAATATTCCTGACAGGAAATAAAAACAATTTTGCAGGAAACTAATTTTCCTGCAGGATATAAAAGAATCCTGCAGAAAAATTTCTTAAATCCTGCAGAAAATTGAAATACCTACTATTAAATTATTAAAGGTGAATATTTTAGGTACCAGGTGTGTAACAGGTAAAACAGTTTGGATTCTGGCTATGTTTGTTGCCAACAACCTGATGGCAGTATTGGTTTTGTAGTATTTCCAAGGGTCGGTGTGTGCAAAAATGAACTACCGTGCAACTTCATAATTATTTTGCCCACCGTTAACAGGAAATTTTAAATTGTCGCCAAATATGCTCCCACCATAGCGTTAAATGTAATAATTCATTAATATACTCATCAATAAATGTAACGCATAGTATTTGTTCATTTCATCCTAAGTGCATATATGAAATAATAACATTTATCATTTTAATAGACAAAATCAATTCAAATGTACATAATGGTATTTTCAGAACCTAAGCTTTCAACAAGAGCCTCTTTATTGTCATAAAATGTTAGTTAAAATGACTCAAAAACAATATGCCCTCGATGTTCTTTTAGAGGCCAAATTGTGTATTTTTCGGAGATCCGTATGCGCTTGTTTTCCATATCATTCGAAAATGTTTTGATTCGATTGACAAACGGATACACCATACTAAACAGCGACAATCTCATAATGGCGGCATAACTGCGCATGATGAAGTTTAATTCTATGACTTCATCCAAAGTTAGCCGCATTCCATGGATTTGCGAATCAGTTTTATCGAGATAAATTTGTTTCATAAGGAGAAAAATCCTCTAAATTTGACTTTTTGATCCTTGAACTTTACAGAATATTTCTCACTTACAAATGGGAGTCATTCGATCACGTCGTAATGTTCAAACGCATGGCATCGGACTTGTAAGCATGTATTGCATTAAAGCGGAAGTGACCCGAAGAAGTTCAAGTCCATTTTTTTTATGGTCATCAATGAACTTTGACTTGGGCAAAATTCAAATTCCTCATAAACATGGAACAAGTCGAAAATTCAAAATTTCATGTTTTTACCTAAAAAAGAATTTATGATAATCAAAAAATCTTACTTAAGCCCTAAACTGCTTGTTCTTTCTCTCTATCATTATTAATGCAAACAAATAAGGTCACATAATCAATAGTTTGTTTATATTGAATAATGATAATACATTGTAATATTGTTATATGTGTTTCTTCTTTTGAAGAGTATATATCAATTGCGGAACATCTATTCAGTGATTTTAAGTGCAAAATAATCCATCTCAATATGATAATATGTGTTGTTGTCACACTGCAAATGAATTTCAAGGAAACTCATTGATTGTTTAGCCGAAATCATGAGTCTCAGACTATATGACCCGTTTGTAGTCGTAAATGTGGAACATTGTGATGCCACGGATACCTTATTGCTTTTTAAGTCATGGCGAGCGAAACTTTCATTTTTCTGCTTAAATGGAATTTCATTCGAGGTTTATTCATTTTGAATAAATCATTTACGGATACGATACGATAAAAAATATTTCACAATCTATCAACTAAAAAAGAAGTTAGAAATTTTACTGTTGATGCCATTTAGAAATGACGCAATTTATAAGTGATTAGCAGTATGTCAAACATGTTATTATTGTTCAAAATAGGTAATATTGTCTGAGATACATTGTCTAGAATGCCTTTGGCTCTGAAAATAGAAATTCCAGACAAGGTATTTCAGACCATATTACCTGTATGGAGCCGTAATAACGTATAATGTAAGCCTGACAATTCGAAATAGTAGCCATATTATATTTCAATATTTCATCTTCAATGCAAAGAATATTGATTTAATTTTCAGTATGACAGAATAAGGACAACTAATCGTATTGGTCATTTTAAGTGTCGTAGTATCCATTTAAAGGGATCTTACCTTGACCTGAGCCTATTTAAATGTGCTTATTTCAAGATTACTACCTTATTTCCCACAAAAATACGTCATTAAATAATCAGTTAGTGAGAATTATATTTGTCTAAAAAAGAAATATCAGAAACAAGTATTTTAAACCGCTTAACTTCAATGAAATATGAAGAAAAGAAATGAAATGATCTCCAACAAGACTTTCAGGCAGTACTCACAGCACAACATGAAAAAGGAAACACAGAGAAGACATGTACACCAATAGACGCAAAGGGGACGAGAAGCTCGACATCAAAACATGAAACAGGAAAGACTGCATGTACACATAATTCAACCTGGCCAATGGGCAAACCGTGCCGACAGGATGGTAAACTGCCACGTTAGTAGCAAAGAGTTTTGTTATCTGGATTACGTTAGCACAAACCTCCCACTTTTCCGGTTATTCCAGAGGTTCCGAAAAAGGTAAAATTATTGTGTTTAATATTGTCCTTACTGTAGGATGACCACACAAATAAGAAAGCAAAACTCAAAGGCCATAGCAATACGCAAATTCATTTGAAAATAGATTTATCAAATTCATATCATAATTTTGAAAACACATTATGCAGCATCGACCAGACATGCACATTTCGGGTACATAAGACTCGTAAAAGAAAGGAGGGGATATCCGACAATAACCGGTTGTAACAACAATAGCAAAACCCCAAAACACTCAATGCTATAAACACAAAGACACGCACAGGAAGAGACTCAAAAGGTACAAAGAACGCCAATCACATAGACACATCAAGCAAAAATGACTATACATAAACCAAAGATACCCATGGGCGATATGTTCCGACTTTGAGATGAACATACAAACAAACAGCATGACACATGGGCCTATTTAACAATGATGGATATGTTAATGGATATAAAAAAAGTAAGTAATACTCCTCACTCTAAACAATGAAATATGCTGTCGATTCAGTAGCATATCCAAATAAATCTATGTTCAAAATAGCATTGGAGGGATGGTGCTAGGATGTCAACCTCCTTTAATTGCAATAAAATTTTTGGATGAAATGACATTTTTTTCGAAAAAGCAAAATAGTATGTATGATGTCAAATTGATTAAGTGTCAAAACAAAGCTACTGTCAGGCGACAGAGCAGGAAAGAAGTAATTGATCCACTTAAAGAGATTGATGAAATGATAAAACGAAGTGGAGTTGGCTACATGTGCCTCGAGGACTCCTAGTCCACATTTGCTGTAGAAAAAAAAAGAAGAAAAGCGCATACGGTCAGTGCTCTGCCGGCTGGAGCGAGCTCATGCATATTTTCATCCGAGGGGTCCAACCGATATTCAGAGAGGACATGTTGCCGGGAACTTGTCTTATTTACAAGGTTAAGATAGCGCTCGTCATGGAGACCCGCCGTCAAAGAGGTATGGTCTATTCGTACCACATATAACTCGTACCTGCCACTTCGTACTATAACTGACTACCAACTCCTACCAAAACCATTTCGTCCCATTACCAACTCGTACCTTATTTTCTAACAACGCTTACAATACATTAACCCGTACCACTACCAACTCGTACCATGGAACTTATTTGGAAGCACCGTCAAGATCGGCTAATTTTCCTTTAAATCTAAACTACAGGATTTGCACTGTAAGTATGTCTTTGCACTGGCAGACAAGGCGGCTAACAACATTATCATTATTTGAAAGCGCTATTTCATTTCAGTATTGTACCACTACAGTTTTATCTAGGAATGAACTAAGCATTAACAGCAATTAAAGATCAAAATATTGTGAAACTGCGTTCAATAATAGCGACATCAATCATTTTTGGTCAATAAAGAATTTGGGTGATGTGATCTCATCCTACGACCTCTCTAGCATGTACACCACCCTCCCTTTATTGAATGGTCTTTTGCTAGAGAGGGTAAAACATGTACAATGTAAATGTACTTCTGACACTAAAGGATTCTTTTCTTCAGCAGAATACAAATCATACAAATCATGGACTCGATCTGAGTTGTACAAAGCTTTGTCCTTTCTTTGAAACAAGATTTGTGTAAGATTTGGTGACACTCTATACATGCAAGTTATTGGAATTCCTATGGGTAGTAATTGTGCGTCTCTTGTTGCAGATTTGTTTTTAAACACGTACGAAAAGGAATTCATGCAAAAACTTAAGAAATTTGACCACTTGAAAGGTTTCAACGGCACCTCTTGGAATCTTGATGATATTTTGAATATTGATAACTTTTGACCATTACAAAAATCAAATTCATCCACCAGAGTTAACATTGAACAAAGCAAAGTTTAACACAGATGATAAAGCTACAACATTTTTGGATCTTGATATCAAAATTAATAACAGAGCCATTCAGACAAAGATATACGACAAAAGAGAAGACTTTTGCATTCGACAATAGTTAATTTTCCTTGAATTGATGGCGATGTTCAAGATTGCCATCCTACGTTATTTACCTCTCAGCTCATCAGATACGCTAGAGCCTGCTCCCATGTTTCGGACTTCCATGACAAAAATAGTCAAATTATAAAACAACTTATCAATCAAGGATTTAGATATCATTAACTTGTAAAATCTTTTTGAAATTTTACAATAACTATTCTGAACGTCTTTCAAAATTTGGGACAATCCAAGTATCAGATTATGTATATTGGATATTTCATTACCTTCATTTTACGGTGACTGATTAAAAAAATCAGAAGGATCAAAGGCAGATCAAACTTCAACCACAAATGTAAGAAAAAAGTCTGTCGCCTGCATTACCGAGGATATTATCCCAACGTCATCAAAAGAACACTGGGCATGGTACTAAACCATTCTACAGTTCTGTACCAGTGTCTTTCGCAAAGTTGCCGCTGGCAAACCGTGACGAGGGGACTTGCTTAAATATCGCCAGAGAAGACTTGTTCCTTATTCTTTGTCCTATCTGAAAGTTGGTCAGACTTCTCGGGTGATTAATCTTGAGCTCGCTTCAGCCAGCAGAGCACAGACTGTTATACGCATGCCAAAGCATTTTTCGGGATCCTTTTACATATAATTTCTGTTACAAAATGCCGCTGCGTTTAACTGTCTTGTTTGTGCCGTCACCTTACAGAGGTAAGTTTTATGTTTATACAACTATTGTACGTCTATGAAGACCTCTGTGTATCCAGACAAGTTGGAGGGTTGTGCGCACGTAATCCGGATAACCACACCATTTGCTTAAAGCAGATGGCTGTCCAAAGTCGGCGCCGGGTGCACATTGGTCTGCTTCCTGTTATGTGTTGTCATTGATGTTTGATGTTTCTGTTCGTCTGTTTCGATTGAATTGTATGGTGTTCTAGTGAATATAGTTGTGTTTTTGTGGTTTGTAGTTTTGTCTGATGTTATTTAAGTATCACTTTCTTGTTAGTTTGTTTCGCTGGGTGGGTGCATGATGGTCATGCTGGAGATCATCCCCGTTTCTTAATAAACTCGTAATATAGTACTGAGAAAATCGTAATATCAACAATTCTAACACTTTTACTCGTACAATGATACACTTGTGCTAAGAGACTCGTACCATAAACAAATATGGCCGCTGAGGGCTCGGATTGGCTGACACATTTTCAACTTCTCTTCAACCGCTGCACAAAATTTCAAGAAATCTTACAGGAAGCAAGGGATTTTACCAAGTTTGTGTTAGTCGTGTCGATCGGTAAACAAATATGGCTGTCAAGGTACATTAAATCCCGTTAGATATTTTTTTTCTGCCTCGTACATCCATTGGAAGAAGAGTATATTTTTACAAACTTTCATCCTATACTTATGTATGATGTATAGGTAAGTATCGTACCTTCACAATCCATAACAAGTTTATCCGAGAGTATATTCAAAAGTGTCTTCATCTTTCAAACTGTCCTATTAAATGAAAGTTCACAAAAGAGTGCAACAAGAAGATTTGTAATACCGTCATGTTAAACGTCTTCAAATTCAATAGCAACATTTTATGAACAGAAATGTTTGCAGCATGGACAAGACATGCACGTTTCGGGTACTTGACAGTCGTCAGTGATCACCAATCTAATTAATGTATTCTATGGCCAAAGAGTGTGAAAGTTATGTCCAAAAATGTACCAAAAGACGGAACAGAATGGATGGGTTATGATGCTCCAAGACCCACGTTTTAGAAATTTCAAGAAATGTTGATCACAGGAATTTTCGAATGCGTTGAAGAAACAAAACAATCAAATATAGATTTAGATTTACCATACTTATATTGCATACCTAAAATGCATAAAAGTCCGTACAAACAACGTTTCATCGCTGGTTCGTCAAAATGTTCAACCAAATCGGTATCGCTCTTAATCAGCAAAGTTTTAACCGAAATTAAATCTTGACTTAAAAAATATTATTTGACAGTATATTCTCGAAGCGGTATTAACCAGATATGGATTTTAAAGAATTCGAACATCTGAAATCCATTCATTTGAAAAGATTATTTTCTATTAAAGCCTTTAATTTTTCGACACTTTACACTACAATCCCACACTCTAAATTAAGGAAAAACTCGCAAAAATTATAAGTAATGCGTTTACAAGTAAAAACGGTAATCGCAAATATAAATTTATTTTGTTTATTATGACAAAACCTACCTTGTTCAAGAAAGTCCAATTCTAAAAATGAGTGCACTGAAGTAGATATTATTCAGATGTTAAACTTCCTGATCGACAACATTTTTGTGGTGTTTGAAGGAAAGGTCTTCCAACAAATTGTCGGAATTTCAATGGGAACCAATTGTGCCCCACTTCTTGCCGATATTTTTCTTTACTCGTACGAAGCTGAATCCATTCAATCTTTGGTACATGTATCTGAAGGGAACAGATACGTACTAGCTTCTTACTTTAACTTCACTTTTACAGATACATAGACGATGTGCTGTCCATCAATAATCAGAAATTCGCGGATTACCTCGGCAGAATATATCCTTCGGAACTTGAAGTCAAAGAAACTACAGCGACAAATAATCCAGCATCCTATTTGGACATAATGTTGTCCTACGACACTCATGGTATATGAAGACCTCACTCTATGAAAGAAAGGAGGGGGTCTCCAACAATTCCCGGTTGCAGCACCCACAGCAAAACCCAAAATGACCGAATGTAAAAACAAAGAGCAGACACGCACAGAAAGAGACAAAAAGGAACAAGGAACATCAACGCACAACACAGAAACATCGAACACAAAGGACCACAGATAAACCAACGAGACTTTTGAGCAATCGATGCTGACTTCGAAAGGCCATCTAAAACGAAAATAACAGACGATGTCGTTATCCTTGATTACGTGCGCACAACCCTTCCACTTTTCCGATTTCCCAGAGGTCTCGAAGAACGTACAATTGTGGTGTAAAACAACCTCCTCACCGTTAGATGAACAAACACAAACAAGACTCAAAACGCATGGGCCAAAGCAACACAGATGAAATTCAATATGTATATGGATATGAAAAGAGGGCATACGTAATGCAATCCGTGCTCTGTCGGCTGTAGCGAGCTCATGTATGTTATCACCCGAGGAGTCCGACTGATATTCAGAGAGGACAGGTGGTCGTGGTAATGTCTTCTCTAAAGAGGTTTGGACATTGTCCGTCCTGGAGTCCCGTCATCACAGTCGGTCAGAATGCAAGTCTTTAGAATGAGTTGGTCCAAGACTGTAACACCAGTAAATGCTATTGTATACAGGATAAGCTGTGAAATGTTGATATCAATGACGGTTATCTAGGAACATTATCGACATGCCAGTGAGTTAAAGAAGATCCTGACGATAATCTCAACAGCACTCACAATAGAGTACTTTGATGAGCATCGACGGACCCCTAGCAAGCTAGGGGTGGGATCAGGTACCCGGGAGGAGTAAGCATCCCCTGTTGGCTAGCCGCACCCGCCGTCGATGTTAATGCACAACAAAGAACACAGTGTATAAAATGCATGCACTGTCTGACGTTATGTCTATATAGAAAATGCTATGGCGACCATGTCAGGGAAATATATTCAAAACACTTACTGTCAAACCCCTCGCGGGGAACTTTTTTACGAGCTCCACACGGCAAAGGGCATAAGTGTGACACAAATGAGTTAAAGAAGATCCTGACGATAATCTCAACAGCATATATTTATAGGGTATATTTCAACAGCATAATCTCAACAGCATATATTTAAAGGGTAAATTTACTATTTTGAATCCAAAATCATCTCTTTTGTCATACATGCTTGTATGAATCTCTCCATACATAATTTAGATATTTAGGTCTTAAAATGGTGTTTGTGTTTGTAATGTTTGCATGATTTATCAAAAGTCCAGCTAAAGGTAGATAAATGCCTTTAGGGAGATACCCATTAATTACAGATTGATTGATCAAAGGTCCAGTTAAGGGTAGATAAATGCCTTTAGGGAGATACTCATTAGTTACAGATTAATTGATCAAAGGTCCAGCTAAGGGTAGATAAATTCATTCATGGAGATACCCATTAGTAAAAGAATGATTTATCAAAGGAGAAGCTTAAGGTAGATAAATGCCTTAAGGATATATTCTTTAGTTATAGAATGATTTATCAAAGGTCCAGCTAAGGGCAGATAAATGCCTTCAGGATATATTCATTAGTTACAGAATAATTTATCGAAAGTGAATTTGCTGTTGAGATTTTCGTCAGGATTCTCTTTAACTCATTTGTGTCACACTTATGCCCTATGCCGTGTGGAGCTCGTAAAAAAGTTCCCCGCGAGAAGTTTGACAGTAAGTGTTTTGAATATTTTCCCTCACATGGTCGCCATAGCACTTTCTATATAGACATATCATCAGACAGTGCATTTATTTTATATAATGTGATCATTTTCGTGCATGAACATCGACGGCGGGTGCGGCTAGCCAACAGGGGATGCTTACTCCTCCCGGGCACCTGGTCCAACCTCTAGCTTGCTAGGGGTCCGTCGATGTTCAATTTGGTGCTCTATTGTGAGTGCTGTTGAGATTTTCGAAAGGATTCTCTTTAACTCATTTATAACGGTGAATTTACAAATACATTTCAATCCTAGTATTGAAACACGAACCTAATATTCAACTGAACAGTAAGGAAAATATCTCAATCAATACCCCTTGACAGTAACTGTTTAAATGTTTTCCTGGACATGGTCGTCAAAGCGCTTTCTGTATAGACATAACCTTAGAAAGTGCATGTGTTGTAAATATTGTTTCGTGGGTGAAATTCGACGGCGGGTGCGGCTAGCTTACTCCTTCCGGGCACCTGGTTCCACCTCTTCCTTGCTAGGCGTGCATCGATGCTGAATCGGGTGTTCTATTGTGAGTGTTGTTGAGACTGTTGTCAGATTCTTCTTTATCTCATTGGATTAATCAAGTTAACAAACAGTTGATGCATCGAAAAACTTCAATGTTTATATGTTTGCTTTCAATACGCATCAGTAATGTTAGGTGCTGATTAAATTGGTTCTTCGTATTGGTCAGATAGTTCCTCTGTTTCACCAACGTCGCTGTAAATATGCATCTTGCTGTATGGATCGTCTTTAGTCGCTCCTGCCACGTATGCCACGCCTTTGTAATTATCTCTGAAGTACTTTATTCTGAAAGTACGAAGAAGAAATATTGAATTGATATTTCCGATATTCGTTTATCTGGAATGTTCATAAAGAGTCATATTAGGCTGATGTTGTTTTTGTTGTTGGTGGTGGTAAACTTCAAGGTTTATTTTTAATATAATATGTCATTTTTTTATTCAACAGCGATTTCTCAATAGAGAATGATTAACTTTAGTGACCAACTGCAAACAATAAAGATTACAACTTCAAAAGGAAAGACGAAGGATGATCCCATTTTCGTGCAGAAAAAAAAAATAATGAATAATCTGCTAGCTGCCTGTAATCATGACAAACATGTACAATGATCATATCCCAATACACAGTACAAAATCGATAATTCAGAAAAAAAATCATAAAAAGAAAACATACAAAATCAGGATAAAACAGCAAACAAAGCAAACAAACAAATACTTCCAGGAAATGAATATATGCGAACTCCCAATATGGGAGTGAGACCAGGTGTCCAGGAAGAGTCAGCATCTGCTGCTTGCATCTAACTTCCGTCATGCTTAAATTCGAAAATTGATGAAAGAAAAATGAAGGCTATGCTATCGATTAAGAGATATCACATAGATAAGTCTTATTATTAAATCCTGAAAATATGTCTTTACGAGGATCAGATTAGCAATTTTTTTTTCTATTAAAAAGTGATATCCTTCTACATTATTTACACCAAATACCTTACGTTTACCTTTTACAGAAAATATACACCGAAAGTGTGATTACCAATACAGAGAATATTGTAACTGCAATGCCCACGTAAACTGTCAAAAATAGAATACCCACTGAAAAAAAAAAAGAATTAAACAATCATATCACTTAAAGATTAAATATACGATTTACAAATATATGGAAGCATAGAAGGGACAAGTAAGTCGTTAACTCGACATTTTGTCTTAATTATATTGTTCAATCATCTCTTGCGAATGTGTAACACAGCATCAAATCGACAAATAAGAAGCTAAATCAAGTATATTGAAGATTACTGATAATTTTGTATTATGAGTAAATAACTTGCGTTCTGCTTCCAGCGTAAATGTAAAAATGTGTTTGAGATAAAAATATCCGTCATATACATGGAGTTATATGGATGTTTTTAAAAAAACGGAGGGGATCTCCAACAACTACAGGTTTCAGGACCCACAGAAATACACCAAAACACCAAATGCAAAACCAAACCACAGATAGAGACGCAAAAGGGACATGGAACGTCAACGAACAATACAGAAACATCAAACACAGATGAATACACATAAAACAAGGAGACCAATGGGCAACCAGTGCCCACTTAGGACGGCCATCTGCAACGGAAATAGCAGACGTGGTCATTATTCTGGATTACGTGCGCACAACCCTGCCAGTTTTCCGAAAACCCAGAGGTATCGAAGAACGTACAATTGTAGTCTAAAACAGCCTTCTCACAGTCAGATGACCACACACAAACAAGACCGTAAACCGCTGGGGCCCAAGCAACACAGATGATTATGTAAATGGATATAAAAAGAGGGCATGCGTAATACAATCCATGTTCTGCTGACTGTAGCGAGCTCATGTATGTTATCACCCCAGGAGTCCAACTGACATGCAGAGAGGATAGTTGGTCGGGACCGTGTCTTCTCTAAAGAGGTTTGTACTGGGCCCGTCATGGAGTCTCGTCGTCACAGTCAGTCAGAGTGCAAGTTTTAAGAATGCTCTGGTACAAGACTGTAGATTGGTCGAGTACCAAGCCTAGTGTATGTCTGGAGACATTAGGATCATATCCACGGTATAAAAGGCGTATGATTCTGACGCATTTTCGATAGTTATGTTGTCTGTATTTGATCCTTCTTTTCTTGTTAATTATGTCAACATAAAATGCAGGTTGTGAAATACCAAAAGTAATATAATCTGTTGCTTGTATTGGTCCGAATTTCAGAAGAAGTTGACAATAATTTTTGTAAAATTTGAAACCTTGTCTTAAAAGTTTCTTGGTAATTTGTAAGTTTCTACTAAGAAAATCCAAAACATCAGTACATGCTCTAGCATAGCGGATGAGCTGTGAAATGTGAGTTTTTAACTTTCTCCTTTCCAGCTTTGTCGCACGAAAGAACTTAAAAGTTTCTTTTGGCTCTTCATTAGTGTTGGTTACTCTAGAGTTAGAAATAAAGTTAAAAGTAGCGATGTCGGGTCTTCACATGCCTAAAACGAAAGTCTTCATGGGACATGGGACATCATAGTGTATGACGAGTTCCCCATATCGACCGTAGAACTTCCTCAGTGACGATGTTAGTCGGTCACAAACATATCCCTGACGGAAAACATGAAAGAGGCCTAGCTCTTAGAACGAAATTCGTATATTTAGTACTTGCTCTGGTACAACGTATCAAGTGAGATATGAACACATCATAAGCAGGCGATTGGAGGGATGTTGCTGCTCAGAAAACGAAAGGGGCCGTCGATGCTCAATTTGGTGCTCTATTGTGAGTGCTGTTGAGATTATCGTCAGGATCTTCTTTAACTCATTTATGTCACACTTATGAACTTTGCCGCGTGGAGCTCGTAAAAAAGTTCCCCGCGAGGGGTTTGACAGTAAGTGTTTTGAATATATTTCCCTGACATTGTCGCCATAGCACTGTCTATATAGACATAACGTCAGACAATGCATGAAGTTTATATATTGCTTTCATTTTCGTGCTTAAACATCGACGGCGGGTGCGGCTAGCCAACAGGGGATGCTTACTCCTCCCGGGCACCTGGTCCCGCCTCTAGCTTGCTAGGGGTCCGTCGATGCTTAATTTTGTACTCTATTGTGAGTGCTGTTGAGATTATCGTCAGGATCTTCTTTAACTCATTTGTGTCACACTTATGCCCTTTGCCGTGTGGAGCTCGTAAAAAAGTTCCCCGCGAGGGGTTTGACAGTAAGTGTTTTGAATATATTTCCCTGACATTGTCGCCATAGCATTTTCTATATAGACATAACGTCAGACAGTGCATGAAGTTTATATATTGTTTTCATTTTCGTGCTTAAACATCGACGGCGGGTGCGGCTAGCCAACAGGGGATGCTTACTCCTCCCGGGCACCTGGTCCCACCTTAGCATGCTAGGGGTCCGTCGATGCTTAATTTTGTACTCTATTGTGAGTGCTGTTGAGATTATCGTCAGGATCTTCTTTAACTCATTTGTGTCACACTTATGCCCTTTGCCGTGTGGAGCTCGTAAAAAAGTTCCCCGCGAGGGGTTTGACAGTAAGTGTTTTGAATATATTTCCCTGACATTGTCGCCATAGCACTTTCTATAAAGACATAACGTCATACAGTGCATGAAGTTTATATATTGTTTTCATTTTCGTGCTTAAACATCGACGGCGGGTGCGGCTAGCCAACAGGGGATGCTTACTCCTCCCGGGCACCTGGTCCCACCTTTAGCATGCTAGGGGTCCGTCGATGCTTAATTTTGTACTCTATTGTGAGTGCTGTTGAGATTATCGTCAGGATCTTCTTTAACTCATTTGTGTCACACTTATGCCCTTTGCCGTGTGGAGCTCGTAAAAAAGTTCCCCGCGAGGGGTTTGACAGTAAGTGTTTTGAATATATTTCCCTGACATTGTCGCCATAGCACTTTCTATAAAGACATAACGTCATACAGTGCATGAAGTTTATATATTGTTTTCATTTTCGTGCTTAAACATCGACGGCGGGTGCGGCTAGCCAACAGGGGATGCTTACTCCTCCCGGGCACCTGGTCCCACCTTAGCATGCTAGGGGTCCGTCGATGCTTAATTTTGTACTCTATTGTGAGTGCTGTTGAGATTATCGTCAGGATCTTCTTTAACTCATTTGTGTCACACTTATGCCCTTTGCCGTGTGGAGCTCGTAAAAAAGTTCCCCGCGAGGGGTTTGACAGTAAGTGTTTTGAATATATTTCCCTGACATTGTCGCCATAGCACTTTCTATAAAGACATAACGTCATACAGTGCATGAAGTTTATATATTGTTTTCATTTTCGTGCTTAAACATCGACGGCGGGTGCGGCTAGCCAACAGGGGATGCTTACTCCTCCCGGGCACCTGGTCCCACCTTTAGCATGCTAGGGGTCCGTCGATGCTTAATTTTGTACTCTATTGTGAGTGCTGTTGAGATTATCGTCAGGATCTTCTTTAACTCATTTGTGTCACACTTATGCCCTTTGCCGTGTGGAGCTCGTAAAAAAGTTCCCCGCGAGGGGTTTGACAGTAAGTGTTTTGAATATATTTCCCTGACATTGTCGCCATAGCACTTTCTATAAAGACATAACGTCATACAGTGCATGAAGTTTATATATTGTTTTCATTTTCGTGCTTAAACATCGACGGCGGGTGCGGCTAGCCAACAGGGGATGCTTACTCCTCCCGGGCACCTGGTCCCACCTTAGCATGCTAGGGGTCCGTCGATGCTTAATTTTGTACTCTATTGTGAGTGCTGTTGAGATTATCGTCAGGATCTTCTTTAACTCATTTGTGTCACACTTATGCCCTTTGCCGTGTGGAGCTCGTAAAAAAGTTCCCCGCGAGGGGTTTGACAGTAAGTGTTTTGAATATATTTCCCTGACATTGTCGCCATAGCACTTTCTATAAAGACATAACGTCATACAGTGCATGAAGTTTATATATTGTTTTCATTTTCGTGCTTAAACATCGACGGCGGGTGCGGCTAGCCAACAGGGGATGCTTACTCCTCCCGGGCACCTGGTCCCACCTTTAGCATGCTAGGGGTCCGTCGATGCTTAATTTTGTACTCTATTGTGAGTGCTGTTGAGATTATCGTCAGGATCTTCTTTAACTCATTTGTGTCACACTTATGCCCTTTGCCGTGTGGAGCTCGTAAAAAAGTTCCCCGCGAGGGGTTTGACAGTAAGTGTTTTGAATATATTTCCCTGACATTGTCGCCATAGCACTTTCTATAAAGACATAACGTCATACAGTGCATGAAGTTTATATATTGTTTTCATTTTCGTGCTTAAACATCGACGGCGGGTGCGGCTAGCCAACAGGGGATGCTTACTCCTCCCGGGCACCTGGTCCCACCTTTAGCATGCTAGGGGTCCGTCGATGCTTAATTTTGTACTCTATTGTGAGTGCTGTTGAGATTATCGTCAGGATCTTCTTTAACTCATTTGTGTCACACTTATGCCCTTTGCCGTGTGGAGCTCGTAAAAAAGTTCCCCGCGAGGGGTTTGACAGTAAGTGTTTTGAATATATTTCCCTGACATTGTCGCCATAGCACTTTCTATAAAGACATAACGTCATACAGTGCATGAAGTTTATATATTGTTTTCATTTTCGTGCTTAAACATCGACGGCGGGTGCGGCTAGCCAACAGGGGATGCTTACTCCTCCCGGGCACCTGGTCCCACCTTTAGCATGCTAGGGGTCCGTCGATGCTTAATTTTGTACTCTATTGTGAGTGCTGTTGAGATTATCGTCAGGATCTTCTTTAACTCATTTGTGTCACACTTATGCCCTTTGCCGTGTGGAGCTCGTAAAAAAGTTCCCCGCGAGGGGTTTGACAGTAAGTGTTTTGAATATATTTCCCTGACATTGTCGCCATAGCACTTTCTATAAAGACATAACGTCATACAGTGCATGAAGTTTATATATTGTTTTCATTTTCGTGCTTAAACATCGACGGCGGGTGCGGCTAGCCAACAGGGGATGCTTACTCCTCCCGGGCACCTGGTCCCACCTTTAGCATGCTAGGGGTCCGTCGATGCTTAATTTTGTACTCTATTGTGAGTGCTGTTGAGATTATCGTCAGGATCTTCTTTAACTCATTTGTGTCACACTTATGCCCTTTGCCGTGTGGAGCTCGTAAAAAAGTTCCCCGCGAGGGGTTTGACAGTAAGTGTTTTGAATATATTTCCCTGACATTGTCGCCATAGCACTTTCTATAAAGACATAACGTCATACAGTGCATGAAGTTTATATATTGTTTTCATTTTCGTGCTTAAACATCGACGGCGGGTGCGGCTAGCCAACAGGGGATGCTTACTCCTCCCGGGCACCTGGTCCCACCTTTAGCATGCTAGGGGTCCGTCGATGCTTAATTTTGTACTCTATTGTGAGTGCTGTTGAGATTATCGTCAGGATCTTCTTTAACTCATTTGTGTCACACTTATGCCCTTTGCCGTGTGGAGCTCGTAAAAAAGTTCCCCGCGAGGGGTTTGACAGTAAGTGTTTTGAATATATTTCCCTGACATTGTCGCCATAGCACTTTCTATAAAGACATAACGTCATACAGTGCATGAAGTTTATATATTGTTTTCATTTTCGTGCTTAAACATCGACGGCGGGTGCGGCTAGCCAACAGGGGATGCTTACTCCTCCCGGGCACCTGGTCCCACCTTTAGCATGCTAGGGGTCCGTCGATGCTTAATTTTGTACTCTATTGTGAGTGCTGTTGAGATTATCGTCAGGATCTTCTTTAACTCATTTGTGTCACACTTATGCCCTTTGCCGTGTGGAGCTCGTAAAAAAGTTCCCCGCGAGGGGTTTGACAGTAAGTGTTTTGAATATATTTCCCTGACATTGTCGCCATAGCACTTTCTATAAAGACATAACGTCATACAGTGCATGAAGTTTATATATTGTTTTCATTTTCGTGCTTAAACATCGACGGCGGGTGCGGCTAGCCAACAGGGGATGCTTACTCCTCCCGGGCACCTGGTCCCACCTTTAGCATGCTAGGGGTCCGTCGATGCTTAATTTTGTACTCTATTGTGAGTGCTGTTGAGATTATCGTCAGGATCTTCTTTAACTCATTTGTGTCACACTTATGCCCTTTGCCGTGTGGAGCTCGTAAAAAAGTTCCCCGCGAGGGGTTTGACAGTAAGTGTTTTGAATATATTTCCCTGACATTGTCGCCATAGCACTTTCTATAAAGACATAACGTCATACAGTGCATGAAGTTTATATATTGTTTTCATTTTCGTGCTTAAACATCGACGGCGGGTGCGGCTAGCCAACAGGGGATGCTTACTCCTCCCGGGCACCTGGTCCCACCTTTAGCATGCTAGGGGTCCGTCGATGCTTAATTTTGTACTCTATTGTGAGTGCTGTTGAGATTATCGTCAGGATCTTCTTTAACTCATTTGTGTCACACTTATGCCCTTTGCCGTGTGGAGCTCGTAAAAAAGTTCCCCGCGAGGGGTTTGACAGTAAGTGTTTTGAATATATTTCCCTGACATTGTCGCCATAGCACTTTCTATAAAGACATAACGTCATACAGTGCATGAAGTTTATATATTGTTTTCATTTTCGTGCTTAAACATCGACGGCGGGTGCGGCTAGCCAACAGGGGATGCTTACTCCTCCCGGGCACCTGGTCCCACCTTTAGCATGCTAGGGGTCCGTCGATGCTTAATTTTGTACTCTATTGTGAGTGCTGTTGAGATTATCGTCAGGATCTTCTTTAACTCATTTGTGTCACACTTATGCCCTTTGCCGTGTGGAGCTCGTAAAAAAGTTCCCCGCGAGGGGTTTGACAGTAAGTGTTTTGAATATATTTCCCTGACATTGTCGCCATAGCACTTTCTATAAAGACATAACGTCATACAGTGCATGAAGTTTATATATTGTTTTCATTTTCGTGCTTAAACATCGACGGCGGGTGCGGCTAGCCAACAGGGGATGCTTACTCCTCCCGGGCACCTGGTCCCACCTTTAGCATGCTAGGGGTCCGTCGATGCTTAATTTTGTACTCTATTGTGAGTGCTGTTGAGATTATCGTCAGGATCTTCTTTAACTCATTTGTGTCACACTTATGCCCTTTGCCGTGTGGAGCTCGTAAAAAAGTTCCCCGCGAGGGGTTTGACAGTAAGTGTTTTGAATATATTTCCCTGACATTGTCGCCATAGCACTTTCTATAAAGACATAACGTCATACAGTGCATGAAGTTTATATATTGTTTTCATTTTCGTGCTTAAACATCGACGGCGGGTGCGGCTAGCCAACAGGGGATGCTTACTCCTCCCGGGCACCTGGTCCCACCTTTAGCATGCTAGGGGTCCGTCGATGCTTAATTTTGTACTCTATTGTGAGTGCTGTTGAGATTATCGTCAGGATCTTCTTTAACTCATTTGTGTCACACTTATGCCCTTTGCCGTGTGGAGCTCGTAAAAAAGTTCCCCGCGAGGGGTTTGACAGTAAGTGTTTTGAATATATTTCCCTGACATTGTCGCCATAGCACTTTCTATAAAGACATAACGTCATACAGTGCATGAAGTTTATATATTGTTTTCATTTTCGTGCTTAAACATCGACGGCGGGTGCGGCTAGCCAACAGGGGATGCTTACTCCTCCCGGGCACCTGGTCCCACCTTTAGCATGCTAGGGGTCCGTCGATGCTTAATTTTGTACTCTATTGTGAGTGCTGTTGAGATTATCGTCAGGATCTTCTTTAACTCATTTGTGTCACACTTATGCCCTTTGCCGTGTGGAGCTCGTAAAAAAGTTCCCCGCGAGGGGTTTGACAGTAAGTGTTTTGAATATATTTCCCTGACATTGTCGCCATAGCACTTTCTATAAAGACATAACGTCATACAGTGCATGAAGTTTATATATTGTTTTCATTTTCGTGCTTAAACATCGACGGCGGGTGCGGCTAGCCAACAGGGGATGCTTACTCCTCCCGGGCACCTGGTCCCACCTTTAGCATGCTAGGGGTCCGTCGATGCTTAATTTTGTACTCTATTGTGAGTGCTGTTGAGATTATCGTCAGGATCTTCTTTAACTCATTTGTGTCACACTTATGCCCTTTGCCGTGTGGAGCTCGTAAAAAAGTTCCCCGCGAGGGGTTTGACAGTAAGTGTTTTGAATATATTTCCCTGACATTGTCGCCATAGCACTTTCTATAAAGACATAACGTCATACAGTGCATGAAGTTTATATATTGTTTTCATTTTCGTGCTTAAACATCGACGGCGGGTGCGGCTAGCCAACAGGGGATGCTTACTCCTCCCGGGCACCTGGTCCCACCTTTAGCATGCTAGGGGTCCGTCGATGCTTAATTTTGTACTCTATTGTGAGTGCTGTTGAGATTATCGTCAGGATCTTCTTTAACTCATTTGTGTCACACTTATGCCCTTTGCCGTGTGGAGCTCGTAAAAAAGTTCCCCGCGAGGGGTTTGACAGTAAGTGTTTTGAATATATTTCCCTGACATTGTCGCCATAGCACTTTCTATAAAGACATAACGTCATACAGTGCATGAAGTTTATATATTGTTTTCATTTTCGTGCTTAAACATCGACGGCGGGTGCGGCTAGCCAACAGGGGATGCTTACTCCTCCCGGGCACCTGGTCCCACCTTTAGCATGCTAGGGGTCCGTCGATGCTTAATTTTGTACTCTATTGTGAGTGCTGTTGAGATTATCGTCAGGATCTTCTTTAACTCATTTGTGTCACACTTATGCCCTTTGCCGTGTGGAGCTCGTAAAAAAGTTCCCCGCGAGGGGTTTGACAGTAAGTGTTTTGAATATATTTCCCTGACATTGTCGCCATAGCACTTTCTATAAAGACATAACGTCATACAGTGCATGAAGTTTATATATTGTTTTCATTTTCGTGCTTAAACATCGACGGCGGGTGCGGCTAGCCAACAGGGGATGCTTACTCCTCCCGGGCACCTGGTCCCACCTTTAGCATGCTAGGGGTCCGTCGATGCTTAATTTTGTACTCTATTGTGAGTGCTGTTGAGATTATCGTCAGGATCTTCTTTAACTCATTTGTGTCACACTTATGCCCTTTGCCGTGTGGAGCTCGTAAAAAAGTTCCCCGCGAGGGGTTTGACAGTAAGTGTTTTGAATATATTTCCCTGACATTGTCGCCATAGCACTTTCTATAAAGACATAACGTCATACAGTGCATGAAGTTTATATATTGTTTTCATTTTCGTGCTTAAACATCGACGGCGGGTGCGGCTAGCCAACAGGGGATGCTTACTCCTCCCGGGCACCTGGTCCCACCTTTAGCATGCTAGGGGTCCGTCGATGCTTAATTTTGTACTCTATTGTGAGTGCTGTTGAGATTATCGTCAGGATCTTCTTTAACTCATTTGTGTCACACTTATGCCCTTTGCCGTGTGGAGCTCGTAAAAAAGTTCCCCGCGAGGGGTTTGACAGTAAGTGTTTTGAATATATTTCCCTGACATTGTCGCCATAGCACTTTCTATAAAGACATAACGTCATACAGTGCATGAAGTTTATATATTGTTTTCATTTTCGTGCTTAAACATCGACGGCGGGTGCGGCTAGCCAACAGGGGATGCTTACTCCTCCCGGGCACCTGGTCCCACCTTTAGCATGCTAGGGGTCCGTCGATGCTTAATTTTGTACTCTATTGTGAGTGCTGTTGAGATTATCGTCAGGATCTTCTTTAACTCATTTGTGTCACACTTATGCCCTTTGCCGTGTGGAGCTCGTAAAAAAGTTCCCCGCGAGGGGTTTGACAGTAAGTGTTTTGAATATATTTCCCTGACATTGTCGCCATAGCACTTTCTATAAAGACATAACGTCATACAGTGCATGAAGTTTATATATTGTTTTCATTTTCGTGCTTAAACATCGACGGCGGGTGCGGCTAGCCAACAGGGGATGCTTACTCCTCCCGGGCACCTGGTCCCACCTTTAGCATGCTAGGGGTCCGTCGATGCTTAATTTTGTACTCTATTGTGAGTGCTGTTGAGATTATCGTCAGGATCTTCTTTAACTCATTTGTGTCACACTTATGCCCTTTGCCGTGTGGAGCTCGTAAAAAAGTTCCCCGCGAGGGGTTTGACAGTAAGTGTTTTGAATATATTTCCCTGACATTGTCGCCATAGCACTTTCTATAAAGACATAACGTCATACAGTGCATGAAGTTTATATATTGTTTTCATTTTCGTGCTTAAACATCGACGGCGGGTGCGGCTAGCCAACAGGGGATGCTTACTCCTCCCGGGCACCTGGTCCCACCTTTAGCATGCTAGGGGTCCGTCGATGCTTAATTTTGTACTCTATTGTGAGTGCTGTTGAGATTATCGTCAGGATCTTCTTTAACTCATTTGTGTCACACTTATGCCCTTTGCCGTGTGGAGCTCGTAAAAAAGTTCCCCGCGAGGGGTTTGACAGTAAGTGTTTTGAATATATTTCCCTGACATTGTCGCCATAGCACTTTCTATAAAGACATAACGTCATACAGTGCATGAAGTTTATATATTGTTTTCATTTTCGTGCTTAAACATCGACGGCGGGTGCGGCTAGCCAACAGGGGATGCTTACTCCTCCCGGGCACCTGGTCCCACCTTTAGCATGCTAGGGGTCCGTCGATGCTTAATTTTGTACTCTATTGTGAGTGCTGTTGAGATTATCGTCAGGATCTTCTTTAACTCATTTGTGTCACACTTATGCCCTTTGCCGTGTGGAGCTCGTAAAAAAGTTCCCCGCGAGGGGTTTGACAGTAAGTGTTTTGAATATATTTCCCTGACATTGTCGCCATAGCACTTTCTATAAAGACATAACGTCATACAGTGCATGAAGTTTATATATTGTTTTCATTTTCGTGCTTAAACATCGACGGCGGGTGCGGCTAGCCAACAGGGGATGCTTACTCCTCCCGGGCACCTGGTCCCACCTTTAGCATGCTAGGGGTCCGTCGATGCTTAATTTTGTACTCTATTGTGAGTGCTGTTGAGATTATCGTCAGGATCTTCTTTAACTCATTTGTGTCACACTTATGCCCTTTGCCGTGTGGAGCTCGTAAAAAAGTTCCCCGCGAGGGGTTTGACAGTAAGTGTTTTGAATATATTTCCCTGACATTGTCGCCATAGCACTTTCTATAAAGACATAACGTCATACAGTGCATGAAGTTTATATATTGTTTTCATTTTCGTGCTTAAACATCGACGGCGGGTGCGGCTAGCCAACAGGGGATGCTTACTCCTCCCGGGCACCTGGTCCCACCTTTAGCATGCTAGGGGTCCGTCGATGCTTAATTTTGTACTCTATTGTGAGTGCTGTTGAGATTATCGTCAGGATCTTCTTTAACTCATTTGTGTCACACTTATGCCCTTTGCCGTGTGGAGCTCGTAAAAAAGTTCCCCGCGAGGGGTTTGACAGTAAGTGTTTTGAATATATTTCCCTGACATTGTCGCCATAGCACTTTCTATAAAGACATAACGTCATACAGTGCATGAAGTTTATATATTGTTTTCATTTTCGTGCTTAAACATCGACGGCGGGTGCGGCTAGCCAACAGGGGATGCTTACTCCTCCCGGGCACCTGGTCCCACCTTTAGCATGCTAGGGGTCCGTCGATGCTTAATTTTGTACTCTATTGTGAGTGCTGTTGAGATTATCGTCAGGATCTTCTTTAACTCATTTGTGTCACACTTATGCCCTTTGCCGTGTGGAGCTCGTAAAAAAGTTCCCCGCGAGGGGTTTGACAGTAAGTGTTTTGAATATATTTCCCTGACATTGTCGCCATAGCACTTTCTATAAAGACATAACGTCATACAGTGCATGAAGTTTATATATTGTTTTCATTTTCGTGCTTAAACATCGACGGCGGGTGCGGCTAGCCAACAGGGGATGCTTACTCCTCCCGGGCACCTGGTCCCACCTTTAGCATGCTAGGGGTCCGTCGATGCTTAATTTTGTACTCTATTGTGAGTGCTGTTGAGATTATCGTCAGGATCTTCTTTAACTCATTTGTGTCACACTTATGCCCTTTGCCGTGTGGAGCTCGTAAAAAAGTTCCCCGCGAGGGGTTTGACAGTAAGTGTTTTGAATATATTTCCCTGACATTGTCGCCATAGCACTTTCTATAAAGACATAACGTCATACAGTGCATGAAGTTTATATATTGTTTTCATTTTCGTGCTTAAACATCGACGGCGGGTGCGGCTAGCCAACAGGGGATGCTTACTCCTCCCGGGCACCTGGTCCCACCTTTAGCATGCTAGGGGTCCGTCGATGCTTAATTTTGTACTCTATTGTGAGTGCTGTTGAGATTATCGTCAGGATCTTCTTTAACTCATTTGTGTCACACTTATGCCCTTTGCCGTGTGGAGCTCGTAAAAAAGTTCCCCGCGAGGGGTTTGACAGTAAGTGTTTTGAATATATTTCCCTGACATTGTCGCCATAGCACTTTCTATAAAGACATAACGTCATACAGTGCATGAAGTTTATATATTGTTTTCATTTTCGTGCTTAAACATCGACGGCGGGTGCGGCTAGCCAACAGGGGATGCTTACTCCTCCCGGGCACCTGGTCCCACCTTTAGCATGCTAGGGGTCCGTCGATGCTTAATTTTGTACTCTATTGTGAGTGCTGTTGAGATTATCGTCAGGATCTTCTTTAACTCATTTGTGTCACACTTATGCCCTTTGCCGTGTGGAGCTCGTAAAAAAGTTCCCCGCGAGGGGTTTGACAGTAAGTGTTTTGAATATATTTCCCTGACATTGTCGCCATAGCACTTTCTATAAAGACATAACGTCATACAGTGCATGAAGTTTATATATTGTTTTCATTTTCGTGCTTAAACATCGACGGCGGGTGCGGCTAGCCAACAGGGGATGCTTACTCCTCCCGGGCACCTGGTCCCACCTTTAGCATGCTAGGGGTCCGTCGATGCTTAATTTTGTACTCTATTGTGAGTGCTGTTGAGATTATCGTCAGGATCTTCTTTAACTCATTTGTGTCACACTTATGCCCTTTGCCGTGTGGAGCTCGTAAAAAAGTTCCCCGCGAGGGGTTTGACAGTAAGTGTTTTGAATATATTTCCCTGACATTGTCGCCATAGCACTTTCTATAAAGACATAACGTCATACAGTGCATGAAGTTTATATATTGTTTTCATTTTCGTGCTTAAACATCGACGGCGGGTGCGGCTAGCCAACAGGGGATGCTTACTCCTCCCGGGCACCTGGTCCCACCTTTAGCATGCTAGGGGTCCGTCGATGCTTAATTTTGTACTCTATTGTGAGTGCTGTTGAGATTATCGTCAGGATCTTCTTTAACTCATTTGTGTCACACTTATGCCCTTTGCCGTGTGGAGCTCGTAAAAAAGTTCCCCGCGAGGGGTTTGACAGTAAGTGTTTTGAATATATTTCCCTGACATTGTCGCCATAGCACTTTCTATAAAGACATAACGTCATACAGTGCATGAAGTTTATATATTGTTTTCATTTTCGTGCTTAAACATCGACGGCGGGTGCGGCTAGCCAACAGGGGATGCTTACTCCTCCCGGGCACCTGGTCCCACCTTTAGCATGCTAGGGGTCCGTCGATGCTTAATTTTGTACTCTATTGTGAGTGCTGTTGAGATTATCGTCAGGATCTTCTTTAACTCATTTGTGTCACACTTATGCCCTTTGCCGTGTGGAGCTCGTAAAAAAGTTCCCCGCGAGGGGTTTGACAGTAAGTGTTTTGAATATATTTCCCTGACATTGTCGCCATAGCACTTTCTATATAGACATAACGTCATACAGTGCATGAAGTTTATATATTGTTTTCATTTTCGTGCTTAAACATCGACGGCGGGTGCGGCTAGCCAACAGGGGATGCTTACTCCTCCCGGGCACCTGGTCCCACCTCTAGCATGCTAGGGGTCCGTCGATGCTTAATTTTGTACTCTATTGTGAGTGCTGTTGAGATTATCGTCAGGATCTTCTTTAACTCATTTGTGTCACACTTATGCCCTTTGCCGTGTGGAGCTCGTAAAAAAGTTCCCCGCGAGGGGTTTGACAGTAAGTGTTTTGAATATATTTCCCTGACATTGTCGCCATAGCACTTTCTATAAGACATAACGTCATACAGTGCATGAAGTTATATATTGTTTTCATTTTCGTGCTTAAACATTGACGGCGGGTGCGGCTATCCAAGGGGGATGCTTACTCCTCCCGGGCACCTGGTCCCACCTCTAGCTTGCTAGGGATCCGTCGATGCTTAATTTTGTACTCTAGTGTGAGTGCTGTTGAGATTATCGTCAGGATCTTCTTTAACTCATTTGTGTCACACTTATGCCCTTTGTCGTGTGGAGCTTTTAAAAAAGTTCTCCGTGAGGGGTTTGACAGTAAGTGTTTTGAATATATTTCCCTGACATTGTCGCCATAGCACTTTCTATATAGACATAACGTCAGACAGTGCATGAAGTTTATATATTGTTTTCATTTTCGTGCTTAAACATCGACGGCGGGTGCGGCTAGCCAATAGGGGATGCTTACTCCTCCCGGACACCTGGTCCCACCTCTAGCTTGCTAGGGGTCCGTCGATGCTTAATTATGTACTCTAATGTGAGTGCTGTTGAGATTATCGTCAGGATCTTCTTTAACTCATTGTCGACATAGCACTTTCTTTACAGATGTGGCCTGAGACAGTGCATGTATATCATATATTCTTTTCATTTTCGTGCTTGAACATCGACGGCGGGTGCGGCTAGCCAACAGGGGATGCTTATTCCTTCCGGGCACCTGGTCCCACCTCTAGCTTGCTAGGGGTCCGTCGATGCTCAATTTGATGCACTATTGTGAGTGCTGTTGAGATTATCGTCAGGATCTTCTTTAACTCATTTGTAATGCTGGAATTGAAGTCGTCATGTTTGTCATAGAGTGAGGTGTTCATATGACCATCAGTACTTGTGTTGTGGGACAAAATTATGTCCAAATAGGATGCTGAATTATTTGTCTCTGTAGTTTCTTTAACTTCAAGCTCCGAAGGATAGATACTGCCGAGGTAATCCGCGAACTTTTTATTATTGATGGACAACACATCTTCTATATATTTGTAAGTGAAGTTGAAGTCAGAAGCTAAGTATCTTTTCCCATCAGAGACCTAAGATTGAATGAATTCAGCTTCGTACGTGTAAAGAAAACTGTCGGCAAGGAGTGGTGCACAATTGTTTCTCATTGGAATTCCGACACTTTGCTGGAAGGCCTTTCCTCCAAACACCCAAAAAATGTTATCGATCAGAAAGTTTGACATCTAAAAATATCTGTTTCAGTGTACTTATTTTCAGAATTGGACTTTTCTTATACATGTTTGACGTCTTGAAATTCATTAGCATCATAGTAGGTTTTGTAAATTTCTTGGACATAATAATTCTCATACTTTTTGCCATATTACATTGTTTATAATTAGGATCACTGACGAGGGTTTACTACCCGAAACGTCTATGTCTGGTCCATGCTGTAAATTTTTCAGGTCTTAAATGATGCTATTTAATTTAAAGATGTTTAACATTTGAACTACTTGGTGAGTGTCACTGCTGGTGGATCAAGAGTCCCCGAGGGCACATGTAGCCAAGTTTGATCAATTTCGGTTGATCGTATGTCTCTTCAACGCATTTGAAATTTTTTTGTTACAAAATTTCTTGAAATTTCTAAAACGTGGGTCCTGTAGCATCATGTCCCACCCATTCTGCTACGTCGTTTGGTACATTTTTGTACATAATAATTTTTTTTTATTTTTTTGCCATATAACATTGTTTATACTTAGTATCACTGACGAGTGTTTAGTACCCGAAACGTGCATGTCTGGTACATGCTGTAAATTTATCAGGTCTTAAATGATGCTATTGAATTTGAAGACGTTTAACATTTGTCATATTTAACAACAATAAATTTATATTTGCGAATGCCGTTCTTACTTTGTAAACGCATGACTTATAATTTTTGCGAGTCCTTCTTTCAATTTAGAATGTGGGATTGTAGTGTGAAGTGTCGAAAAATCAAAGGCTTAGATCGGATGGACTCCACTAAAATGAGTGGATTTCAGATGTTCTAAAAGTTCCTTCGAATTCTTTAAAATCAACATCTGGTTGATATCAAGAAATATATATCTTTCCAACTGATTCTTTAATCATTTTTATGTTCAAAGCAAAATGTGGTTTCCAGCAATTTTTCTATTCATGGCTTGATTTAAATGTTTAACGTCTTCTAATTCATAAGCATCATTTTAGAGCAGATAAAATTACAGCATGGACCAGATATGCACGTTTCGGGTAATATACCCTCGTCAGTGATCCTGAATCTAAACAATGAAATATGACCAAAATCTGTGAAAATTATGTCCTTAATATACCGAAAGGCGTGAAATAACTTTCCCAATTAAAATTATCGTAACTAAAATGGTTTTATAATTATTCAAAATGAATATTAAACTGAGAAATGTATTCATTTCAGGCTGAAATTTAGAACAATTGGCATTTGAATTTTTATAGGAAATATTCGCTATGACGTCAAGAAACAATAAGCATTCATGACTTTACGGTAATGTCCAGCGATATAGATTCAAGCAGCATGATATAAGATGCACACGATGTTCATGTAGCATAGATTATCCAATAAATCAATAATCTTTCGGTATTAAGGTGTTGGTAAGATATGAAAGAACACGGTATGTTTACCTGCAAAATTTGAAGGTCCGTCGTATTCATAAGGTTCTATAAAGAAATAAAAAGTATATAAAGTATACTTTACATGTGTATTGACAAGTCTTTATTGATTTGAAAAATTACGTTATCTGTTGTTGTCCTCTTTGAATTGAAGAAAAAAAAATCATATGTACAAACAATAAATATGCCATTTCTTTGTGAATTGCTAAATCAGATACATAAAAGTTTATGATTTAGCTTTAAGAAATATCATTATGCGACGGAATATATTTATATCTAAAGTAGCAATAACAAGAGTGAATGATTGAAATGATCAATTATGAATTATTTTTCATGTCGTAATAATGTGTAGTTAATTTGATGACATATCTCTTTAAAAAACCCATCAATTTTAAGACAAAACAAGCAAAAACAATATACCTGGTGTTATTGAACAAAAGAAAGAAGTCTTTTCCCATACTCCTTCGGCGGTACATGTTACATAGTCAACTCCCTTTCCGTAATAGTTTTCAAAACAAATGAATCGAGCGAAGGATCCGTATGTTGTAGCATCCACTTCTGTTAAAGCTAACGATACATTCGGTGGTGTTCCGCAATCTGTTCAGCAAAAAAAAAAAAAAAAAAAAAAAAAAAAAAAAAAAACAGTATGGTTAAGGTTATTGAAAGAAAAATCTGCAACAACCTTTCATTGACCACAGCAAGTTTAAGGCAAGTGAGAAAGAGAAATGATGAAGGGCGTAGAGAAAACCTTTAAATTGAGTCAAAGAAATTCCATATTATATTAAAAACGCGCACATTTCTACACTTATACCTGAGGTATTTTAAAAGTACATGAATTTGTGAATTGTCTTTCTTCCCTAATGTATTTGATATGTTTAAATCGATGTTTTATGATAAATGAGTTTATGCTTCATTCCAAAATTTCTTTTATAAGCATTACTTGAAATTTCTAAAACGTGGGTCCTGTAGCATCATATCCCACCCATCCTGCTACGTTTTTCGGTAAGTTTTTGGACATAGTAACTTTCACACTTCTTGGGCATATTATATTGTTTAGATTTGATGATCACTGACGAGGGTTATGTACACGAAACGTGCATGTCTGGTCCATGTTGCCAATTGTATCTGTTCATAAATGATGTAATTCAATTTGAAGACGTTTAACATTCAATGAGGTCAAAATTAAATGACCTCCCAAATGACGATAAAATCATTACAAATGAACAAAAAATGGCTTTAGAATTTGCAGGAATGATTCAAAAGAAGTATCAGAAGTGTCGTGTCTTTAATATTGTGTAAGGATAAATTGCCTACGTGTAAGAAGAAAAGGGAAAGATATCCAGCATGACAACCCTGTACACACCCGAGCAGTCTGACCAACTTTCAGATAGGACAGAGAATCAGAACCCCGTCCTCATTGACGAAATTTCAACAAGGCCCGCCAAAGAGTGCCGTGGTCATGGTTGTCCAGTGTGCAACGTTGGAAAAGACACTGACCAGTACAAAACTTTTGGTCCAGTATCATGTCCAGTGTTCTTATGATGACTTTAGGATCATATCCTCGGTAAAGCAGGAAGGTGTTATTTTTGAAGATTGGAATTCAACCTAATGATATTTTAAGTATTCTTTGCAATAAATAAGAATACACATCTAAAATTAACCTTTAGGAACACAATCAAGTAATGGTGTCTCCCATGTTCCATTATTGAAGCATGTAATACTATCGATCCCTGATTGGTTAAATCCATTGACACAATTATATATTGCTTTGGATCCGTATGTTGAAGATGTAAATAAGATCTCGGTATTCTCCTTCACAGGGGGTGATCCACAACCTATCAAAACGAAAAAGAAAATTCTTTAAAAGCAAAATATTTTTCATACGTAAGTTAACATTTGTTAAACAACTAGACCATTATGAATATAAATACAAATGTACATGTCGACTAAGGACGGTACAGTAATGGTGATATGATATGGTGCTAATTCGACCTAACCTTCGCCGTGAGTTTACATAAACTACTTTCGCGATCTGTCATTTGCCTTAACATAAGTCGAAATCACTGAATATATTTGACTCAGACCCGAGAATAATTGTTTAAGTAAAAACATTTTTGAAAAATAGAAAAACAACCCTACACCATGGCCTGAAAGTTATTAATATTAACCAAAATGTTGGATGAATGGATAATACTTACCCTGTTTCTGACAGCCGCTTATTGGTGAGCACTCCAGACCTTGTGGACATCTACATTGATCTACACACTTGACGCCATAAAATCCCGAGGGACAAATAGACGTACAATCGACTCCGTGGAAACCAGCCGGACACACTAAGAAAAATACAAGAAAACCCGAATTTCAAATATCAAGCTCTGGTTTTGAAGGAGTCTGTCTTTTGAATACATCTCTCTTTTTCTGAAGGATCTGTGTTGAAATTTACATAAAGATTATACACAGTCGTGGTTTTTTTTAATGTAATCGTGTTGATTCAATTGATTCAAATGGTAGCCATTCCGCTTTGAACATTTCAATGTGGTATTTATTCTACCCAAGCGTAACATCTCCCCATACTTGCATGCCTTCTCACTTCGGAGTGTTGTTCATTCTGGGGTTCGCAGCCGTTCCGATGGGAATTCTCACGATTTGGTCTTGCATTCTCGACTTTGAGACTGAATAATTGTAAGGTTTTTCTTTGACGTTTATTCTATGCACTTCTCAATGTTTACTGCTGAAATCCTAAATGACCATCGACATCTCACCCTAGACTTAAGTAATATGTATTATTTCCACTTTCCCGCTGGTGAACACTTGTCGGATAAATGATGACCATACGATATGATATTTATTCTTTTCCTATGTTGATTACAATTTGAGCATAATAATACGGAAGTGTTCCAACTCTATATCTTCCTGATGAAAATTTCAAACCAATTTTAATACACCAGACACGAGTCTCGAATATCAAATTCTCATCAGTTGCCCCGAGCCCCCACGTAAATCCATTTCTGTACGCCCTCTTGTATTATTTTTTTTTTTTGAATTTTGCATTTACCCATCAGAGAGTGCGCGGCTCCATAATTCCTGTAAGGTCGACCCGGTAGCATATCCAAACAAAATCTTTGTTCAAAATTGCATTGAAGGGATGGTGCTAAGATGTTAATATGGGTTCTATGTATAAACCTAAAAAAACAGACATGTTTGGCCATGACATCCCTCAGATTTTGGATATTTTTTGTGTATAAGATAAATATGATGTCCTCAGAACGAATTTACCTTCGATTTTTTTATCCGACGTTCCGTTGCCATGGTAACAAAGGTTTTGTATAAAAACACCTTTACACAAGGCATTTTTATGCATCCCGTTACCTTGGAAACAAATGTTGAATGTATATGTAATTTTCCGAAAAGATTATTTAAATCCTATTAAGTTGATACAATTTGATTTTTCGATGCTCCTTCTTTCTGTGTGTCATATAAATTTGCTTCAATTTCAAGACAAATTACTTTTTCAAAATGAACCATTTTCGGCCAATTTAGGCCTTATTTTATCTATATCACAAGAGTAATCATGCAATTGCACGAGATTTGAAATACAGTTGACTATTTCCTGAAGAGTATTATCCTAGGACTTCATGCGAATCGAAGGATATTTATCTAGAAGTGAGATTTTTCTGTTTACATGCCTTTGAAATAGGTTACCATGGCAACATTTGGTACGAAGGTGTAAATACCTGTCGTAAGTAAAAAGCTAATTTCTAAAGATGTATGCCTGCTATCGTTACAAAACTTGGTATGTTGATATATATTAAAGATCATTTGATGCTATCATGACCTTGAGAAAACGTCAAGGTCATTTGCTCAATTTTCAAGGTCATTGAGAAATATTTGCTATTTTCAGACCAAATTTTGTGGCTTTTCACTAAAAAGAGACTTGATTAGCAGTAAACAGTATGGAACCTCGGCAAAACAATCAATTATCGGTGAAAGTATGATGAATGTATTATTTGTTTGGATGAGTATCAAAATTATAAAAGTTCATTTGAAAGTATGTCATACATAGAATTGAAATACAATTTAACAAAATTGTGATGAATTCTACTTCTTATGATCGGTTGTTCAACTGTAAATATTTAAAATCAAAATATCTAATGAAATAAGTTAGAGAAATCAATTTAAATTGATTTGAAATACTGATTTTTGTCTTAATTTTAGTCTAAAGTTAGAAATGACCTTGAGATTTGGAAAGATGACCTTGAAATGATTTGAAGGTCAATTGATAATGATAAATATAGTTTGTATACAGGTATGCTATTTTATAATCATAGGACTCAAACATGAGGAAAAACAATGTTTTTAAATATGCGGTATATGGTAATATGGATTCCAAGTTGCTATAGCAACGGATTTTGATTGGCATTCATGACAAAATGGTGAGTTTCACCATAAAGTTTATTTCTTGATTTTTTCCAGCTACATACATTTATTTTGGCAAGGTGATGTTAAATACCCATAATATTCACCAAATAATGGCTTTCAACCTTCAAAATAATCAAAAACAGACCAAAAATGACCCCAAAATTATACCTTATTTTTGCTAAATTTTCACATGATTTGACTGAATATCAACAACTACCTGATACCCTCCTCCCCCGAAAAAGTTATTATTGTTAGAGTTAAACTTACAAAGAAAAGTCTTTGTGTTCATAAAGTAAATTTTGACCATGGTTTCCATGGCAACAGAATGCCACAATATGTCTTATCTCTCATATTTATGGGGGTGTCAAATAGATTGACCCCGTAGTCATGGCAACCGTTGTTCAAATAAAACAATATGGTTTGTTTTCATTGTTTTTACATTAAGTATGATAATTACAGAAAGTTTCATCAAAATCCATGACATGTCGTGGCCAGCTGCTTTAGGAGAATCCATATTTACCTCCTTTAATTTCGATATTTTTGGATGAAATGTCAAGTTTCCAAAATTGCAGAATAAAATGTATGATATTTGATAAAGGGCCAAAACAATGCTTCTTTCATGTGACAGAGTTGGAAAGACGCAATTAATACACAAATAATATCTAAACATCTAGTCACAGGGAACGATTTTAACTGCTCCACTTTGCAACAAGAAATAAATGTTTATATTCACAAAAAAGAAACGCATAGTATGTGTTCATTTAATCCTTAGTACACATATAACATAATCACATTTATTTTAATATTAGTCAAAATGATACCAAATGTAAATAATGGTATTTCCAGACCCTGAGCTTTCAAAGGGAGCCTCTTTAGTCTTTTTGTGTGGTGAAGTTTTATTCTATTACGTCATAGAAAGTTCTCCGCATTCCATGAATTTGCGAATCAGTTTTATCGAGATAAATTTGTTTCATTAGGAGAAAAAGACTCTAAATTTGACTTTTTAATAGTTGAACTTTACAGAGTATTACTCACTTATAATGGGAGTCATTCGATCACTTCGCAGTGTTCAAACGCATGGCATCGGATATTGTAAACATGCATTGCTTTAAAGCGGAAGTGACCCGAAGAAGTTGAAGTCCAAAATTATTCATTGGCATCAATAAACTTTGACTTTGGCAAAATTCAAATTTCTCATAAACATGGAAAATGCATAAAAACATAAATAAAAAGTCGAAAATTCAAAATTTTCATGCTTTTACCCAAAATAGACTTTTATGATTGTCAACAAATCTTACTTCAG
Organism: Pinctada imbricata; assembly: GCA_033119305.1. Lineage (NCBI taxonomy): Eukaryota > Metazoa > Mollusca > Bivalvia > Pterioida > Pteriidae > Pinctada > Pinctada imbricata. The sequence goes on along the minus strand of VSWD01000004.1, from coordinate 13,559,189 downwards.
CCCTAATCTGTTTTTCTTATCTTTGTACTATCATTAATGCAAACAAATGATGTCACATAATCAATAGCTTGTGCATATTGAATAATAATGATAAATTGTAATATTGTTATTTGCGTTTCTTCTTTTGAAGAGTATAATAATGATACGAAGTGTTCCAACTCTATACCCTCCTGAAGAAATTTTCAAACCAATTTTCAAACACCAGACACGTGATTCGAATATCAAACTCTCATCAGTTGCCCCCAGCCAAAGTGATTTTGCAAGAGCCGCCTTAATCTATTTCTGTAGCGCCCTCTTGTATTATGTTTTGAATTTAAATTAATGCATTTACCCTACAGAGAGTGCGCGGCTCAAAATTTACTGTAATGTCGACTCAGTAGAATATCCAAACAAAATCTATCTTCAAAATTTCATTTGAGGGATGGTGCTAAGATGTTAACCTCCTTTAATTTATATAATATTTTTAGTTCAAGTGCCCATTTACATATTTACATACATGTATGACCTTGATAAGAGCAATTAAAGAACAGAGATATCTTCTCCATATTTTAACTATTGATAGCGTATAACATAATGAAAAGGGAAGGATATCCAGCATGGCAACCCTGAAGACACCCAGCGAAACAAACCCACAAGAAACTGACACAGATTGACTTCAGACAAAACTACAAACCGCACAAGGACGCTAGAACATGATACAAAATAATCGAAACAGAAACATCAAAGACAACACATAAAAGGAGGGAGACCTATGTGCACCCGGCGCCGACTTTGGACGGCAATCTGCTATTGGCAGATAATGCTTCCACATTATGATTGCTTCCCCTTACACTCTTCATCATGAGGCTTATAATGATAGGTCAACAGTGACCATAACCTTTATCCCCTTATATTGAATATCTAAAGCATAAATAAGCATAAAAGAATTCAGTCTCAAGATCAAGTCCGAAGTGAATTCTTTTTGAATAGATAAAAAGGTTTCGTCAGATACAGTGCTCCTACGACGAATGCCCGTATTCTATGCTGTTTACAATACTCCAGACTCAGCGATACATACAATGTTAAACGTCTTCAAATTGAATAGCAACATTTAAGAATAGATAAATAAGCAGCATGGACCAGACATGCACTTTTCGGGTACTTTATCCTCGTCAGTGATCCTCAAATCTTAACAATGTAATATGCCAAAAAAGTATGAAAGTTACTTTGTCGAAAAAGCGTACCGAAAAACGTAGCAGGATGGGTGGGATATGATGCTACAGTACCCACGTTTTAGCATTTCAAGAAATTTTGATAACATAAATTTAAGAATGCATTGAAGAAACGATCGAACTTGGCTACATGTTCCTTCGTGGACTCCTGGTCCACCAGCAGTGACACTCACCAAGTGGCATAAATTATAAACGTTTTCAAATTGAATAGCATCATTTAAGAACAGATAAATTGGCAGCATAGACCAGACATACAACACAGCAAACATACAAACATACAAACATAAAGATGTGCGTAAGAGATGGGATATCCTCATGCAATATAGTTGTGAAGGGTAATAAATATGCACAAAAATAAAGATTTTATGTTCTTGAAGCAAAGCATACGGAAACTGTTAAATCTTACCAACGCAGGTTCCATTTACCATGCGGTAATCTTTACAACATCGTTTAAGCCTGAAATTGATATAATTCATTATTATTTCCATGTACTATTGGCTACAAGTATGAGAAAAAAGGAAACACAATTTACCTTTTTGTAAAAGGACCCCTGCGTTGTACGGTTTTGTTTTTGATGTTACTTAATAGTAAAAATATCATTTATTAATTTGTTGCTTATGTGCGTCCGTAGGTACCTCTGCGCATCCGGATAAATGGGAGGGGTTTGCACAAGTAATTCAGGTAAAGCCATAATCTCATAAGAATATTGCATATGGCCTATAAAGGTGTCACTTGTTGCATATGGATCGCATTCCTTTTATGGATAGCCATTCGGAGCTAACTATGCCAGGTTTCAATGCCTTTGTCGTATGGCCTATTCTCCACTGGGGTTAAACTGATGATAGTAACTTTAGTTTCTATCATCCCAAGATGGCGGACGCAAAAATAGGCAGACTCGATTTTTCCAAATATTGTCTTTTGTGCGATGCATAACAAAAAGTTGAAGCTGCCAATTTATAGAGAATTGATATAAGATTCCAATTATAACATTAGAGTATATTTTTTCAACGTTATATTCGAGAAAATGCCAGATAAAAAATCATCGATGATGATAGTAACGCAAAAATGCCCGACAACGCATGATGATAGTAACTGAAAAATTTAATGAAAATGAAAGTAACTCGATGAAATCGTAAAACACTTTATTTTAAAGTTCTGATCTATTATGTCGTTATTAAGGCCTTGAAGTTTCAGTTATATATGAATTATACAATTTTACATACTTTTCAAACATTGCCTTTCAACAAAGAAATTGTGAAAATCGAATACATGTATGTTAAAACGTTACGAGATTTGTTGACGTCATGCAGCAAAACTGATATTCATTCTTCCTGCCATATACGTCGCAAGTGCTACAGTCGAACATTGTGTAACAGAAAAACACAAATAGATAATAACTTATCATTTACAGAGATTTTAAACAGGTAACGGCAGTAGAAAAAATAATTGTTTATGAGAAATTTGTAATTTTAGCAGAATTTTGTAAAAAATTAACGCGTGACTGCAGAGATTTAGATGGTGGCTAGAATTCTCATGCCTCAGCTCCTTTTATTCTGACTTCGTGATATACTAGTACATGTTGATAAGATTAAATTTAAAAGTCCAATTGAATCCATTGTATTGGAGTAATCAACGATTTTGATTACTTCTAACAAAATCGGGGGGGGGGGGGGGGGGGGCTGAAGTTTCAATTATACATGTAATCTATATATCACTGCTATACAGGTATCGAGTAATCATATAGAGGCGGATTCAGACTTCTTTAAAGGGAAATTGAATGCTCAAAAAATTTTAATTCAAAATTGTGTTACATTTCCTGTCAATTTTTAAAAATTTACATGTGAAACTGGAAGCGCGGCGAACCGAAAATATTCAAGTTTATATCTTATATTATCTTATTTCAGTCATTGTAGAGATTAAGATGATTTACTTGTGTATATCGGCCAATATAGGATTGTATTTTGCCTATCTAGGGAAAGTAATAAATTATGTTTTTTTTCCAAGAAACATTGCACCAAAAAATCCTACATTATCTAAATCCCATTGTAAGAACATATACTCTTCTTATATAGCTACAAATTCATGTATACATGTATCATGTCTTAAAAATGACAAACGATTCAGTATTAACCAAGAGGGTAATTCTCTCTCTCTCTCTCTCTCTCTCTCTCTCTCTCTCTCTCTCATCTGTCAGCTTACCGTAAAAGAAAAAAAAAACAAAAACAAAAACAAACAAACAAAAACAAAAAGACAAAAACAAAAACAAACAAACAAACAAACAAAAAAGCCCATCTAATATGTCTCAAACGATATAGATGTAATAAAGTCATTTATTTTATTTCAGGTCCTTTTTGGAGTGGAATTTTAAAGGGTTAACTCCGTAACTGAGTTTCGGTGTATAAATACTATTTTTATACTTTTATCAGTCTGTGGCCTCATCTGATTGTCTATATTGCCGGCCACAGTTGGATGTGTAAAGTTGAAATAAGTCCTTGTTCACAAAGAACAGTTGTAAAAACAATCTTATACCTTCCTAACTTCTAAAATGAATGGATTTAAAGAGCGTTTATTACATAGTGAATAAAAAAATAAGAAATTTATCAATATAAATGTATCAACTATGTCTTATTCCGGAAACCTAACAAATATAAAACCACATAAATTTTCGTATGAAAGAAAAGTTCGTTTAGTGGGATTATTCATCATTTATTTGTGTAGTTTTACATGGTCAAGGAGCTCACGTATTATGAAAACTGAAGTATTTCGATGCTTAGTATTCATCTTAGTATGCGTGCTTCATATAAATCCAAATTGGTGACCATATGAGGCGTGTTTACTGTAAACAACTTTGGGCAACGATGTATCTGGATTTGCGGGTGTTGCATGCAAGCTATGCGTCTTTAAGATAAGCTTCTCAGTCAGGGAAATGTTTGTGACCGACTAACATCGTCAACGAGGAAGTTCTACGGTCGATATGGGGAACTCGTCATACACAATGATGTCCCACTCTCCAGAATGGTGGATGCTGTTCTGTCATAGACCATTTGAACCATCCAACCAAAGATTGTATTCTATGTCTTCCGAAATTGAAGTTATCGGATGTGACAGTTCTACCGAATTGAAGCGGCGGGTGTTGCATGCAAGCAGGAGATGCTTACTCTTCCTGGGCACCTGGTTTCACTCTCATTATAGGAAGTCCGCTTCTTTTCATGTGGTGGAGGTTTTTGTTTGTTTGCTTTGGTTTTTGTTTTATCCTGGTTTTGTATGCCTTCAGTTTCTGATATTCTTGATTGTCGATTTTGTGCTGTGTTCAGGGATATGGTCATTATCCATATTTGTCATTGACTACGTGTACATGGTGATATTCCAGTGGTGGATCAAGGTTAGTGACTTTAAAAGGTCGTTTTCTACTTCAGAATAATGGTGTACATGGTGATATTCCAGTGGTGGATCAAGGTTAGTGACTTTAAAAGGTCGTTTTCTACTTCAGAATAATCTGTGGCAGTCATTAAAGTGAATTTACGCAAAAAGGAAACACCTTGCATGCCTTATTCTTAGTACGTGCTGGTTAAAATATCCCTTCTGGAGTTTTGAGGATGCGTTACTATCATCTCATGAATTTCGAGAGCTTTGAGTAACTATCATAAGAAATTTGCGTTACTTTCGTCTTGGCTTAAAATGTTGCTGCTTTTTTTTTCTCTAAATAGAAAGATAATAGATATATGAAGACTCCCCTATAATAATACTTTGTATATGTACATTTCCATCGCTTCAGATTGTTTATAAACACTAGAATAAGTGAAATAAAAGGGAAAAATCGTTTCTGTCTATTTTTGTGTCCGCCATTTTCAGATGATAGTAACTAAAGTTACTATCATCAGTTTAACACCGGTGATTATCATGATTTGCATGTTACGGTTGTTTTTGAAAATGGAATGCAACGTTCCCAGGATTATCTAACGTCGCTTATCATAACAACGCTTAGGGCTGTTACAATATAAAGGACAAGACTATAATATTGTAACAACCCGGAAATGATATCATAATTGGCTTTGGTTTTTTTATTCCACAAGAAAATTGTTTTTGTTTTATTCCACTAGAATCAATTAAGACATCGATGTTCGTGTTTGATTTTCGTTCAATGATTAGCTACGTATGCCATTTGCCGTGTGAAGCTCGTAAAAAGTTCCCGAGAGGGGTTTGACAGTAAGTGTTTTAATCGTTTTCCCTGACATGATCGCCATAGCACTTTCTATACAGACATAATCTCAGACAGTGCATGTTTTGTAGGTATTCCTTTCATTTCCGTGCGTGAACGTCGACGGCAGCTGGGGCTAGCCAACAGGGGATGCTTACTCCTCCAAAGCACCTGGTCCCACCTCTTACTTGCCAGGGGTACGTTTATGCTCAGTTTAATGCTCGATTGTGAGTGCTGTTGAGATGGTCGTAGGATCTTCTTTTACTCATTCAAATTTTAAACAATGGTGTAACATGTTGTCACTTTTTCTCATCTCATCTATGTGCTTTCTGCTGTTATCACTGCCATGTCGCCTTGTTGCAGATCATCTCTCAATCACTGCTTTTACCATAGGAAATAATTACATTTTTTTTCGTTTTTTTTTCTTATCTTTATACACTTACCCATTGATATCCTTGCAATAATTTGCAGCTGAGATTTTCAAAAGAATATATATCATCAAGACCGTGCTTCCTGGAATTCGCATTTCACATCCGATCGCTGCATAAAAAAAATTCCTTGAGCAATTCTGTATACTAAAGTCCAATAATATTAAACAGATTTATACTTGAACTATTGAAATTTCTTTTTAAACTTAGGAAAGGAATTCATGAGGGAAAAAGCTTAACATACTGATACAAAAATCTATCTTACATTATAAAGGGAGATGAAAAGTGTGCTACTTGCTGAAATACATTGTCTGATGACAATTCGGTCCAGAGCGCATCATTTGCACTCACGAGTATTATGACTATTCTTAAAAAAATGTGTAGATACTGTGCAATTATACTACATGTAATTAATCTCATAAAAAGGGATAATGATACATATTAAATTTATTGTAGAGTTTTCCATTGATTTTGTGCATTGTCGCAGATTAAAATATATGTGTAGTACTACATGTTAAAAGTCTTCAAACTCAATACCATCATTTAAGACCAGATAAATTTTCAGCATGGACCAGACATGCACGTTTCGGTTACTTAACCCTCATCAGTGATCCTCAATCTAAACAGTGTAATATGGCCAAAAGTGTGAAATTATTATGTACAAAAATGTAAAACACATACAAAAAGTACCTTAATTATCCTTTCTGACTTTCAAAAATTCCTTTTCACATTGACGATGAGTGTATAATTCTTTCATTCTATCATTCAATATGAAATAAAAAAGTACATACATCTAAGTTCTAAACGTAATATGAAGATCGAAATATTTTCTAATCATATTCAATTGTATGAAAAGTCCTTTTTAGCTCACCTGGGTATAATAATGAGAGTAGGTATTATGATGACGTTGAAGTGATCAAAGTGAATTACGAGAACTATCCCCCACATAATTGATACAGGATGGACAACACGGGATGTACGAATACTCGTCAGAGTATCGTTGTATAAATGAAAGTCAGTGTAGGTGGCGCTGCTTAGATCAGTAAATGTGGCATTTAAATAATACTTCATGATGAAATGAATACGAAAATCAAATTTCTGCAGTCGTACTATGTTTCTTATATCGAAACCCGAAAAAAGATATTAACATGATAGTACAACAGCAGTAGCTTGTTTGTTAATATCTATTTAAATCATGAAGTAATATTTAGAATAATGAGTTAAAGAAGATTCTGACGATAATATCAAAAGCACTCACAATAGAGCACAAATTGAGCATCGACGGATCCCTAGCGAGCTAGAAATGGGACCAGGTGCCCGGGAGGAGTACACATCCACTGTTGGCTAAGAAATAAGAGAAGGGAGGGGATCTCCAACAAGACCCCGTTGCAGTATCAACAGCAGAACACCAAAAACACCCGATGCAAAACAAAAAAGACGAGTACAGCACGATACGGAAAAGAGACATACGACATGCAAACATCAAACACAAAAGACTACACATAAACCGACGAGACCAAGAAACATTTTGAAATAGGATTTATTTGGGAGTTATATCTCGTTGATGAAATAAATAGAAAAAATGCAGGAAAAAATAGATGATGAGTTTTGTATTTTTCAATGATCATTTGATGCATTATATTCTTTTTAAATTTTTGAATAATTAATGATTGCATACGTTAAACTAGATAAGATTATATTTGTTCATTAACGAAGGAACAGAATATTTGAATTGTCCATTTCATGATGACAAGAGGTCCAAGGGGCCACCTCGCTCACCTGAGTTGCAAACATGAGAATAATAGTGAACAATACGGTGGAGGGCCTTGAGTACATGCTTCGTTTAAGGTTTCGTGAAATTATTAACATCAGTTTTGGAGATGTCAAAAATGCGTCAGCCAATCAGAGCCTTCGGTGGCCATATTTGTAAGCCAAATCGACACGAAAAACACCCAATTTGTAGAGGATCATGAGTACTTGCTTCCAGTGAGGTTTCGTGAAATTCAGATCAGCGGTTGCAGAGAAATCGAAAATGCGTTAGCCAATCAAAGCCCTCGGCGGCCATATTTGTAGTCCAATTGGCACAAAAAACATAAACGTCGTAGAGGACCTTGACTATATTCCTTTTGTAAGGTTTGTGAAATTCTATGCAGCGGTTGCAGAGGAGAAGTCGAAAATGCATCAGGCAATTAGAGCCCCCGGCGGCCATATTTGCTGACCGATCGACACGAAAAACAGAAACTTGCACCAAATTGAGCATCTAGCATAGTACGACCCCTAGCAAGCTAAAGGTTGGACCATGTGCCCGAGAGGGGTAGGCGTCCCCTGTTTGCTAGCCGCACCCGCCGTCGATACTAACGCACGAAACTGAAAACATTATGTACGATACATGCACTGGCTGAGTTAATATCTATATGAAAAGTGCTATGGCGACCATGACAGGGAAAGACATTCGAAACACTTACTGTCAATCCCTTTTTTTACGAGCTCCATACTGCAAATGGCACAAGTACGACAATCCCAACAGCACGCACAACAGAACACCAAAATGAGCATCGATGGACCCTAGCAAGCTAGGGGTGGGACCAGGTGTCCGTTCCTACTTCTCGGTAGAGAACCTTGAGTACTTGCTTCCTGTAAGGTTTCGTGAAATTCTGTTAAGCGGTTGCAGAGGAGAAGTCGAAAATTCGTCAGCCAATTAGAGCCCAAATTCGTAGAGACCGCATATTTGTAATATAAACTCCGTAGAGGCCGCATAGTATTGTAACACAAATTTCAAAGAGAATCACAAACGTCGTAGAGGACCTTGACTACTCGCTTCTTGTGAGGTTCGTGAAATTTTGTGTCAGCCAATCAGAGCCCTTGGTGACCATATTTGTTGACCGATCGGCAAAAATAACACAAACTTTGTAGAGGACCTTAACGTATTCAATGTACAAATGAAGATCTCGCGGACGTCTCGTCCATTTAAACAGTGTTAAAATGATCTCGGTAATCTTCGGCAGTGTCTCGATAGTTTCCGTGGCTTGAGCGACGGTCGGCATGTTGACCTTTGATGATAGAAACCATTATTATTATGTTGTATAAGTTATATTTAGGTAAAAGTATGCTATGATCTAACTATATAATACGCTTGATATTTATTTGTACAACGGATACCTTAAGTATTTGCTCGTGAAACTTTGTGCAGCGGTTACAGAGGAGATGTCGAAAATGTGAAAAGTTTACGGCGGACGCCGGACGGACGGACGGAGTTCACGCTATGACATTAGCTCTTGTGAGCTTCGCTCAGGAGAGCTAATAAAAAGGCAAGTTGAGACCATATATCACTGGTGAGCTTTTTTTAATTTAAAGCAGGACTATAACGGAAAAAAGATATACATTTGTATTTTATTTCCTTGATGACTTTTGATATGAATTGACACAAAATTTCACGAACTCCTTTGGCTAATAAAGTACAAGTGTCACCCCAACATAAGTGTTCCGGACGTATGTCATTGACATTACCCTATACTTTATGCCTTTTCGCTTTTAACTCTTTACAAAATAATACCACTTCATTTGATATTGTGTTTTCCTCATTGTATTTATTCGATTATTTCCTCCTTAATTTGTATAATTGTCTTTACTATATGTACACATGAATATATGAGTTGAATGTTAATTAAAGACAGAGTTCTGATACGAACTTAAAAAACCCGATGAATTTTGGTATAGATATCGGGGATACCATGAGTGTGTTTACAAGTACTGTCAGGGTATTGGTAAACTGCCTAACGTAAATCTAGGAAGGAGCTCTGATGACGCCTTGCGGTTTACAGTTTATAATTTAATGATCCATTTTCATGACATCCAAAGAATGCTTATTGTTAACTAAAAACAATTCATATATATTGATATATATGCACCTTCTCTAATCTTATGTAGAGATCACGCCAGACATTTTCACATCTTCCTTGATTTTTAATGATCTTGAAATTCATTGAAACATTTCATACTTTGATTATACAAGAGGTGAAAAGATATAGTAATTATAAACATAAAAGTAATTAAAACAGTTTTTATTTTTGTAAAATATATTTCATATTTTATGTTTGAAGGTATTTCTTCAGACCATCAAAGTCTGTCAAATGTTTTATTCATACGAATTATTTTGATAGTAAAACAAAGTCAAATAAAAAAAAATTGATTAAAGTATTAATGATACCAACACTGCATATGTCATTTATTTCACATATAATCAATGTATAAAAAATTTTAAGGGGCACAACTCCACACAATATTGAGCAAAATGACTCGTTGCATGGGTGTTTTGGGATTTTGCTGTGGGTGCTGCAACCTACTATTGTTGGAGATCCCCTCCTTTCTTTCGTATTTCAATCTTGACCTGTATTTCTCAACACATAGGAGTTAAAGAAGATCCTGACGAAAATCTCAACAGCACTTACAATAGAGCACCATAATTAACATCGACGGACCCCTAGCAAGCAAGAGGTGGGACCAGGTGCCCGGGAGGAGTAAGCATCCCCTGTTGGCTAGCCGCACCCGCCGTCGATGTTCATGCACGAAAATGATCAAATTATATAAAATACATGCACTGTCTGAGGATATGTCTAAAGAAAGTCTATGGCGATCATGTCAGGGAAAATATTCAAAACACTTACTGTCAAACCCCTCGCGGGGAACTTTTTTACGAGCTCCACACGTCAAAGGACATAAGTGTGACACAAATGAGTTAAAGAAAATCCTGACGAAAATCTCAACAACACTCACAATAGAGCACCAAAAAGCTATAATTTTATCATTTTCTGTCATAGTTTTCATCTTATTGTCTGGAAACCACAAAAATATTGATTTATTTCCCATGTTTCAAGGGGAATAACTCTGTATAAGATTGCGCGACATATTCAAACATAATATGTATTTTTTAGTGTTATAGCTTAATCCAAGAAATGAATTGAATAACTGTAACGGATTTCCTCTAAATGTTCGGAAACCACAAAGTATTGCATTTTTCGAAGTTTCAAAGGAAAACTCTACACAAAATTGAGCGATATGACCCATTTTCGAACTTGACAAGTACTTCTTGATGTTGAAGCTATGAATATATTATCTAAAGCAGTTTTCCATTACATGTCTGGAAACAACAAAATGTTGAAAGTGTCTAATTTTCAAAGGGCATAACTCTGCATAAGATTGAGCGACATGAACCATATTCGAACTTGACCTGTATTTCTTCGTGTTAATGATGTATTCAAAAATGTCTTGATTATTTGTGACGGTTTTCCTTCCAGTAATCGGAAAACACTAAATATTAAAATTGCATTATTATCATAACTCTGTTTTAAACATAATTCAAACTTGACCTGTGTTTCTTGATGTAAAAGCTAATCAAATAAATATCAAAGAATTTCCTATCAGAAATTTAGTCTCAAAGTCGAGCAGGCAAGGCAAAATTTATTAGAATTACCATTGGAACGGTTGCAAACCTAGGAATGAACAACATTCCGAAGTGAGACCAAGAAATGAAATTATTATCTTCAGCCCTATTCCTTTAAATGCCGGGAAACCACAGGTGGGACGGACGGACATGTGCATCATTATGAACCTCTGCCATTTTTGGTGGGGTTATAACAAATTGCTGGTCAACTACCCGAAAAGTACGTATTTGGTCAATGTTGCAAATTTATCTGCTTTTAAATGATACTATGAATGTGAAGACGTAACATTTGTACCAATTTTTGAGTGTCACTGCTACGAATTTTAAAATATAATATTATTTTTACAGTCAAATCTGTCTTAAAGTGCCCCTCTTTTTAGCAACTTTCTGCTTTACACGGCCTGTTTTATTACTCCAGAGCAATTTTCCTTCAAAGTAACCTGTATATAACGACAACCTGTTTAACAGGATAACGACCTTAATTTAAATGTCCTGTACCGAATTCCGAATCAGTATATTTTTAGTGCTAATGATCCAACCTCATTATATTTTACATAGAATCTCCTTATCAGTATCTTTCATAAATAAACCTTCTGTGATATGTACTTTCTAGATAGAATATAATTTGGTTTTATCTGTGCAATGTGATTTATTAATAGCTAGACGCATGATTTAATGCGTACTGTAATTCATTTAATTGTATCGCTCAAATTGTTTCGGTCAAGTGTTAAACGTCTTAAAATTCAATAGCATCATTTAAGAACAGATCAATTTGCAGCATGGACCAGACATGTACGCTCGTCAGTGATCCTCAATCTAAACAATGATTTATGGCCAAAGAGTGTGTAAATTATGTCCAAAAATGTATCGAAAGTTGTAGCATGATGTGTGGGATATGATGCTACAGGATCCATCCATGTTTTCGAAATTTCAAGACTTTTTGATAACAGAAATGTCCAAATGCGTTGAAGAGCCAGACGATCTACCAAAGTTGATTGAAATGTTTAACGTCTCCAAAGTCATTTAATTTGCAGCATGGACCAGACATGCACGTTTCGGGTACGTGACTCTCGTAATTGATCCTCAATATAAACAATGTATTATGGCCAACGAGTGTGAAAATTATGTCAAAACTATTGCTGAATATGCGCGAGAAATATTTCATTGACCAAAGACAGATCAGCTTGAACCTGTAGTTACTACCTGTCTTATGTGACCTAATTTCTAATTTCATTGCAAAGTCACAATAGACAGGTTTGACTATATAATAGACAGTATCAATCGAAGAAAATAAAATAATGAATTACTATAAACTTCAGATCTATTGAAAATAATAGTACAGTGATATAACTATGCAACAACTTTTTTATCGCTGGATGTTTCTTTCAGACAGTACCTAGATTAAAGATATTGTTTTCATTTTCGTGCATGGACATCGACGGCGGGTGCGGCTAGCCAAACAGGCGATGCTCACTTCTACCGGACACTTGCTCCCACCTCTAACTTGCTAGGGGTTCGTCGATTCTCAATTTTCTGCTCCATTGTGAGTGCTATTGAGATAATCGTCAGGATCATCGTTAACTTTTTTCAATAAATAATTGCACCGCACTAAAATTTTAGAGAGATGGCGAAAGGAGCATAACTCCTATAAATCTTGTTTTTCATTATAAATTCCAAAGCTGTTTTTTTTTTATAGTTTTTTGTCTGTCCGTCTGTCTGTCTGTCTGTTTGTCTATTTGTCCGCAAAAACTTTGACCTTGGCAATAACGTTTGTATGGTAAGTGATAGGGCTTTCATATTCCACATGTTAATTCCTTGTGACAAGACCTTTCAATGGATACCACAATTTTTGAACTTGTGACCTTGACCTTAGAGTTTCTCCTCCTTGGTAAAACTTTAACCTTGGCCATAACTTTTTGAATGATAAGGGATAGGAATAGGGATAGGGATTTCATATTTCACATGTGTATTCCTTGTAACCAGACTTTTCAAAGGATACCAAATTTTTTTACCTTGTGATCTTGACCTTGGAGTTTGACCTACTTGTGAAAAAACTTAAGCCTTGAGCATAACTATTGAATGGTAAGTGATAGGGCTTTCATATTTCACAAGGCCTTTCCACGGATACAAAAATAGTTGACCTTGTGACATTGACCTTAGAGTTTAACCTACTTTTGAAAAACTTTAACATTGGGCATTACTTTTGAATGGCAAGTGATAGAAATGGCAAGTGGCATGTGATTCATTTTACCCATGTGAACTCCTTGTGACAAGACCTTTTCATGGATGTCAAAGTTGTTAACCTTGTGACTTTGACCTTGGAGTTTGACCTAATATCGAAAATTTAAACATAAGCCATAACTTTTGAATGGTGAGTGATAGGGCTTTTATATTTCGAATATAAATTCCATGTGGCAAGACTTTTCCATGGATTCTAAATCTGAACTTGTGACCTTGTCCTCAAATGTGAAACTACTTTTCATTTGATTTACTGACAAAGATGCAAACGGGGGCATTCGTGTTTCACAAACACAAGTTGTATTCCTCTATATTCTATATCGACATTTAACATAAAAATTACTGATGAGACATAGCTTGCTGTATGTGCACTAGAAATATTACATTGACCATATTTTTTTATTATTTCCCCCATCTTTCCCTATTTCTGCTCGAATGTATAACAGTTTATTGTACGGACAATAAGTCAAAACTATTTTGTAAAGTCTCGCGACGAATTGTTACCCTCGCAAATAAAATTGCGCAGGTAATGAATTAGTTATTTCATGGTTATTTGAGTAACAGTTAACTATTGTCCCCTGGCAGTGGAGAAGACTTGGTGACATTAGCCTTATGCCTCGGGTAACAGTTTCTCAGGTCTTTTTTAGACGACTGTTCACATAGTAGACATGGAATTCTTGTTTGATTGTCTATGTTGTGTCGTATGAATGTGAAGTATAACATTTGAAAACCTGAATAAAAACATTTAAAAAAGCCATGGAATGACTGTATATTTTACAGCATAGTCCTCAGCTGGCAATTTCTCTTTGCTAACATTTGTGTTAGATTTGGTTAGAATCTCTACAACGTGCTATATTTGGTGAGAATCTCTACATTTCCTATTACTACTAATTGTGCGCCTCTCGTGACAGATTTATTTCTATAACCGTATACAAAATTGATGCAAAATTTTCAAAAGCAAAGAATACTTCATAATTTGAAATCTATCAATGCTACTTCTAGTTATCTGGATGATATTCTGACTATTGACAATCCTCATTTTGAAAGATATGAAGTATGTTATTTATCCACAAGAATTGACACTGAAAAAGGCAAACGTTACAAACAAAGAAACATCATTTTGAACCTAAATGTCAAAATTGTAATCGGAGAGATTTATAAAGCTGTCTATGAAAAAAGAGATAATTTTTGATTCAACATAGTGAATTCCCCCTTGCTTGACGAAGATGTTCCTAGACTACCGTCATACGACATTTACGTAATACAGCTAATCGGTACGCTAGAGCATGTACTTATGTTTAGGATTTTCAGAGTAGAAATTTACACATTACTAAGTGTTAGGTCAAGGTTTCCGCTTTCAAAAAGTAGTTAAGACTTTCTGGAAATATATAAAGTCGGTAAACTCCGTACGGCTGGTTGATAAAGGACAGGGTCCGCTGCCTCGGATGAGCCCAATTGAGTTAAAGAAGATCCTGACGACAATCTCAACAGCATTCACAATAGAGCAAAAATTAAGCATCAACGGACCCCTGTGCAATTAAATTCAAATTACAACGAACTTTCTGGAAATTTTGAAAAAAAAATCAGTATCTTTTCAATTTCGGACCAATTGACGCAGCAGTGTATTACTTTAGGTACGCCAGAACATGTCCTAAATGGAGATATTATAAACAGAATTAGATGAATCAAGGGAAGACAATAGAACCATGGAAAATGCGTCAGAATCACCAAAGTCTTTCAGTTTACTGTGGATACGACCCTACTGTCACTAGAAAAGCACTCAACATTGCAATTGAACAGTCTACAGCCTTGTATCAGCGTATTCTTGAGATATGAACTCTTACTGTCTGTGACGGCGGGACTCCATTAAAAGAAAGAGTCCTGTACATGAGCTATTTAATTGTCAGTCGAACTCATTGGGTAACTGCTTGCGTGAACTCGCTCCAGTCGGCTGGACATAGAAAGTCACTGCTGTTCGTACACTCTTTGTGTTTGATATCCATTTCTATTTTTATCTGACTTTGCGTTTCTTCAGTCCTGTTTGTGTGGTAATCTAACTGTAAGGAGGCTATTGCAAAGAGAAATTGTGTGTTCTTCAAGTACATTGTTTGACCTGACAAGCTAAAGGATTATGCGCATTTTATGCAAAAAAACCACTCAATTTGTAACTAACATCGAGAAGATGTCGGTAACGATTGCCTTTTTGATTTTGTGAAGTGCTTTATGTCGTTTTTGGTTTTTTATGTAACCCCTTTTGCATCTCTTCTTGTGCTTTTGTACCTTGTATTTATTGGTGTCTTCATTGCGGTTGCTCAGCTGAGTAAAATTGGAACTCCCCACAATCTTGTAATCCCTTATTGGAAATACGAGTGGTTGAAATAATAACCATAAAAATCTTTTCTGGGAAGCGGTCAGTAAAAATTGAATGATCGCATATCACGTGATACATGCACCGTGTCATAACATGTAATTAAATGGAACAGTTTGAGGTTCTACTTCTTACGAGGGTTAAAAGTGAGTTTACATAATTGTACATACCAATGTTAAACGTCTTCAAATTCAATAGCATCATTTATAAACGGATAAATTTGCAGCATGGAACAGACATGCACGTTTCGGGTACTCAACCCGCGTCAGTGATCCTCAATCTAAAAATATGTAATATGGCCAAAGAGGGTGAAAATTATTATGTCAAAAATGTACCGAAAGATGTAGCAGGATTGGTGGGATATGATGCTACAGGACCCACGTTTTAGAAATTTCAAGAATTTTAGTACCAACTATCTTTTATAACCGAACATTTACCATGTTGCGTCTTCAAATTCATAGCATCATTTAAGAACAGATAAATTTTCAGCATGGACCAGACATGCACATCTCGGGTACTTAACCTATGTCAGTGATCCTCACAGACAAAAAATGTAGCCAAAGACTGTGAAAGTTATGTATTATGTGAAACAAATTTCAGAAGACGTAACAGGATTGGTAGGATATGTTGCTACAAGACCTACCTTTCAGAAAAGTTACAAACATAAATAGGTCAGTGGGCATTTTCTGTTGTCACAAGATCTTGAAATACATGTTATAAGGTTCAAGTTAATAATGCTCTTGAGTACGACCTTTCCCATTACCGTCTTTAACCGATTTTGACATTTCCGGATTAGACAAATTTCTATTTGGCAATCTCGGCCGAGGTTGAGTGCAGCCAAGAGGACGCATACGGTTACCTGGTCTTGCCTCCGTTTGGTAGTTCGTTATTGCCTTGTTACTAAAACATTTATTCCATGTTTCCTGGATTTTTTACTCAGAGCTACGATCAATAAACAAAGATTGGATCTCCAACAACACTCGGTTGCAGCACCCATAGCACAACAATAAAGATACCCACTCATTGCTAAAAAAAAAAAAAACACAGAGTAGACACGCACAGAAAGAGTCACAAAAAGTACAAGGAACGCCAAATCACATAGAAACATCAAACGTAAATTGCTGCATAAAACCAACGAGACCAATGTGCAATCGGTACCGACTTAGGACGGTCATCTGCCACGCTAGTAGCAGAAGGTGTCTTTATCCGGATTATGTGTACACAATCCTCCCAGTTTTCCTATTACACAGAGGTCTCGGAGAACGCACAATTATGATGTATAATAAATTGTAGTTCTTCTATGGTATGCTTCTAAACGTATTATATAAATTTATAATAGTGATGAAGAATACTCATTTTCCCATGCTTCAACACTGGACAACAAAATAAATTACTTTATATGGGGCATATAGGTAGCCTTCAACTTTAAAATCACTAAAAGAATAAACACATACATGAGATAATTATTTTTATTATTAATTATATGTCTCTTTGGGCAATTTCATGTTACAAAATTGTATTGTTTTTTACAATTGGCCTATAAGTTCTCAAAAGATGTATTTAAGAGTACTTTTTGATGTTTTACTCATAAGAAATATATTGATGTAAGAAAAAATAGTGCCTTTTAGAGGGAGGCTCTGAAAATTATGATATATTCACTTTTGATTTTTCAATATTTTGCTGATGTTGCTGCAAACGGGTATTATCAGAGATATCATCCTTTCTATCATGCTTCCTATCGTAACTGTGTAAATTTGTGTGTGTTGTGGGTTGGGTTGCATTCGATCCCCCTACTTATTTAGACATCTACTTTGACTAGGACGTATGACAGAATCAAATTCAAAGTTGATTTATTTTTTGCTGGAGTATGTTGTGTTCTATTTGTCGGTGTTGTAGTTTTCCGTGTTTCCTGTTTTTCTTTTTTCGTAATGACGGAACAAGTGTTGTTTGGCAGGCTTTAATTTACTGTGCGTACCTTGAAATATATTCATTTCATTTATTATTATTTGTTATTGAGTTGAGTCACCTACAATACATTTTGCCAATTCTTTTATTCTTACCCATGCTCCAACGTCCAAAGTAAGAACGCTTCTTTCTAATAAATCCAGCATGAGAAATTCATGTCATCAGAAGTATCCTACTGTGCCTACTTAATTATATGCTTTTACATTTTATATGTTACATGATAATTTGAGATTCGAATAAAGATGAGCATAATAAGATTAATCTTACAGCGGATGCATTATAATTGTGGAATACTGACCTGACCTGACCGGGATGGGGTTTGATGGGGAGTTTATTTTCACCTGGTCATCAGAGGAGTTTTCTTCTGACCAGGTGATACAAGCTATGAAAATTACACTAAATGGGTATTTACTCTGATTACTTACATGCATTTTATAGTTTAACTATCCTTAGAATTTGATTGACTTGTCTTTTTGGGTTCTTTAGATTAGCTCCGTCACTTTGCAACAACAATTTCTGTCTTTCTCTGGATTCTGTGGATTTTCACTGGATAGTACTGTAATTTGTGTTTCTGTAGTGCTGTGGTTGAAAGACTATCTTTGTTGTTTTTCAAAATGAAGAATGGATCATTTGAATTTGTAAACAAAAGAATTTATTTTTCTTGAGAGCAATTGCTTTATAACTTATTCTGTCAGGTAATATAATGTTTATCGCATTTCCTTGATGACTTGAATTATTGTTGGAAATAAAGTACAAATGTCACCCAATCACAAGTGTTCCGGTTGTATATCATTGATATAACCCTGTGGTAAATTACCGATTTCCTGTAGGATTATTTCGAAGTAATCTCTGTCTTATATTCAAACTGACAACACTTGATCAAATAGTATTTTTTTCCTCATTACATTAATTTGGCTGTTCTCTTCCTTGTTTCACACTATATGATATTTGTACAGAAAAGGACAATACATTTTCTCATCAATACCATAAGGCGCTGATCAACAACTAGATATACGAGTATAATTATGAATGATATAAAGTTAACACAAGACCCAAATAAAATTCAAATATGAGAAACAATTGGCAAATTCAACACGAAACAGATGAACATAAGCATTGATCATGAATAAATTGAATATTGTAATGCTTACATGTGTTTGTATAAATCTTAAAATCGTGCGTAGTAGATAATATAAATTTTCCGTATTGATCAAAACATTTTGGAAATAGCTTGTAATGGACTTTAATGATTTTCCCTATACGTTGTATGTATAATGCACTGAATACATAAATTACCATTTTTTGACAAAACAGTTTTGGTTACCATGGAAACGAGGTCTGTCTATTTATAGTATTTTAAAAATGATCGTATATATAATCCATATTTGGATATTATGTTGCCATGAATTCATTGTCAAAATTAATTGGTATTTACAGCTTATGAGTTTTAAAAACCTTTCTATTTAGAAAATGGAATGAATTTTGACATTTCTTTCAATTATCCAAAATCATATCAAATAAACATCAGAGAAAGCAGAAAATTGACTTAAAGAGAGTCAAAATTATTGCCTTTTTTGTCCAATATTTACCATTTTTGAGCAGAAATGAACCTAATGTCAGGCTGTTAACACCATCACTGATGTTAAAAGAAAATATATTTTATCTGATAAATAGAAACATCGAAAAAAAATTAGTTGGACTTTGTTTTGTTTTTTCCTAAATATTTTGGTCAAAATTGGTTGCAATGGCAACATTTCATTTAACTCCTGAAGACTACATCTTTTCAAATTAATTTTGGTATTATTAAAATTACGTATAATGCTAAATCTGTATGTAGTGGCAACAGGAGGAATTATTCATTGCTTGCAATTGGGTATTTCCAAAATTTATCAAGGTCATTGTTCATAATTTTTCGCTTCACTGTCATATATTTGTATCGGATATGTTTCTTTCGATGGGAGGAAAAACATTAGTTTAGACCATTTCTCAGAAAAAAAATCATCTTCTTACAAAACTTATGACAATCTCATATTTTCAAATTTGTATTTATGGAATATTAGCTATATATCGAGGATTTCATTGCTTTTGAAGTTTTTATAGCTTTTCTCAATAAATAGGGGATATATCCAATATCACAATGTATGCGTTCGTTTTTTCAAATTCATGTGATTTCTAAGTTACTGACTCTCACATCTTTGAAAAAATATAGAATTTCATCAAAATTGGGGAATCGCAATCCCAGTGACCTTGAAATGGGGACCTGTGATCTTGAAAATTTTCAAAGTGATTTTTTTTAATAAATAATGCTCTTTAAGATGCACTGATAAAAATTGCGTAACAATATATAAGGTACAGTTCAAATTTGACAAGTAAATTACTCTATGATTACATGTATTGTATTGAACTGAAGGTCACCATGGTAACCATTTTAATACCCTTTTTAATATTTTTTTTACGAGGTACCACACATGTTTTTACATTTTCTTAAAGCTCGAGAATTATACTTAAAAGATAATTGGTAAAAAAATTCCAGTTAAGCAGACATCTTTGCCTTTAAAACTGTGCAAAATCATGCAAAATAAGGCGCTTTTTCGTTCTTAAATAGGGCCTCTTCAGAACAAGTTTTTACCTTCATTATGAACACACCGACAAAAAGAATAGCTGTTACACGCATATCACTTGTTTAATATTTATACTATGAAAAGATATATGGAAAACAATTAGGATATTTCAGTTGACTACAATACCTGTTGCTATGGAAACGAGCCCTCTCATTATCAATATTCTCCAGATACTAAAAAAATTGAGATATAGTTTCCATGGAAACGAAAATTGTATTTGTAAAAAAGGAATTTATTTGTCATCTCAGTTTACCTTCCATACCAAAAATATGTTTGTGTCAGTATCTTGAATAAACCATAAAGGCGACGGTAAGTATTTCCTAAATAATTTATTATAATTTTCATACTGATTATATTCAAAACAGTACTTACCTGTAATTTTGTTAAGCTTATATCATCGGACAGAATTAAACTCTTCCGATGACCTAGTGAAAGTAAGCTCCGCCCGGTCAGGTCGGTTTGCTACGACAATATCCACTGTGGCGAATCACGTGATATGCAAATTATCTCTTACTCGGGAATCCCCTTCGATTAAACAATGTAAATACTGTCTAAATCTATATTATGTGAGTTTGTTTTAGGCCTATCATACGAGCATCATTTTCAAATGAGTTAAAGAACGAAGGGAGGAGATCTCCAACAAGACCCCGTTGCAGCATCAACAGTAAAACACCAAAACACCCGATGCAAAAACACAAAAGACGAGTACAGCACGAGACGGAAAAGAGACACACGACATGTAAACATCAAACACAAAAGACAACACATAAACCGAAGAAGATCCTGGCGATAATCCCAACAGCACCCACAATAGAGTACTATGTTAAGCATCGACGGACCCCTAGCAAGCTAGAGGTGGGATCAGGTGCCCGGGAGGAGTAAGCATCCGCTGTTGGCTAGCCGCACCCGCCGTCGATGTTAATGAAGCATGGAAATGAAAATATATAATTTTATGATGGTAATCTATTCTGGTCAAGAATAGAGGTATATCCAGAGAACACTTGTTAGGCCTATAAGAAATTCATACAAAGTAGATTTAGACAATATTTACCTTGTTTAATCGAAGGGGATTCCCGATAAAGAGACTATTTGTATATCACGTGACTCGCTAAAGCAATATCGAGAAGATAAATAGTATATGCTGAACTGAAGCATTTTACGAAAGACCTATAGTTCAGTTGAATTTGACCGAAAGTTACTGTACGCAAAAGTGTCGTCTCTTTTTTCAAGACACGGTAGAATCATGATTTCTTAAATTTCCAAATTTGATGGAATGAACGCCTACAACAAACGCCATAATAAATTCCTTTCAGTGCAAAAACTTCTATGATTGTTTATGCTTTCGATGCGCAGAATGTAGAAGTATGCAGAACTAGTTTCCTCACATTTTGTTCGGAGAAACCTTTTTCAAAGGAAGTTCCGGTTTTCGGAATTTTCATATCTTTCCTATGTTAAACGTCTTCATATTCAATAGCATCATTTAAGAGCAGGTAAATTTGCAGCATGGACAAGACTTGCACGTTTCGGGTACTTAATCCTCGTCAGTGATCCTCAATCTTAACAATGTAATATGGTCAAAGAGTGTGAAAGTTATTTTTTTTCAAAAATGTACCGAAAAACGAAGCAGGATTGGCGGGATATGATGCTACAGGACCCATGTTTTAGAAATTTCACGCAATTTTGAGAACAGAAATTTACGAATTCAAAATTCAACCGAAGTCGTTCAGAGTTGGCTACATGTGCCAATGTTTTAGGACATTAATATATACGAGTTGACGAACTTCTGGGGACTTTGTCCTTCTCCCTTCTAGAGGACATAAAGTAGATCTGATAACACAGGAACCAAGAGATAAATTGGTTTGAATTTCAGTCCTTCTCCTCCATCAGTTATTGTTAGAACTGTTGCTTTCGGCAAGCATTATGCTTACATTCTCGCTCTCTGGCGAGTCTGGTTGAGTGGTTGGTCTGTCAGGAAAAAGAGTCCTTTCATAAGGTCTGCAAACGAAGCGGATGGTTGCTTTTGACTTTGGTACATTGCAGTGATTTTGCTGTGTTCCACCGGTATTGCATATACGTATGTTGCCATTTCTGACAGACATCGCATACAAGACGAAGTTGCGCCCGGTAACTGGTCGTGAACAGTCTATACATATATCTGCATATATGGTTGAGAACTCCATGACATTATCCGTATTTATGCACCAACACTGAGCATTAAGCGGTCGATATAATGAATGAAATATATATGATGAAACGGTTACCGCTCAGAAAGTTAATCACGTGCTGAAGCCGTGAATGCAATTGAATAAACAGGCATAGAAATAAATAAAGATGCACCTGATCTCACTCCCATATCAAGAGTTCGCTTCTTTTCATATTGTGGAGGTCTTTGTTTGTTTGCTTTGGTTCCTGTTTTATCCTGATTTTGTATGCCTTCTAAATTATCGATTTTGTGCTGTATGCAGGGGTATGGTCATTATTCACATTTGTCATGGTACGTATAAAGAGGGCGAAACGACTTACATTACGGGCAAACTTGAAACTTCGGAAAATCTCCAATTCCGAATAGAAGGGCGAAACGACACACTTTTAATATATTGAGTTCTTAAAAAGAGGGCAAAACAACCTTTCATGAGGGGCAAAACGACCCGAGATGAGAGGTGAAACTCGCTAACGAGGGTTAAGTAACCGAAACGTGCATGTCTAATCCATGCTGCAAATTTATCAGTTCTTAAATGATGCTGTTGAATTTGAAGACGTTTAACACTATTTATGGTGAAACGACACACTATGAAGAGCAAAAACGACCAACCTTGAGGGCGAAACGACACACCCTTGATGGGCGAAACGACATTCCCAGAGGAACGACACGACCCGGGCGAAGGAGAAAGGGGCGGAACGACCAGGAACCCTTGAGCAAGTCTACTTAACCATTTCATTACTACACCATTGATCTAGACAAACGTAAAGAACTATCTGTAATCACGAAAGGAATAATGTCTTTTAAACAAGAGAGTTCTTACTCCTTTATACATGTTACATACAAAGGAACATTTGCCGTGTCTGCAGTACCATTGTAGTTAATGTACAATGGTATAATGACATCTGTATTAAGTTTGGTTTAAACTGATGACGTTTCTTAACAAAAAGTACCTTTCCTCGCTCACATGATACTTGCTTATAAAGACAGGTGAGCAAACGAGGACTAATTGTCGATAAGAATATAACTGCATGATCAATTATAAATACATTTGCACATTGTTACTGACTCCTTGTTGAATGAACGCATCGTGTACTAAAGATAGAAAAAGGATTTTTTAAAACTAAAAGGTATCTATTTTAAATTATAAGGCATATTCTAGCAATTTTACAAACAAATGCAGGATTTTCTTTGAGACAGAATTATTACTTTTATTGATAACAATGCTTAGGCCATTTCTTGTTTTTATTCTGTTTTGCGTCCTTTTGAAATTGAGAAACCTACCAGACAGCCAGGGAGAAAAACAAATAAGCTTTTAAAACAAAGTTTCAATTTCATATTGTGTGACTGTGTGCTTGTTTCATTTGATCATCTTGACATATTTTAGTGAACAAAAGAATGAAAGACAAGGTGTCATTGGAGCAATTTACATTTTTACCTGAAATAGTAAAAAATGTACAATTATTCTCTAATTTTTGTAAACACACACATTTAATTTGCAAAAGATCATATATTTTCATTTTGTTTTGTTTTATGACTTTGGGCTCAAAACCTACCAGCAAAACAGAAAATAGCAAAGAAATGGCCTTATCGTATTGAATTCCAATGTGCTTGGGATAAGCTTATAATCATAATGTGTTTAACGGTGTCAACATTATTCTATGTTTGTGATGTAGACTTTGGGAATTGCCGACTTTGTGTTGACAAATATCGATAATGAATTAGGAATTAAAGTTTGAATATGAAACGGCTAGTAATTAACTAAACTAGGAAATTAACAATAAACTTTTTTGAAACAGTGAAAAACAAATCAAATTCTTGAACACTTAATTTCTGCAAGTGTTAAAAATGTATTCAGTATACGATGTATCTACCCTGTTGTTGCAGATATTGAAATGTGAAAACATTCTAGATTGATGCAGGTTAAGTTTGAGTTTTCTTACAGTTTATCTATTTTTACAGGAGGTTTGCCCCTTGGGTTATTCAGTTTTAAGGCTTTTCCTCGCTTGTATTGCAGATGTTGAATTGATGTTTGGTATCTGAGTAAGTCTGTGATACAGTTCAGTTTCAGATAACCTAATTTAAGAAATGTTTTGGCCAAGGGACTCAGTTCTCCCGACTGTACTTTTTCAGTTAATAAAAGTATCAAACTTGTTTTGCAGGCATTCATATTTTTCTGTAAGGGTCCGTGTATGAACACATAATTCAATATTACTTTTCAAAACGACAATGAAAAATATAGAATTGATTCATTTTCCTATTTCAATTTCAAATGAACTCAAATACTCTTTACTTAACCACAATTCAATTTTCCTGTGTAAAAGTAAAAAGGGATAATTGGAAACATTTTCCATTTCCCACTTTCTTGATTAGCGCTCAGAATGTAAAAATGGAAAATGGACTCAATTTTTTTTATTCAGATCACGGATTTTGAGAAGGAAAATTGAAGAGTGGTTCAGAAAAGCATATTACAGCTCATTTTTTTGTTTTCTTTTCAGAAAATGAAAATTGAAAGAAGAAAAATGAAAATTGAAACTTAAGCATTTTCCATTTTCCATTTTATGTTTTAAAATGCAAATCAAATCAATTTTTCATTTTCCATTTACAAATTGAAAAAAAAAGGAAAATCTTAATTTTAAAATGCTTTCAATATTCCATTTCCCTTTTGCAAACAGGGTATTAAATTTAATTTTTCTTTTTTTAATTTGAAATTTTAATATGAAAAAAGGAAAATTTGAATGAGTTTTTCATTTTTGATCTACTAAATTGAAAAAAGGAATATGGAAAATAGGTTCAATTAAAAATCTTTATTTTTCATAAACGGTCCAATTACATTATGGTTTAGTACACGAACCTGTAAGTGCTGATTGAGTTTGAATAATGTTAAATTGAAGCGTTCTATGCAAAGTTGCAGGACAAAGATTTATGCTGGTAGGGGACTTTCATCGCTCTGCGATTCATAATTTTATTTTATTTAATGTATGTTTCAAAAATAAGTTCGCTTATTAGTAGTTGTAGTTTTTGGATTCCGATTTTGTATGTTGTGCTTGATTTTCATTCATTTATGGGA
This sequence comes from Pinctada imbricata, assembly GCA_033119305.1. Taxonomy (NCBI): domain Eukaryota; kingdom Metazoa; phylum Mollusca; class Bivalvia; order Pterioida; family Pteriidae; genus Pinctada; species Pinctada imbricata. The sequence continues at coordinate 13,533,450 of VSWD01000004.1, read as the reverse complement.
AAAATTGTTGCCTGTACAGAGCTGTTGCGTAAGGTGTTGCATGCAATCAGGAGACGCTGACTCTCCCCGTGCACCTGGTCTCACTTCGGAATGTTGTTGATTCCGGGGTTAGCAACTGATCCGATGGGAATTCCCACGATTTGGCTTTGCCCTCTCGGCTTTGAGACTGAATAACAGTAAGGTAATTCTTTGATGTTTATTTGAGGATATAATCTTTTTTATTGAATACTTTTTTTCTACAGAAATAACGACTATAAAATGGCAATACGAGAAAGCGTGATGTTAACGACATATCTCATTTTGAAAGTATATGCGAAAAATCTTTGCGAGGGTAAAAACGGGTATGTATTAAAATATAAATATAGATAAAAAAAGCAAAAGATAATAATCCGGAAATATGTTTTAAATTAATTCCCATCAATAAGAATGATAATTTTAGAATAGAAAATATTGTTTTTACCTCCATATTGTATCAGACTTGATCGTTAGGTACTTCTTTGATGTTTATTTGAGTCAAGGTCATGTCCACCCTTCACGTTTCTGAGCAACAGTGCATTCAATTTACAGAACAGAAAGGAACGCATCCAGGAGCTAATGAAAATACCGAATGAAACAAGACACACAAAGAAAGTCATTACAGTATTGAAAAATTCATGAAACCACAAAAATAAGGTTGATGTTGACTTTGAACGGCCATTCCCGAGCTGGGGTTATCCGAAATACGTGCATAAAAGCATGACTCTATACACGGTCATTGAGAGATGCCAAATCGCACACAGAATATGTAACATTTAGAATTCGAATTGTATATATGGTTATAATAAGATTAAAAAAAGCCGGCAAAGATTAAATAACTTTTGCTCTCTTAGTTTATAAACAAGAAAGTAAAATCAATTATACATCAATCTTCAAAGGATTATTTTTCACAATTTCAGAATTAAAAGATGTTGTAATGACTACCGCATGGAAAATGGAACATGTGTTGGTAAGAACAGAACTGTGTCAATAAAAACATTATAAACATACATTCCTCGTGTTTCACAGCAACGAAATGCTGTTTTTTTTTTTGCTCAAACAATTTTTCACCCCTGAGAATATCACATAGCTTCTGTGCATTTTTTGTTTGGTCATTCGTGTGTATTTGCTTGTTGTATTTAGAATATGAACGTCAAAGGGGATGATCTCTGACATCAGAATTGCAGTTCATCCTTTTTCTATGTATATATATGTACCTGAAGACCCGTGGTCTAACCAAACCTCTCCCGAATATTAAATATACACTTAGGCAGATGGTGAACGCTATGTTCAAGATCATGAATATACACGTCTTCAAATTGAATAGCATTATGAACATTAGCCGAAAGAACCCCATCGGAAAGCTGTAGATCAATCATGACGTCATAATAGAAACGGCGAGATTGACGCGTTTTTCGTAAGAACGTCAGCATTAGGTAACGTAAAAATAAGGGAGATTGAGTAACAAAATCGCTATAACTTAAAAACTGACGATCAAATTTCAAAAAGAACTTAGCGGTGTTTCACTTGATATATGAAGAAGATAATATCAAATTTTTACGAAAAATTAATGAAAGGGTTTCAGATGAATGGACTTTATTACTCAAAACTAACAACTAAAAAATGTTCTGAAAATAGACATAAATTTATCTCCTTTCGACAATTTCTTTTAAAAGTCTTAGTGATCATTTTAATTTCTATGCATAACCGATTGTCCACATAATATCGAAATAAAAAATACAGAACTTGTTAACATTCTGCGACTACAGATAATTAGTAACTGTATTTCATTACCTAACGTGTTTTTATTCTAACGTAACATTTACGGTCCATTTTGGAGCTTACAATGGGTATATATATATATGTTAATAAATTCAAAACAAACGGTAAAAAATTGATGGAACTTTGCATGTAGAAAAAGTATGTTTCAATTATCAACATTTATAATTTTCCGGAAAATTGAATGATAAGATCTTTATTTATGTCTGGCTGTACTGGATCTCCATAAGAACAGATAAATTTGCAGCATGGACCAGACATGCACTTTTCGAGTACGATACGATACATGTAACACGATATGATAAGATAAACGTTAGAATAACGCATAATAGCATAAACACATGATCAAATGAAGGCATGCATCGCACTGCGCACAAATACGATAAAGCGACAATTTCGACTGAACACGATTGGACAAGATTTATGAAAATCTAAAAAGTTGTTTTGGAAAAGAAGCTCATAATGTATAAAAATCATACTCCCCCTTTCCTTTAAGAAAAAAAATAAACATAATAAAAGCATAAAATACATATTAAAGCAGTTAGAATATGACACAAATATACAGTAAGGCCAAAGTTTCTTTTTTTTTCTGTTTTGCTTCCGCGTGTGGGTAGGTTTTTGTACCAGTTTTTCCAAAAACAAACAAAATATACTTTGTATCTCCCGAATACGAAATTCTAAAAACGGTGGTCGATCGTTAAATTATTTTTCCTAATGACGACATCTAAGCGCTTCAATCGATCTTAAACACATACCGCATCTGTTAAAGCGTCAAAGTAGCATTGAACTAAGTGCGACGAGTGCCAGATATGAATCAAGACAGGGGCATTTCGCCCCCTTTGCGGTTGCCCATTGGCCTCTTTTGTTTATGTGTAGTCCTTTGTGTTTGATGTTTCTGTGTTGTGCGTTGACTTTCCTTGTCCCTTATGCGTCTCTTTCCGTGCTTGTCTGCTTTGTGTTTTTGCATTGGGTGTTTTGGTGTTTTGCTGTGGGTGCTACAACCGGTTGTTGTTGGAGATTCCCTCCTTTCTTTAAAGGATCAGAAGGGTTAAACATAGTTACGAATGACGATGAAAAAATATTTGCATGTTACTCCGATCGTAAGGAACCACAGTGTTCAAAATCTACAGTTAAAGAGGTGCATAGTGCATTTTTCTAGTCGTAGCTCGAACGATATCCAAAGAAAAATAAGTAGTTGTTATCCACAAGTCTGCAGTTTTTAGAGGGGCGTGGGTCCATGGCTAAAGATAAAGAACAGCAAAAATCCAGAAGTCTTCCAGAATAGGTACTGTATGTGTTCTTATTTTAGAGTAATTCATGTGTTGCTTGGTGATTCTGTGTTGCTTGGACCCCTGCGTTTTGCGGTCTTGTTTGTGTGTGTGGTCATCTGACAGTGAGGAGGTTGTTTTACACCACAATTGTACGTTCTTCGAGACCTCTGGATAATCGGAAAAGTGGGAGGGTTGTGCGCACGTAAATAAGGATAACCACACCTTCTGCTATTTCCGTGGCAGATGGCCGTCCTAAGTCGGCACCGGTTGCCTATTGGCCTCGTTGGTTTATGTGTAGTCCTTTGTGTTTGATGTTTCTGTGTTGTGCGTTGACGTTCCTTGCCCCTTACGCGTCTCTTTCTGTGCGTGTCTGCTTTGTGTTTTTGCATTGGGTGTTTTTCGGGATCATCGTGTTCAAAGTGCTATTCCTCAATATTTTGAAAATTTAGAACCTCCTCTTATTTGTTACAAATATAAGAGACCTATTCGAAATTTCGTTTTTAACTACAAGAAAGTTACATCAGATCCTAAAATACTTGAATCATGTCCTGCTTCTTGAGAATGTGCAACATCTGAATATCTATATAAACCAGCTGGTCATATTATTACAGGTGACTCTTCAATTATCCAAAACAGGCAGCTCCGTGGTCTTCTCAAAAAAGGACCTAAGTATAGAATCCCATCGAAAATAGATTTTATTAAATGTCGAGAAGTACTAAAGGAAGCCTTAGATAACTATACCAAACGATGGTGTAAATCGGAAGGAGTCGAATCGCATTCTTTGGATGACTGGAAAAACCTCATTTTGGACATTACTGACTTTCGAATAGACAACTTCCACAAAAATCTTCATCTTTTTGAAAATCCATGTTCTAGATCTGAAAGATATTTTAAATCCAAATTACGTAATTTACATGAAAAAAATTGTCTTCGCTCCTGCAGATAAAGCAGCCAACAATACCATTATCATATGAAAACTTTACTATATATCAACTTTAGTTTCGGAACTTTCGTCTACAAATACTTATATTAAAAGCAATGAAATTGTGCCTAACATTTTGAACAAACATAACAGTGAAATTTCTTCATTCAACATCCCTATTTCTAAATTGGATCTTCCTACAATATACTGCATACCAAAACTACACAAATCTCCTTACAAATTTAGATACATTGCTAATTCTAGCAACTGCTCAACAACAAGTTTGTCTAGAAATCTGACTTCAGCCCTCATGGCGGTAAAGGAACACGTTGCAAAATATTGTGAAACTGTTCTTAACAGGAATGATGTAAATTTATTTTGGTCTAAAAAAAGATTCCGGGGATGTGATTGACAAAATGAAATCTAGAAATTTTCAAGCCAATACGATTTCTTCATAAGATTTTTCAAATATGTACACCACACTTCCTCACGACAAGATCAATGATCAATTGTCCAAACTCATTAAATGGTGCTATAATCGAGAGGGGAAAACTTTTATTTGTACATCTGAATCAAAGGGTTTCTTTTCCGCTACAGAATACAAATCATACAAATCATGGACATGTAGCTAACTGTGTAGTGCCTTGTCCTTTCTCTTGGACAACATTTATGTAAGAATTGGTGAGAATCTCTACAAGCAGGTTGTAGGGATTCCTATGGGTACAAATTGTGCGCCTCTTGTTGCAGATTTATTTTTATACACATATGAAAAAGAATTTATTCAAAATCTTCAAAAGCAAAGAAAACATGATGTGAAATGCTTCATTGGTATTTCTAGGTACCTGAGTGATATTCTTACTATCGATAATCCTGTTTTTGAAAAGTATAAAGATGTTATTTATCCACAAGAATTGACTCTAAACAAGGCCAACTTTACAGACACAGAAACACAAGTTTTGGACCTAAATATCAAAATTTTCATGGAGAAATTCAAACAAGTGTATATGACAAACGAGATGATTTTGGATTCAACATAGTAAATTCCCCCCGGCTTGACGGTGATGTCCCTAGATTACCGTCATACGGTATCTACATTTCACAGCTCATCCGGTATGCTAGAGCATGTACTGATGTTTTGGATTATCATAATAGAAATCCACAAATTACAAAGAAACTTTTAAGTCAAGGTTTTCGCTTTCACAAACTAGTAAAGACTTTCTGGAAATTTTACAAAAATTATGATCAACTTCTTTTGAAATTCGGACCCATACAGGCAACGGAGTATATTACTTTAGGTATTTCACAACCTGCATTTTATGGTGACATAATTAACAAAATAAGCAGGATCAAAGGTAGACAGCATATGTATCGAAAATGCGTCAGAGTCATCAAACGCCTTTTATACCGTGGATATGATCCTAATGTCACCAGACGGACACTAAGCTTGGTACTTGACCTATATACAGTCTTGTACGAGCGCATTCTTAAGACTTGCACTCTGACTGACTGTGACGACGGGGCTCCATGACGGGCCCTGTCCAAACCTCCTTAGAGAAGACGGGGCGCCGACCACCTGTCCTCTCTGAATGTCAGTCGGACTCCTCGGGTGATAACATATGTGAGCTCGCTACAGCCGGCAGAGCAAGGACTGTTTTACGCACGTCCTCTTTTTATATCCATTTACATATTCATCTGTGTTGCTTGGACCCCTGTGTTTTACGGTCTTGTTTGTGTGTGGTCATCTAACAGTGAGGAGGTTGTTTTGCACCATAATTGTGCGTTCTTCGAGACCTCTGGGAAATCGGAATAGTGGGAGGGTAGTGCGCACGTAATCCAGGATAACCACACAGTCTGCTATTTACGTGGCAGATGGCCGTCCTAAGTCGGCACCGGTTGCCCATTGGTCTCCTTGGTTTATGTGTAGTCTTTTATGTTTCATGTTTCTATGTTGTGAGTTGGTGTTCCTTGTCCCTTTTGCGTCTCTTTCTGTGGGTATCTGTTCTGTGTTTTTTGCATGGGTGTTTTGGGATTTTGCTGTGGGTGCTGCAACCTAGTGTTGTTAAAGATCCCCTCCTTTCTTGGGGTTTTGCTGTGGGTGTTACAACCTGGTGTTGTTGGAGATCCCCTCCTTTGTTTTACAATGCAAATATTCATGGACCTATTATAAATGAATGGTTTCAGGACTCTTGCCTAAACTTTGTCACGACAGGGAATTATTATTACTAGCGGAGGATGCTTTATATACGTTTAATATAGGTATGGGGAATACATACATATTTTAAAATTACCTAAGGGCTATTTGATCCTGAATAAGCCATACTGAGCGGAGGATGCTTTATATACGTTTAATATAGGGATGGGGAATACATACACATTTTAAAATTACCTAAAGGTTATTTGATCCTGAATATGCAAGACGTTGGGCAAAGAAAGAAGATGTACAGCTCGACATCCTTTCCGAATGGATAAAATCCATCAAAGGGTTACTTTTATCTAGAATTAACCGATTAAAATCAACTGTGAACATCAGATTCGAGTCTATATTTAAAGACCCTGTTGTTATCACAGAGCTTACCTACCTCCAAGAACATTATGTCATCACATCAGCGGACAAAGCCTCAAATAATTACACATTTACTTGCAAAATGTACTATTTCGACAGTCTAGTTAAAGAGTTGGGTTTAAATTCGACACCTGGAAATCCCACTTACACCCCAACAAACCTTTCCGCCTCTGAAATAATAGATAACCACAAATCAGCTCTTGCTTCCTTTGGCTTCGACACTAACAATTTAGATTTAGATTTGACATACTTATACTGCATACCTAAAATGCATAAGAATCCGTACAAACAATGTTTCATCGCTGGTTCCTCAAAATGTTCTACCAAATCTGTATCGATCTTACTCACCAAAGTTTTATCTGAAATCAAATCTGGGCTTCAAAAATATGTTCGACAGTATATTCTCGCAGTGGTATCAACCAGATGTGGATTTTAAAGATTTTGAAGGAACTTTTAGAACATCTGAAATCCACTCATTTTAATTAGAAGAGCCCATTCGATCAAAGCCTTTGATTTTTCGACACTTTACACTACAATTTCTCATTCTAAATTGAAAGAAAGACTCGCAAAAATTATGAGTAATGCGTTCACAAGTAAGAACGGTAATCGCAAATACAAATTTATTGTTGTTAACTATGACAAAACCTACTTTGTTAAAGAAAAGTCCGATTCTGAAAATAAGTACACTGAAACTGATATCATTCAGATGTTAAATTTTCTGAGGTACCTCCCTTTGACTGTGGTAGCGCCACCTGTTGATGCATCTGTAGAAAAAAAAGACAACACTTGTAGGGGACCATAAGTAATTCATACCTACCATGTTCCACCAAAATCACTTCAGTCGTTCTGGAGAAGAAGTCGAAAATGTGAAAGGCACGCTATGACATAAGTACATGTATATCACGTGAAATCTCCTTGGAATTCCCTTGGTTGAACTGGAATGGACTATGAGAGAATAGTGCCCGGCTACCGGGCACTATATTGCTTTTTGCTTTGCAGAGTAACGTCGCTTTTAGAGTAAAACGATATAATATACATGTAGGTGCCGCCACTTCTTTGTAAACAGTTTGTCCTTTTCAAATTGCTATCGAGGTCATGTGATGCACTTAACATATCTCATAGTGTTGCTTTTGGAAGGTAAATAGTGCCCTCGCTGACACCAGGGCACTTTTCCTCACAAAAGCAACACTATGAAAGAATGGTAACCACCCAAACGGGCATTAATATGTAAATACATTTCGCTCACTTGAGCTCCACTCAGGTGATCTAAAACCAATCAATTGAAACGATGAATGAAAGGAAGGTAAATACCTATGATTTGATCGGGACTTGTTTTTAGTGTGCCCGGCTGGTTATCATGGAACCAATTGTACCTCTGTTTGTCCCAAAGGATTTTATGGCGTCCGATGTTTACATCAATGTCGTTGCAAACAGGGTTTGGAGTGTTCTCCAATAAGAGGCTGTCAGAAACCAGGTAAGAATAATTCATTTATGTAATATTTCGAAGAAGGCATTTCCCTTCTAATAAAACATTCCATTTCCGTGTTTTGGGGGTTGGCCATAATTCGCCGTTTTCGTTTATCATGCAAATCGGACAATAATGGTAAAAAATTTCATACTTCTTAACTTCAGGAAATCTTTTTTTACCGCTGCTTCTGACATGTCTGAGAAATAATTCCAAATAATTTAATTTTACATGTAACAAGGATTTTCATTGGCTTAAAAGTTGAGGTTATTTTCCATAACCAGAAAAATATTAGGACACGCCCCCCTTTCTGGAACTACTTCCAAAATTAAGCAAAATGGCGGATCCCGTCAACTTGATACACTGAATTATACCTCTAGAACGAAGACTAGATACAAGATACACGTCATTTATACTATTTTCATCTTTAGATATACAAATACAATCGATTGTAGCAACAGATAGACGATTAAATAAGGTACTTACCACGATATTTGTAGGTAAACAATATCGTGTCGGTGCGATGATAGGTCCCGCTGATAAAATGACAAATATGGATAATGACCATATCCCTGTATACAGCACAAAATCGATAATTCAAAAATCAGAAACCGAAGGCATACAAAATCAGGACAAAACAGGAACCAAAGCAAACAAACAAAAACCTCCACCATATGAAAAGAAACGAACTCCCGATATGGGAGTGAGATCAGGTGCCCAGGAAGAGTAAGCATCTCCTGCTTGCATGCAACACCCGTCGCTTCAATTCGGTAGAACTGTCACATCCGGTTACTTCCATTTTGGAAGATATAGAGTACAATCTTTGGTTCGATGGTTCAAATGGTCTATGACAGAATATCATCCACCATTCTTGAGAGTGGAACATCATAGTGTATGACGAGTTCCCCATATCGACCGTAGAACTTCCTTAGTGACGATGTTAGTCGGTCACAAACATATCCCTGACCGAGAAGCTTATCTGAAAGACGCCTAGCTCTCAGAACAAAATCCGTATATTTGGTACTTGCTCTGGCATAGCGTATCAACTGAGATATGAACACACCATAAGCAGGCGATGAAGGGATGTTGCATTTTAATCAAAATCTAACACTATCAAACATGTACCTGATTGTCAGATGCTTTGCCATCCTATCCACAGTCATTCTATTCTCATCGTTTGAAATATATCAAATGACTCGGGCTGAAATGTATGAAAACAAACGCCGGCGCCGTTCAACTACCAGCCTCCATTCTTGTACTGTCGGCTGTTGTTATTAGCAACGAGGGAGATAATTCCTACGCAGGAAATTTGCATTGAGCATTTTCACGATTTTTCAAGATCTAATAAGATCCACATAATGTATTATTATAACTTAAAATTGAATTATAAGGAATGATTCTGAAATTCTTTTTGGTTGTGGGAAATAACCTCAAAAAGCCGAATCGGATGCACAAACGTGGTTACGCGAATTATACCGTTTGTGCATCGGCTTTTTGAGGTTATTTCCCATAACCAAAAAGAATTCTAGAATCATTCCTCAAATGATTCTTTTTCATTTCTATAAAATTAACGTAATCATGTAACTTAAGTTTGGTTCTTTCATTTATTATATAAATGTTACTGTCATATATATTAGAACGTAGGAAAATGAAATTGACAAACATTTCCAATAATCAACAAAACACAATCATTTATGAAACGACGAAATGTAGTCTCCGTCAAAATATAGTTAATACTTACTTTACAATTTTTGAATTTCCTTCCTTTTTCATTCGTTTTGATGAAGTCCCAACAAAAAATATTTTAAAGGGTTACTCGACAATAAAAATCTTCATTCTGTAAAGTAATGCAAATATACAACTTTAGAACCATTTCTTTAGAGAAATGTATTTCATATTTCATATTAAGTTGTTCCATTGATAATTTATGGAAGAATAAAAACGATAACCAAAATGTGTTTAATAAGCCCTGCATATGTCTCGTAAAGAAAAGGAAATGATCTCCAGCATGACCACCCTACATTCACCCAGCGAAACACACCCACAAGAAAGTGACACATAAATGACATCAGACAAAACTACAAATCGCAAAAAGACACAACAATATTCACTAGAACATCATACAAAACAACCGTAACAGACGTACAGAAACATCAAACATTAATGACAACACATAAAAGGAAGGATATTAATTACCAACCGGCGCCGACTTTGGACGGACATCTGTTATTACCAAATGCTGTGGTTATCCGGATTAGGTGCGCACACAACCCTCCTACTCATACGGATACACAGAGATCTTCATAGACGCACAATTGTTGTATGAGCATAGAAGGTCTAACTGTAAGGTGGCATCACAAACAAGATAGTTATACGCAACTGCATCTCGTTAATTAAACAATATAGTTAAACGCAACTGCCTCTTGTAAGCCTTTGATCATTATACGAAAAGATGTTGTAAATCAGAAGGAGTCGAAACGCATGCTCTGAATGACAGGAAAAACCTCATTTTGGATATAACGGATATTCGAATAGATAACTTCCAAAAAATCCTCATCTATTTCAAAATCCACGTTCCAAATCAGAAAGATATTTCAAATCAAAGTTAAGTAACTTACATGAAAAATATGTCTTTGCACCAGCTGATAAAGCAGCCAACAACACCATTATCATTTGAAAACGTTACTACATATCAATTTAGTTTCGGAACTTTCGTCTACTAATACGTTTATCAAGTCTAACATTTTGAGCAAGCATAACAATGAACTGTCTTCATTCAATATCTCTATTTTTAAATTGGATCTCCCAACACTATATTGCATACCGAAACTGCACAAGTCTCCTTACAAATTTCGATTTATTGCTAATTCTAGTAACTGCCCCACTACTATTTTGTCTAGAAATCTGACGTCAACATTTACTGCTATTAAAGAACAGGTAATTAGATATTGTGAAACTGTTCTAAAGAAGAACGACGTGAATTTATTTTGGTGAATTCAGGTGATGTAATTGACAAAATGAAATCTGGAAATTCCCAAGCCAATACGATTTCTTCATACGACTTCTCTAATATGTACACAACACTTCCTCATGACAAAATTAATGATCGATTGTCTAATCTCATTAAATGGCAGGTACTACGGATTCCTATGGGTACTAATTGTGCGCCTCTTGTTGCATATTTATCTTTATACAATTACGAAAAAGAATTTATCCCAAATCTTCAAAAGCAAAGAAAATTTGATGATCTAAAATATTTCAATAATACTTCTAGGTATCTTGGTGATATTCTAACTATTGACAATCCTGCTTTTGAATTATATAAGAATGAAAATTTATCAACAAGAATTAACACTTAACAAGGCAAACATTACAAATACAGAAACACCATTTTGGGACCGAAATATCAAAATTGTAAACGGAGAGATTCATACAAGTGTATATGACAAAAGAGAGTATTTTGGATTTGCGTGGTCCCATTTTCCTATTGGTATCGTTGTTTTATGTGTAGTCTTTTGTGATTTTTGTTTATATGTCGTGTGTCTCTTTTCCGTCTCTTGGTATGCTCGTCTTTAGTATTTTCGCATCGGGTGTTTTCTGGTTTTGCTGTTGGTGCTGCAACAGGGTCTTGTTTTGTAACACAGGTTCGATATAAAATGATCTATAGAATTATATGGCATGTGTATAACTGTATGTTCGTATAAACATGCAATTAGATAAGCAACGGAGCAATAATTTCTCTACGTACAAGACTGGAACTTAATTCGGCTGGTCGTCGTGTCCTTTGCATCACTTTGTATTTTAAGTCGGGGCTTGATGGGAGCAACTTTTTAATACAAATTTATAATTTCTTATAAAGAATAAGAATAGATTGTTATAATACTTCAGATTTATAAGATATTTCCTATTCTCTCTTGAAAGGTTGCGGATCAATCCCAGTGATGGAGAATACAGAGGTGTCATCCATGTCATCATCATACGGGTCTAAAGCAACATACAAATGTGTCAAAGGATTCATCCAATCAGGGATCGATAGTATTACATGTTTAAATAATGGAACCTGGGAAACACCATCAGTTCATTGTGATCCCAAAGGTAATACTAGTGGTAACATAAAATATGTGTGAATCGAAATACATTATAGATGTAGGATCTCCTATCTTATTCTATGGACCTATGTCCGATTAAACCACAGCCATTAAATTAAAAGAAATATATATTCATTGTTAAAAATCTACATCTTTTCAAGATATTATTGAATCGTATTTATACGCATTTGGGTGATCTTTTTAACATATAATTTCTCACTTCGGAATTTTAACATAATTATAATTTCTCACTTCGGAATTTTGTTTATTCCGAGGTTCGCTACCATTCCTGTGGAAAATCTAATGATTTTGATTTTGCATTGCCTTCTCGACTATGAGACTGAATAACTGATGGGTACTTCTGTAATGTTCTATTCTATGTAATATTCTAGCCAAATACCTGAATTCAATTAGAATTAAACCTTTTTCTTATCAGACTGTGGGCCACCGCCGAATATATCATTTGCTTTGACAGAAGTGGATGGCACAAGCTATGGCTCAGTTGCACAATTCTCGTGTTTTGAAAATTATTTTGGAGAAGGGATTGACACCGTAACCTGCACCGCTGAAGGTGTATGGGAAAATATATTTTTCGTTTGCTCAAAAACAGAAGGTGTGTGCTCTTTTGTACTAATGTTTTTTATCTTTTCATTCACATTATATTGATTATTCAATTCCTATAATCAATCAAAGATGTTTATTCATTTTAATAAATCTTAAGGTATTCCAAGAAAAAAATGAAAGAAATTATGACAAAGAAAATACATGTTTTATCCTTTATTTTTTTTTTCATGTAAGACTTAATTACGTTTGTACTGACCATGTACATATGGACATCAAAATTAGTAATGCTTTGAATAGGATCGTATTCCGCAGTTATCTCCTCTTTGAGAAAAAAAGTGTTGAAAATCATACTTATTTCAGTTTTCAGTATTCCAAAATTATGAACCCCAATTACTACTCATTATCATTATACACTTAACATGTAACCGTTGTTTTTCAAATGACAGACCTACTGTCCATATAATATTTCAATACGATATGCCACAAATGGAAAAGTTCAAATTGGCAACCGGTGAATGAAAGTGAAGCCACTATGAGACTAAATAATTGATAGGTACTACTTTAATGGTTACAAAACAATATATAACTTGATCGCCTTTTTTGTTGGCACGTGCAAGTCTAGAATATGGGGAAAATGAAACAACGTTGGAATACTCTAGACTCTGTTTTACCAATAAAATGTTCGATTTTACGCAAATATGGATAACCGATATTCAGAATGTATGTAAATATAAGTCATGGTTGTCTTTCTTGCAAACGCTTTAACTGCTACACATGACAAAGGAACTATTTATATAAATTTACTGTCGCACAATATTAATTAGTGTTCGAGTTAACAAGTACATGATTCTCTAGAATTGTCCATTATCGAAGTCAAAAGAATTTGAAGGTGCCTTGTTGAGATTATTTCTAATGGTTCAGATTTTGATAAATCATTTTTTTTTTCGTTTTAGGAACTAAGCAGAGGACACATTCATCTGGCTTTTTGTGTAAGGAATTTTGTGTTCATAAAACAGTTTTACATTTGCATTCACATCTGTTATTTCGAAAGTTATTATAAACTTTTTTTGAATTCTTTTAAATACATTTTATAATTTTTCTAGTTGTCGGAGTGACGGTGTTCTTCATAGTTGTCATCATAATAGTTGTCATCCTGTTCCATATAAGGTAATGCCGTTTTTCCTTTCTTTCTAACAAAAAATTGATATTCAAACTTTAATGCTAAAAAATATAAGTACAACGCTATGATCTATCAAGACTAATGATCAATGTGTTCATACATTATCGTTTGATATTGTTTGGAAAAATGATTATATCAAAGTACCCGTTTCCTAAAGCGGCGGGTGTTGCATGCAAGCAGGAGATGCTTACTCTTCCTGGGCACCTGGTCTCACTCCCATATCGGGAGTTCGCTTCTTTTCATATGGTGGATGTTTTTGTTTGTTTGCTTTGGTTCCTGTTTTATCCTGATTTTGTATGCCTTCGGTTTCTGATTTTCTGAATTATCGATTTTGTGCTGTATACAGGGATATGGTCATTATCCATATTTGTCATATATGACTCTCTTAACAGGTAATATGTTTCTTCTGACAGACAACTGAGTTTTAAACGTTGATTTTGAGTACTATAATATTAAATATGAGTTTCAATTATCACGAGGTCATTTATGCTATTTTTATACCCCGCCATAAAATGATGGGGGTATATAGTAATGCGCATGTTTTTATTTCTAATCTCCGTATCATATTCTCCTCTTATTACTCCAGTTTTAGAATATTCAAAGAAAGGAACAAACTCGACCTGAAGTTTCAAAAAGGTATTGAAATGCAGATCTACAGTGAGGCGGATGATCAACAAGTCTAAGAACAACACGATGACGATCTGGCAATACAGTTGAAAACAAGAAATGATAATCATTGAATGGAAATCTGCAAACAATTCCTTTAATAAGTTACATACTTGCTTGTTAAAAAAAGGGATAATGTCGATATTATAATTCTTCTGCTATATATAGTTGCATGACAGCCTTATAAAACATGTGGTAAACCAAGAAATGTCGTTATCTATGCACTGTTTTATGATTCTCAGTGTGGGAATGTACTAATGAGTTAAAGAAGATCCTGAAGATAACCTCAACAGCACTCACAATAGAGCACAAAAGTAAACATCGACGGACCCCTAGCAAGCCAGAGGTGGGACCAGGTGCCCGGGAGGAGTAAGCATTCCCTGTTGGCTAGCCGCACCCGCCATCGATGTTTATGAAGGATGGAAATGAAAACGTACAAAATTTATGCACTGTCTGATGTCATGTCCATAAAGAAAGTGCTATGGCGACAATGTCAGGGAAGCATATTCAAAACACTTACTGTCAAACCACTCGCGGGGAACTTTTTTACGAGCTCCACACGGCAAAGGGCATAAGTGTGACACAAATGAGTTAAAGAAGATCCTGACGAAAATCTCAACAGCACTCACAATAGAGCACAGAATTAAAAATCGACGGACCCCTAGCAAGCCAGAGTTGGGACCAGATGCCCGGGAGGAGTAAGCATCCCCTGTTGGCTAGCCGCTAATACTAACTTTGTTGTAACACTTTCTGTCGGCGGAAATTCAAAATGGCCGCCAACTATGTATAATGTGTCACAAACAGTGGAAATTTAATTCTTTCTTTAAATATTAAGTGTGATATATCTAATCCTGGGTCTTAGGGTTACCTAGTCGATGCTCAATCTGGTGTTCTATTGTGAGTGCTGTTGAGGTTTTCGTCAGAATCTTCTTTAGCTCATTTATGTCACACTTATGCCCTTCGCCGTATGGAGCTCGTAAAACAGTTTCCCGCGAGGGGTTTGACAGTAAGTGTTTTGAATATTTTCCCTGACATAGCCGCAATAGCACTTTCTATATTGACATAACTTCAGACAGTGCATGTATTTTATATATTGTTTTCTTTTTCGTGCAAGGACATCGACGACGGTTGAGGCTAGCAAACAGGGGATGCTTACTCCTCTCGGGAACCTGGTCCCACCTCTAGCTTGCTAGGGGTCCGTCGATGCTCATTTTTGCTCTATTGTGTGCTGTTGAGATTTTGTAAGGATCTTATTTAATTCATAATGATGCGGAAAGGTTCCAGCTCTATAACTTCTTGAAGAAAAGTTCAAACCAATTCATCATGCACCAGACTCGTGTTTCGAATATCAAATTCTCATCATTGATGCTTCCAGCCAAAGTGCTTTTACAAGGCGCCCAAATTCATTTCACAAGCGTCCTCTGTTTTTTTTGTAGAATTCAAGTTGTGTATTTACTTTACAGTGAGTATGCGGTTCCAAGTTTCACGCGGGGTCGATTCAGTAGCACATCAAATAATATCTTTTATCAAATTAGCATCGGAAGAATGGTACTAAGTGCCAAAACAAAGCTTCTTTCAGGCGACAGAGCTTGACAGAAGTAAGGAATACACTTTAAACTATCCATTGTCACGGCGAACGAGTTTAAATGCTCCTCATTGCAATATGATATATGTGTTTTTTGCGACAGCAGTCAACCAGAACAAAGAAACAGATAAATTTACCTTACAAAAAGAAAACGTCTTGTTTCGTCACGCTTCATTGCGTACAATGTGATAAAAATAATTTTGGAGCTTTTATTGAATGCATTTTACTTTGGAGCGTTATTACGTTTCATTTGCATAAGTGGTAACCTTTCATTATTACATGTAGGGACATAAATCCCTTTTGTTCAGTATTAAAGAAAAGTTGTATAAAGAAATCTTGCTGGCTTGAATGAGAGGAGGGGATCTCCAACAATACTCGGTTGCAGCACCCACAGCAAAACTTCTAAACACCCAATGCAAAGAAAACCCAGATCAGACAACCACAGAAAGTAAGTAGCAGGCGGTGTGGTTATCTTGGATTACTTGCGCACAATATCCCTCTTTTCCGATTACGCATAGGTCTCGAAGAACGTACAATTATGGTGTAAAACAACCTCTGCTGAATATTTCAGCAATCTGAAGAACGCGCTGATACAAGGCTGTGTCTTGGTCGAATACCATCCGTTTAGGAACAACAGTACAAGAGTTCCAGATAAGAATGGCTGGTCTCAAGTTCAAACTAAAAACGCAATGATATGAAAAACATGTAACATTGGTGATTCGAGACGAAAATAAGGTTCCCCATTGCTGTAAGGACATTATGCTTGTCACATAGCATTCTAGAGTAAGCGGCTAAACTCGAGATAAATAGACCATTTTCCGATCTTATTAGAAAGCACAAAATGTCAGAGTAAACATCTTTTGTCGTTGTTTTCACATTATGACGTCACTGTTTAAAGACGCAATTCCATTGACACCTACCAATGAAAAAGTCATTTTGTCAGCTATTACGAATTTCGGCAAGTGACCTATTTATTTAAAACTGTTTTTGTCCAGTACAATTTTTTTACCGATCGGCAAGAATGACATAACTGTAGTTTAGTGTTCTCTTTTCAGCAATAACATGTCCCTCTGTGTAATTATGTCGTGTTGAGTTTTAAACCATGTTTAGGTATAACATTAATGACTATAAGCATTGTCCTTTGTAGAAATGAATCATTTACGATTCTGAACCTTGCATCTTCTTACCATTCATACTTAAATAACGAATATTGACAATGACCATATCCCAATACACAGTACATAAATGGACAATTCAGAAAATAACAAAGCGAATACATACAAAATACGGATAAAACAGGAACCAAAGCAATCAAACAAAACCTCAACCATATGAAAAGAAGCGAACTCCCAATTAGGGGTGAGACCAGGTGTCCAGGAAGAGCCAGCATCCCCTGTCCGCATACAATGCCTATCCGCATACAACGCCTATCGCGTCAACCCGCCAGAAATATCGCATCCGGCCGTTTCCATCGCCGAAGATACAAGCACATTTTGTGGCCGGTTGGTTCAAATGGTCCAAGACAGAATATCATCCACCACTCTGGACAATGGGACAGCATAGGAATCAGTCACTGAAAAGTGACGTCCAAGATGATATTTCTCTCCAAAAGACTGCTGATTTATTTAGCATATGAACATGATGAAGTCAATCTCACAAATACAAGACAATTACGTTCAAGATGTCATGTACATCATTAACATTTTAATGTCAAAACTACAAACGTAGTACCATAACAAATATGGAAAACGCCAAACACAAATGTTTACAAATAAACCAACGAGACCAATGGACAATCGGTGCGTTCTAAGACAAAATGACAACATTTCTAATATCAATATAGTATTACCAAGTATCCGTCCAACTTTGTTTCCAAAGAAAGACTACTCTAAACGCCTTGCAAAAGCCATACCTGTTTCGAATAATGGATCTTCATCTTAAGGTGGCTCAATAATCCAAGAATTCTTTGTCAGAGGAAAAAAAAAATTTTGTGTATTTAACATTGGTATCTGATGATTTATATTTGTAATTAAGATTACATATCATCGTTCATTTGATTGACCAGTGGTCCTCTGAATATACATATGTAAACCATCTGCGAGATCTGTCGCAGCACAATGAATTTTGATAGATAAAGACATGATATATTGATAATAATTCCAGATTTAAACCATTCTTGTAATAATTTTCACAATAATATCATCCAATATGTATATTCCTTTATAGATAATGCTTTCAAAGGGTGAAATAGCTAAAACTGTTCCAGAAAAGTACATTTTATGTACCTCCCACCCCAAAATCAGAATCTAAAAAAAGTATTCGGTACCCTTATTTGACATCAAAGTGATAAGAAGTCTTTGTCAGAAGTTATGTTCTTTTTCATATTTTTCAATAACAAACTCTGTCCTTCGAAAAAAATTATAAAAAAGTTCATGTTATCGTTCATCCTGATTTAAAATTTGGTTGTCATAGTAACGATTTTGTAAAACTTTGCAACAAGTCAAATTAAAATGCCCCCTTCCCGTATTTGACATTATCATAATGATGAAAATATTTGTTAAAAACTGTTATAATTGACATATTTTTAAGACCAGACTCTTATCTTTTTACAAAAGTACACGACATTCCGCTTTACCTCGTTTTCATATTGTACAAATCTACTTGGTTTACGCCAGACGGAGGACAGACGATGGACGGACGGCGGACGGCGTGCTATGACAATATCTCAGGTGAGGTAAAAAATCGGATACTCCGAGTCGAGATCATTCTTTCCCAACATTCAGCGACAGTTTCAAATTCTGGTGGAAGGAAGAATACTTACACAACTATGATCATCGAAATGGAAAAAAAAACAAGTTTGCGAATAATTTGTCGAAAAAATAAACAAGAAAAGGAAAGTAACGTGTGTAATTCTAATTATCCCTGGTCAAGCGTTATTTGCCCTTTTCCTTTAGAAACTCACCTTTCGTGTTTTGTTAGTGTCAGTTAAATGAGTTTTGTCAGAAAAGTTTAAGTAAAAGCTTAAAAAAAAGCTTTGTTCATAATTTCATTTCTGGTTCCATGAATTTATTTAGAGATACAGATTAGAGAAATAGACCTAAAGTAAACGGAAGCGTTTTTAGACATTTTGACGTTCCATGTCAATAAGTGGACGTCAGTCACCTCCCTCGTTTTCGATAATGCGTGCAGTTATCTGTAAAATTGATATATCTTTGAACAAAGCAGGGTTAAAACTAAAATTCATTCGCTGAAACTTTTCAAGTAGGGAAACTTTATTCGATAACATCTCGCTGAAAAGCACGAAAGTTGACAAAATTGAGGAAAAATTCGTTTAACCAAAGATTATTAGAGAAACCAAACTTGAAATATCTTATCTTTGATATCGCTAAAATCTCCAAGAAATATCCTATTTTATCATTAACTTAAATTTACCTTCTTAATTTTGATCCCGGGCAACATGCGGTTGAATAACCGATGAAGACGTTATAAAACGATACGTTAACGACGGTAGCCAGGGCGTCTCAATAACGGAATATTTTTGTATATATAAATTTAACGATATTTTTGACTACATATTTATTACACTCAGATTGTAGATGTTAAATTTCTGGTTCCATCGATACC
The DNA here is from genome assembly GCA_033119305.1 of Pinctada imbricata. Taxonomy (NCBI): domain Eukaryota; kingdom Metazoa; phylum Mollusca; class Bivalvia; order Pterioida; family Pteriidae; genus Pinctada; species Pinctada imbricata. The sequence continues at coordinate 13,513,728 of VSWD01000004.1, read as the reverse complement.
AAACTTGTCGAAATCCGTCAGGAAACAAGCGAATTACGGAGGAGTTTGAAGGCCGAAAAACAAAAAGGCCACATATAAACGTACCGTACTCGATATCTGATGACGTCAAACGATTATTGAGCCTCCTTAACACAAAATGCATAAAGCTGACAATTAAGATGACTTAATGAACAAAACGTGTATGCGCAATGACTGATATTCCTCAAGAGCTGTACTTTTAAATATATCATGTTATTTATTAAAGAGTTAAACCACATAGACAAAGGAACGGATTAGGTAAAATGATTTCTGAAAATCTTCGGATGTCCAGATGCCATTATCAATGCTTATAAACATGTTCTATATGCAGAGACAAATGTATAAAACAATGATATAAATGTTTATTTTTAACATTCTTTGTTGAATATAATTTGCTGAAACTCAATTTTCACTCTATTTGTCCTAAATAAGGAACGGAATGTCAAAATGACCCATCTACAGTCTTGTACTAGCGCATTCTTGAGACATGCACTCTGATTGACTGCGACGACGGGACTCCATGACGTACGAAATACATTCCGTACCCTGCCGGTTGTGGCGAGCTCATGCATGTTGTAATTCGAGAAGTCCGACTGCGATTCAGAGAGGACAGGGCCCCGACCACCTGTCCTCTCTGAATGTCAGTCGGACTCCTCGGGTGATTATATACATGAGCTCGCTACAGCTGGCAGAGCACGGACTGTATTATGTATGCCCTCTTATCATATCCATTTACACATTCATCTGTGCTTCTGGGTCCCTGTGTTTTGCGGTCTTGTTTGTGTGTGGTCATCTTACAGTGAGGAGTTTGTTTTTTCACCACACTTGACATCCCTCGATACCTCTGGGTAATTTGATAAGTGAGAGTGTTGTGCGCACGTAATACAGAATAAGTCGGCAGCGGTTCCCCATTGGTCTCGTTGGTTTATGTGTAGTATTTTGTATTTCATTTTTATATGTCGTGTGTCTCTTTTCCGTCTCTTGGTCCCTTCCTTTCTTTGCTATGCTCGTCTTTACTGTTTTGGCATCGGGTGTTTTCGTGGTTTGTTGTTGGTGCTGCAAGAGGGTCTTGTTGGAGATTCCCTCCGTTCTTTGATGTTTCTATGTGATGTGTACATTTTGCATCTTTTTCCTCCGTTGTGTGTGTCTGCTCTGTGTTTTAAATGGGGTGTTTTTGAGTTTTGCTGTTGGTGCTGCAACCTGGTGTTGTAAGAGACTCCCTCCTTTCTTTCATAAATTACAGAGTGGTTGAGTTTGAACCAGGTTTTCCATTATATTATAGGGTCAGACTTTATTTTGGAAAAATACTTCTGATAGACATTCTAATTCAACCAGAATTATACACCCATATGAGCACAAAAAGTAACAAAATCGTTACTTGTGATACAAAATGTAATACGGAAGTGTTCCAACTCTATTCCTTCATGAATAAAATCTCAAACCCATTTTTTTCTGCACCAGACACGTGTTTCGAATATCTAATTCTCATTAGTAATGATTCCAGCGGAGCCACCAAAATTCATTTCAGTAGCGCCCTCTTTAATGTTTTGAATGTAGATTTGTACATTTACTTAGCAGAGAGTGCGCGGCTCCAAATTTCCTGTAGGGTCGATTCAATAACATATCCAAATAAAATATATGTTCAAAATAGCATAGGAGGGATGGTGCCAAGATGTTAACCCTCTTCAATTTCGGTGGTGATGTTCTGAATGGAATGACAATAGCAAAATAACATCTATGATGTCACATTGATAAAGCGCCAGAACAAAGCTTCTTTCAGGCGACAGAGCTTGAAAGAAGTAATTAATACACTTCTTAACATGAGGTCAGGGGGACGATGTTAACTGATCCATACTGCATCATGAAATTCGTGTTTATAATGATAAAACGGAAGTGTTCCAACTCTATACTTTCATGAAGAAAATTCCAAACTAATTTTTTTCTGCACCAGACACGTGTTTCGAATATTAAACTCTCATCAGTGATGCTTCCAGCGGAGTCACCAAAATTCATTTCAGTAGCACCCTCATCTATGGTTTGAGGGGCGTTTTGGCTGGAGGCGTTGCTGGTGGGAGTTTACTATTCGAAACACGTGTCTGGTGCATGAAAACTAGATTGAGGTTTCTTCGGGAGGGTATAAAGTTGGAATCATTTCGCATTATTATATTAACATTAATTTTATTCTGAATATCAGAAATGTTTATTTGCATGCATATCGCACATTTTGTCTGGTACAGCGTGAAAGGTATTTATTTACATGTAGTTTATACATTCCACAGGGACTTGAGTTAATTTAGAACATATCGCGCATCTCCTTTAAGTCCTAGAGGTAAATTCAACCTATATCCAAAACTTGAACGTAACGTAACACAACAACCAACCCAAGTTATCATAATATAATTCCAGTTGCCTAAAAGACGTTTAACACGGGGAGTGTACTAGTAATGTAATACTTGAGAATTTAATATTCGAAACACGTGTCTGGTGCATGTAAATTGGTTTGGAATTTTCTTCAAGAAGTTAGAGAGTTGGAACCCTCCGACATTATTAATATAGACACTTATTTCACGTTGCAGTATGGAGCAGTTAAAATCGTTCCCCGTGGCCTGATGTTTTTTAAGTGTATTAATTACTTCTTTCCAGCTCTGTCAAATGAAAGAAGCTTTGGTTTGACTTTTTATCAATGTGACATCTTATAATTTTTTTGCTATTTCGGAAACTAGCCATTTCACCGATAAATTTCATCGAAATTAAAGGAGTTTAACATCTTAGCACCATCCCTCCAATGCTATTTTGAACATAGATTTTATTTGGATATGCTTATGAATCGACCATACAGGAAATTTTGAGCCGCACGCTCTCTGTAATGCAATTGTAAAAATCTAACTTAAAAAAATAAAGAGGGCGCTACTGAAATTATTTTTGGTGGCTCCGCTGAAAGCATCTCTGATGAGAATTTAATATTCGAAACACGTGTCTGGTGCATGTAAATTGGTCAATTGGTACAAACATGTACTTCCTAGATTACTAGGGTTCCGTTAATGCTCCATTTGGTGCTCTGTTGTGAGTACTTGTGAGAGTGTTGTCGGGATCTTCTTTATCTCATTGGGATATATCTAACTCCAATACAAACCATGCATGACATTAAGCTTAACATGCATTACATGTAGGAAAGAAAAACAAAACCGTTAAAACGATTAATACCAAAAGATTCGTTTTTCAAGACGTATTTGTAAGGAATACAATTATTCAAATAATAATATTTTATTTTAGTAATTTACAAATTTATATGTTTTCAACTTCTCTTATAATTTCTGAAAATATTAATTTACTATAATCGGAAGAGCGAATAGAATGAAAACAACCTAATAGTATATCGATAAAAATGGAGAAGAAATGATTGCATGACACTGTCTTATATGATCTTTTCATTTTATTTTGATATTCTATCATTCCTGTCTGAATGTCAGTCGGACTCCTCGGGTGATAACATACATGACACGCTACAGCCTGCGAGTACGGACTGTATTACGTACGCCCTCTTTTTATATCCATTTACATATTCATTGCGTTTTGCGGTCTTGTTTCTGTTTGGTCATCGAACTGTAAGAAGTTGTTTTACACCACAGTTGTACGTTCTTCGAGACCTCTGGGTAGTCGGAAAAGTGGGAGGGTTGTGTGCACGTAATCCAGGACAACCACACCGTCTGCTGCTGACGTGGCAGATGACCGTCCTAAGTAGGCACCGATTGCCCATTGGTCTCGTTGGTTTATGTGTAGTCATAAATTGATGTTTGATGTGTCTATTTGATTTGGCATTAATCGTACCATTCGTGTCCATTTTGTGCGTGTCTGCTTTTTGTTTTTGCAGTATGTGTTTTTAAGGGCTTTGCTGTTGGTTCTGCAACTGAGTGTTGTTGGAGATCCCATCCTTTCTTCTAATGCGACCTGGAGAATTACTGGACAACAATTTATGGCTAACTGGTTGTTATTTCTATTCTTATATTATTCGACAGACGGCCTTGGGCTAAGCTTATCGGATTGGAAGCTTGTTGGATATTTCACACCAGGCTAGTTCTATACAGTTCTACGAGGGCTGATTGATATGTTGTGGGCGTCGTATTGAGTGATGTGAATTTTATCATACATTTTGCATTATTTTTCTACATAATCTCCTTCAGTATCTACACAATTTTACATCAATATCACTTTTAAAGAACTCTTTATCTTGATTAGTCAAAAAGTCATCCACCGCAAGTATGACGTCATCATTGGACCAAACTTTAGTACCAGAAATAGCTGCTTTCAGTATTAGGAATAGATGAAAGTCTGATGAAGCAAGATCATGTGAATGAGGTGGATGTTCAATCAAATTAAAGCCACAATCATGAATGACAGCCATGGCAGTCGCAGACTTGTGAACAAGAGCATTGTCCTAATGGAATAACACACTTTTAACTTGTGAGCTTTCTACGGCGCCAAATTTTATATTTTCCCGTAACGCTGTTTGTCCTTTTTGGAAATAATTTATCAGCAGAATACCTTCTGCATCCCGGAAAACCGGAAATCACAACATATCAATCAGCCCTCATACATATAAAGAGAAAACCTCAGGTAATATTAGAATTAAATTTTGATTATCCTGATTTTGTATGCCTTCGGTTTCTGATTTTCTGTATTATCGATTTTGTGCTGTATACAGGAATATGGTCATTATCCATATTTGTCATGATACCTTATTCTTCGAGCATAATGGAAAATTAAAACGTTGTAGAATTTTTCGTGTCTAAATTCAACCATTCTAGGAAATTCAAATTGTCAGGGTTACAAAATTGAATGAAAGAGTATTATCAGTTCATGTGTATATTTTCACGGTCAAAAGTAGTTCTTATTAAAGAACTACTTTCGACCGTGTCTTACGAGAACTACTTACGACCGTGTCTTTTATGGTGATATGATAAGCAAAATAAAAAGGATCAAAGGTAGGCAGCATAACCATCGAAAATGCGTCAGAATCATCAAACGCCTTTTATACCGTGGATATGATCCTAATGTCACCAGACGGACACTAGGCTTGGTTCTTGACCAATCTACAGTCTTGTACAAGCGTATCCTTGAAACTTGCACTCTGACTGATTGTGACGACGGGACTCCATGACAGGCCCTGTCCAAACCTCTTTAGAGAGGACAGGGCCCCGACCACCTGTCCTCTCTGAATGTCAGTCGGACTCTTCGGGTGATTACACACATGAGCTCGCTACAGCCGCAGAGCACGGACTGTATTACGCATGCCCTCTTTTTATATCCGTTTACATATTCATTTGTGTCTCTGGGGCCTCTACGTTTCGCGGTCTTGTTTTTGTGATGTCATCTTACACTGAGGAGGTTGTTTTACACCTCAATTGTGCGTTCTTCGAGACCTCTGGGTAATTGAAGAAGTGAGAGGGTTGTGCGCACGTTATCCAGGATAACCACACCATTTGCTACTTGCGCGACAAATGGCCGTCCAAAGTCGGCACCGGTTGCCCAATGGTCTCGTCGGTTTATGTGTAGTCTTTTGTGTTTGATGTTTACATGTCGTATGTCTCTTTTCCGTCTCGTGCTGTACTGTACTCGTCTTTTGTGTTTTTGCATCGGGTGTTTTGGTGTTTTGCTGTTGATGCTGCAGCGGTGTCTTGTTGGAGATCTCCTCCCTTCTTTTATTAATTGTTAAATCCATTTTAAAAGATACTACATTCAAGCCTTAACGCTTGAAGTTGCCATAGCATTGGTTTGTGTCGTCAAAAATGAGATGAAGAGCTCAAAGATCCAAAATTCTATCTTCTTTCATTATATTTTTGAGAGACATCACTTTTCATAATAACCCATCAGAGGTCACACAGAGGTCAATGATGAGTGATTTTTAACACTGAAAAAGGTAAAAATGACATTAAAATGACCCTTAGGTTTACCTTCATTTTTTTAATTAAAATTTTACTTATGTTGGCTGGGAACAGTAAGCGTCCTGTGATATTTATCATAAAAAAACTGAATGAATTTTGCAAGAAAGGAGGTAAAGAAGCGCAAAAGGTACTGAAAATAAAATATCTGCTACAATATCTAGAGCAACGAAGTATCTTAAAGTACATTACTTCAGAGTCTTTAAAGTGGCACAAATACACTGGTCTCGTTGCCATGGCAGGGGAACTCACATTGATCGGAAACCTTACTTTTGCAATCAGGACACGATATATACCAAATATGCAGAAAATCATGAAAATCCATGACATTCGGTGGCGCCAGAATTTTGGTGGTAACAGAGAATTGGTCTTTAGTAATTAATAATTTAAAGAAAATGCCAAAGGACTAAAGCCAACATTTTGAAAGAATTCAAATAAACTTTTGTCTAAAAACTTAAGGAAACTATTGTTTAAGATGAAAGTCCATGATTCAACAGTTACTACATTTTATAGCGGCATTTTCTATTGCTACAATACAGTGGTTACTTAGTTGTATTTTGTTTTTTTTTTCTTATAATCTATAAAAGTTGAAGTTCAAACGTGAATTTTGCGACACGATAGAGAATACTTCATTTGGCATGTTCAGTAAAGCGTTTTATGAGCCTTTATGTAAAATCGATCATGAAATATTTGCAGACATTACATAACCCAGTTAATCGTGAAAAGGCTTATATAATGCAGTGTAAACTTGAGCCCAATGTTAAATGTCTTAGTTCAATAGCACCATTTAGAACAGATAAATTTGCAGCATGAACCAGACATGCACGTTTCCCATTTCTATTTTATGGGAATAAAACATGTTTAAACCAATGGTGAAAAGCACATGGAGGTTAGTAAACGTTTGATAATCTTATTAAATGAAATATACTTCATTTAAAAAATACTTACTTAAAGGCCAAAAATTACCGTCATTGCTTCAAATTTACGAAAAGAAAATGAGAAATCCGACGCAATTCCAATGACTCTTGAAACGTTGATTTGTGACACCTATAATGTTCACTTTAGATCAATTTTGTATTGAAATTGAAACAAATTTACGATATCTAATATAAGTGTCACATTTGCAAAATGTATTATTTCCTCTGGAGGACGTATGTATACGTGCTAATGATCAAGAACTCAGAATACCTACCAAATCACAGGAGAGGTGATCTTGATAATAATTACACCTGTCAGGACATGTGATCGTGATGATAATGACACCTGTCAGGACAGGTGATCTCGATGATGATGATGATGATGACACCTGTCAGGTCAGGTTATCTTGACGATGGGGACACCAGGACAGGCGATCTCCATTCGGCAAATGTTAAAGCTGTATTCAGTAAAGAATTCTCAAAAATGTCTTCAATATGTCAATTAGTGCAGATATCGTTTGCTATCTTTACACGAGAATGGTTTACAAAAGACATACGATATTTTCTTTAATATGAAACTTATATCATTTGTAATATTTGTCTTTCTTTTTTCTATGGTGAAACTTGATGTTCCTTTCCCTTTTGCGTCTATTTCTGTGGGTGTGTTTTTTTTTTCTGTTGGTGCTGCAACCTAGTGTGTTGGAGATCCCCTCTTTTGTTTTATATTTGAGAAAAGCTTTAGCAACTAACTGTTACAGTAGCATAAAGAAGAAATTACAATTTCCATATATGATACCATAGCGCAGCACTCTGAACAAAAAAGTTCTTAACACCAATTCTCTGTAAGCACCAAAAAGATTTGGCCACGCGTATTCTCCGACTTTCATTAAATTTCATGTATGGGTAGGGCAAAATGTCAGCAATAGAAAATCATCAACATATTGTTGTCAAGTGACTAGGTTGCCATGGTAACCAGTTCATAAGATACCAAAATATGAAACTTATACAGTTTTAAATTCTTACTGTGTCTCATGTAAATGGTTCACAATTTAAATCTTTATAAAAATTAAAAACTAGAGGCTATAAGATATTCAACCAAATGCATTATCTTTTCAAATATTATCAATACAAATGGTTTTCATTGTTATAAATGATGCTTACGCTGATGAAATTCTTCAAGACGTTAAATTTTGTTTCTGGGTTTTTTTTCAAAAGTATTGAGATACCAATTACCGTTTGTATCTATTGGTTTGAAAAAAAGGGAGGAGATCTCCAACAAGACCCCGTTGCAGCATCAACAGTAAAACACCAAAACACCCGATGCAAAAACACAAAAGACGAGTACAGCACGAGACGGAAAAGAGACACACGACATGTAAACATCAAACACAAAAGACTACACATAAACCGACGAGACCAATGGGTAACCGGTGCCGACTTTGGAAAGAACTTAAAATTTAAACTTAAATTAGTAGATTAACAAGGATATAAGTTTCCATAGCAACCGTTTCAATGAAGTAGCCAAGTTTGATCAATTTCGGTTGGTCGTTTCTTCAAACGCATTTGAAAATTTCTGTTTACCAAATTTTCTCAAATTTCTAAAACCTGGGTCCTGTCGCATCATCTCCCACTCATTTTGCTCCGTCATTCGGACATATTTTCACCGATTTTGGCCATTTTACATTGTTAAGATTGAGGGTCACTGACGAGGGTTAAATATCCGAAACGTGCATGTCTGGTCCATGCTGTAAATTTATTTGCTCTAAAATGATGCTAATGAATTTGAAGACGTTAAACATTTGTACCATTTGATGAGTGTCACTGCTGGTGGACCAGGAGTCCCCGAGGACACATGTATCCAAGTTCGATCAATTTCCATTGGTCGTTTCTTCAAACGCATTTTAAAATGTCTGTCTACCAAACTTTCTCAAATTTCTAAAACTTGGGATCAGTAGCATCATATCCCAGCCATCTTGCTACGTCTTTCGGTATATTAAGGATATCTTATCACAGATTTTGGCCATTTTACATTGTTTAGATTGAGGATCACTGACGGGGTTAAATACCCGAAACGTGCATGTCTGGTCCATGCTGTAAATTTATCTGCTCTAAAATCTATGGAGGATTTTTATTTGTTTGCTTTAGTTCCTGTTTTATCCTGATGTGTATGCCTTCGGTTTCTGAATTCTGATTTTCAGAATTCTTATTTTCTGAATCTTGATTTTGTATTTGTATTAACGTATTTGTCATGATGCTAATGAATTTGAAGACGACAATTTATAAATTTGGCCTTTTGAGCTCGAATTTGAAGAATAAATTGTTAATAGAATTACATTTAACATTCCATCAGAAAGGCCCTTATCAACAGAATTTATTTCGATAAAAACAAGACACATTTGTGCATTGTTACTACGGAAACAAGACGATTTACAGAGAAATGCTTCTTTTTTCGATATTCCAAACGTTTAAAATTAAATGTCCAACAAGGTTAGAAAGGAAAAATCAAAATTGTATGAAAGTAAATTTCTGAACCTTTTTACGGAAAAAGTTTCATCCATTACATTTATTCAAATTGGCCGTATCTAAGGAAAGAAACGCGCCTATTTTAAATTTGGAGCCTTAAACCCCTATCACACTTTTACGTATCGGCCCACGTATCTACGGCGTATCAGGATACGTGGCAGTAAGAAAGGAACGCAGCAGCAACGCAGTAGCAACGCAAGCTTACGTAGTGAGTACTCTTTGAAACGTAGCATGATCTCTTGATACGAAAGAGTGCCGCGTTTTTTTAAGTTCGCACCTAAAATTACGTAGCACATACGTAGCAGCTTCCATACGCCGTGTGTACGTAGCACGAACGCAGTGCAAACGAAAGAAGCGCAGTGGCAACGTAGCAGGAACGTCGCTAATACTCTTACTACGCAGTACGAACGAAACACAAACCCAAGCGATATCCCTATCGCGTACGTGCTACGTACAAGGCGTTGCTAATTCGTACCCGCGGCGTTCTTTTCTTATCTACTACGTATGGTACACGTTTCAATTTCTTGTTTTTCGTTTTGTCGATATACTCTTGCGTAAGCATGGCGTACGAACTACGTTCTTTTCGTTCCTGCTACGTAAGAGCTACGTTGGTGTTGCGTTGTATGAGTATCTGCTACGTTAAAGAAGTATCGCTCATTCCACCTCGGCATAAAAGGTGTATTTGCTATGTTTTTATGAACACATGATAAAATCTAGAGGGAAAATAAAGTTTTGAACCTATTAAGAATGAATCAAGATTAATTATACCGTATAATTACAAACTTCCACTAGATCAACCAAGCAGTTTTATTTCATATGGCGAACTGAGTTTAAAAAAGTACGCGCTAATTTCAAAGGGCACTTTGACTGTACCCTTTACCTTTTTGTGTTCATATCATTTTGAGTGGTAAATCCAGAGAAATAATATTTGGCAACAAAAGAATTTTTTTCATACGAACGTGAACGCCACGGGAACGCAGCAGAAACGTCGCCAATAAGAAGACTACGTAGCAACAACGTCGTACTTACGCAGTAGAAACGCATTGAACGTCACACGTACGCGCCGAACGCCGCACGTACGTGATGGTAGGACGCATTGGTACGCTGCTCATACGTGATATAAACGCCTCTTACGCCGTACGAACGTCGCACTTACGCCTTGGACTTCTGAGAAGGACGAAATACGTGGCAGACCTTTTCGTTTCTCTTGCGTAAAGAATTTTGGCAAAAATACTCCTCTTACGTAGCTGATACGTAAAAGTGTGATAGGGGCTTTAGTCTTATGTATGTTTCCTTAGCAACGGCTTAGCGTTTTTATATTAGCAATATATTTTAAACAAAATTTCAGATAACATCAACAGCTAAAAATTGAATAGATTTTTTTCATGCCGTGTCCTCTGAATTTTGTTAGAAATAAGGTCTACAATCTGAAGTAGAAAGAGTAGTTTTCGTTGGATATCGTTCACGTTTCCTCGGCAACCTAGAACAATTACAATTGATTGATTGTAATCTGATAAGTTTTAACTATAAACTTCCTTGAAACTTCTGAATTTACTTTTATTTATGTTATAAATGAAGTGCTATCTTCAGAAAATGGTACAATGTTTGCCATGGTAACTCCCTATTTTAATTTTTTCCGGTTATTTTATGGTTTTATCAGAATGAATTAGGATCCAACATTACGATTCAGTCACGTAGGGTACTATAAACTATATATTTTCTGAGAAAGGATAATACATTGGATACAGAAATTACCGACGGCTTTAAAATCAAATTATTAGTAACTATTAATTTGTTTCATTTTATAGAAAGAGACGTCAGAATGTAAGCCTTATAAATAATTCTCCTAATTTTTTTCCTAGCCCCGTGAGTTTTCAATCTTTACTCGTGGAATCATAAAATAAAAAGTACCTAACGATGCTTGAAAAAAATCATGATTTCGTACAACAGATATTTTACGTGTTTGCAAATCCCGCTGTTGACTCAACGAGTGTTGAAGTTTTCTTTTAAATGCATTAATTTAATTACTTCTTTCCAGCTCTGTCGTCCGAAAGAAGCTTTATTTTGGCATTTTATCAATTTGACGTCATAACAATTATTTTGCTTTTTCTGAATCATTGTCATTTCATTCAAAAAATATTTTCGCCAGTAAACAACTTAGCACCTTCCCTCCAATGCTTTTTGTAACATAGAATTTATTTTGATATGCTCCTGATTGACCTTAGAGAAAATTTGGAGCCAAGCACTTTCTGGAATTAATTTTTAAAAAATATCACCAGAGGACTCTGCTAAAATGAATTATGGCTGTGTCTAAAATACATTTGGATGAAGCATCACTGATACCGAAATACGTGTCTGGTGCATAATAAATTGCTTTGAAATTGTCTTCGAGAAGATATAGAGTTGGAACACTTCCGTATTATTTCATGTTTTTTCAATTTTATTAACTTTCCATAGCAAATTATTTAAATGCATTATTAAATTTTTGACAGTTTTAATATTTCCAGTTCTACATCTATTTCGTTCGAATAGAAAACAAACCAATAGATATAACACTCATAAAGCACGGTTTGCACTGTCTCGAAAGCAGTGGAGAACAAGTTACACATTTGATAGAATTCTTATTCAATGCACATTTTTGGCATCATTGTTTATTCTTATCACGCTCGTGTCGCATAATTCTGCTCTCCTCTGTTTTCATGACGAGAATACACTATTTTTATCTCGTTTTAATAACTGTCTGAAGCACATACATCTTGCATTCTTTTTTATTCGTGGCGCGTTTTTCCCGCATTCGTGTGTATTCTCGACAAAATGGAAGAAGACATTTCGACACGAATCTGTCACGATTGCATAATATGAGAGCCATGATTTAGGGGAATTCGAAATGCATGTAAGAAGAATGTGGTGCGAATAATAAGCACCGACTCGATCTGCCAAGACAATGCTATGACTGATTGCGACTCGAATATATCGCGAATTAACAAAGTATTCATTCTCTGTAAATCGCGTTCATATATCACTGAAAAACTCACTCTTCTCTTAATTCACGACAGTGGAACGTGGCTTTCTAGAATCGATGTTAAGTGCGAGTGATTCTCAAACTGAACGTGAAGGTATTGTGAAAAATGTATGTAAGATTTTCCAAAATCAAATATTGACAACACCTGTTTAGTGATGTAATAAAACGTCCTCTTTAATTTATTATAGCTTTGTTCAATGCTACGGCTGGTTACAAGTCCCCTGTTTGTTAAATTACGTTACGCCCATATTTCAAAAGATGTATAAAATGAAATATAACATTATGGTATTAAACATGAGTATAATGTCTATTTCAAAATATTTTCCTTTATCTTTTACTGCAGGGCGACAACTGAAATAAAGTGGAATCAGTATGAGGGTATTGTATTTATTTCTTTACTGTTGAAACTTGAAGAGATATATTAAATAAATGTTTTTTTTTTTTATTAAATTCGATTCTCAAATAGATATCGCGTTAGAAATTTCGCTATGAAAATACAAACCTGTATCTTTAATATAGTAATCGATGTTTTTTTTTTTTGTAATGACTTTACTGTGTAAAACGCAAAATAAAATAATGAGAAGGGAGGGGATCTCCAACAGGAAAATAAAATAGTTTGCGCTTGTGACGACAAGCTACTAGCACATTCTTTTTCGTCAATCTTCTACCTAGAGACTCTAGCAGGCGTCTACAAATCACAAGAAACCTACTACATGTATTCTTTTATCGATGCCTATTCAGACCTAAACAGACCTAATCAGACCTATACAGAAATGATTGTGTTTTCAGTAAAGAATAACAACAAATCTTAAATATTGCTTCACCGTGTTCATTCCTGCTGAAAATAATGAGTAAGTGAAAGCGATAGAGAAAAATAGATTTCGAAATAATAATCGATAATCTAGGACATGGTCTCCATCAAACAAAACAACAAAACGCCAACAGAGATACCAATCAAGTTTAAGAAATGATCAGTACTGAAATATATAACCTCTTGTGAAGTTTTAGTGCACAATATGCGCATTGCATTGAAGTGATGTATCATCAGTCACTCTCAAAGACGAAATGGAGGACATCCGAATAATGGATATATGAAGACCAAAATTCTAAGCAAAACCTAGCACTTATTTCACAGAACAAGCTAATGGCAAAACTATACCTTCAGGAAAATATCAATTAGTTTCATCATAATACATCAAAATCACCAGAACACCCACTGGAACAACCGCAAACCCCAGAATAAACAATATTCGTAAGTGAACCCAGGTGCCCGGGGAGAGTTATCGCATTCTGTCAACATGTCAACATGCAACACTTGCCACAACAATTACATGGAAACTTGGCTAATTCGGTAACTGTCTCCATGTACATATTGATGAGCACATAGTAAATATGTCTTGCAATTGTTCTGTCAATATTGAAATATAACAAAGAACTGAATGTTTTTACATTCAGTGCAGGAGCAATTGGAAAAGAAGCTATATTAGAGCAGTTCATTGTCCGTGATAAGGACATCGATTAACGATTCAGTATTTGTGGGTCCTGTAGCATCATATCCCACTCATTCTGCTACGTCTTTTGGTACATTTTTGGACATAATAATTTTCATACTTTTTGACCATATTACATTGTTTAGACTTAGGATCACTGACGAGGGTTTAGTACCCGAAACGTGCATGTCTGGTCCATGCTGTAAATTTATCAGGTTTAAAATGATGCTATTGAATTTAAAGACGTTTACCATTTAAGGTAAGGTTAGCAAATTCAAACGGGCAAATTATACAAATATTATACACATCACTGAAATCAGGAAGGATTTCTCTATCAAATGATGGAATTCAATTAAAAATAGCCCGTTTCATTTTCTTGCAGAAATAGGATGAAAACAAGATAAATCTCAATTTCATCAAAAATCAATATCAATACTCATATATACCCGAGATCCTTTTCGAGGAAATATTACATAAACAGCCTCGGGTACCATTGCTGTAAAGACATTTTTACAATATTTTAAGTTATTTTTTATTTTGTCCTTCTTGTAACAGAGCTAAAATCCAAAAAAATATATATACATAATGATATTACTATAATTTAACATGTTTCACAGAATGAGAACTTAGAAACCTCACTCCGTTGCCATTGAAACAGCAGCTGTAGATTTTCCCGCTTTAAATGATATTTGAGAAATCCAGCTTATCAAATTAGCATATTTTCAATGTTAATGGACATTTGTATCACATACATTCAAAAGGCGTTAATAGTAGTCCTAGACAAATACTGAATAGTTATAATTTTAAGGTATCATCTAAATTATTAATTCATAAAAATATTCTCTGTTGGCATTTTTATAAGTAAAACAGCTGCAGTGTAAAAGGTAGGTCATACTCAATGGTCAAAGTCAACATTCTTGGTATCAATAGCAAGGTCTTGAAATAAGCAATACATATGTAAAATATGAAAGCCCTATCACAAACCATTAAAGAATTATGGCCAAGGTTAAAGTTTTTGCAGACAAAAATGACAAATGGATTTGACATTAAATGGCAAAGGTTTACGTTTTTCAAAAGAAGGTCAAAGTTCTCAAACTCCAAGGTCGTGATCTCGAGGTCAAAACTTTTGGTATGATGGGAATATCTTGCCGCAAAGAATACATATGAAATATACAGCGCTAATCACTAAGGATTCAAGAATTTATATGGCCAAAATTAAAGCTTTTGCTGACAAGTAGAAAGACAAACGGATAGGTAAGGCCACTTTTTTTTAATTGGATTACGGATTTTTTTTCAAAAAATTTGGGTCGGTAGGCCGAAAAAAAAAAATAAATAAAAATTCAATCCGCCTTTACTGACACAACTTAAATTTGAGTGATACATGTACACTGAACAGATAAAAATTATGCTCAGAATGGCTTTATCCGTTCATTTTCTGTTTTGACACTTGACAGTGACCTTCCTTAGAATCCTACACTATTGTTGATATGTAACATTAACTTGAACACTATTTTTTTTTTTTATCTTTATATGTCATCAGGGTATCATAACAATCAACAGGAGGGTTGCAGAAGTTTTACAACTTCTAATTTATAAGAGCCAGTTCGAAGTTTTAAAAATTTCTAAACCAATTAGGCCTGTGTTTGTGAAACATGAATGCCCCTTGTGGCATCTTTGTTAGTATAAACGCCGTATTCTGTTAAGTATGTGATAGATCAAGGTCAGGGTCACTAAGGCTAAAATTTTTTGGTAACGATGGAAAAATCTTGTGACAAGGAATACACATGTGAAATATGAAAGCCCTATCACTTACTATTCAAAAGTTATACCCAATGTTAAAGTTTTTGAAAAGTAGGTCAAAGGTCATGGTCACGAGGTCAAAATTTGGCATCAATGGAAAGGTCTTGACACAAGGAATACACATGTGAAATATGAAAGCTCTATCACCTTCCATTCAAAAGTTAAGCCCAATGTTTAAGTTTTTAGGACAAACAGATGGACAGGCCAAAAACTATATGCCTCAGCCCCCCCCCCCCCCCCCCCAAAGTCTTTGATTCCGGGGGCATAAAAAAAGCAGAAAATGCAATCTTTGGAAATTTTAGGGGGGAGGGGCTTTAATCTGTATGCAAGTTATACTTTAAAAAAACAACAAAACCTGCGGTGTTCTATTGTTGATTGGAGGGGGGAGGTGAGATTCTTGCCCTCGGCCACTCTTATGTCCAATTCAACTCTCATAATGTTATGCCAGAATTCATACAGTGCTATACAAGGTGTACACACATCTATTCATGCTTTCTGAATACGTTGCCTCTACTGTCTACAGCCGGATTGGGCAACGTCATTTGTCAGGCCTTGAGGCTTGACTTTATTTCACGGTACATGTACCTCCGGTCCTGACATTCATCTAATTAAAGGTACCCTATACCATGTCCCCGAAACTTTCAGAACCTTATAGCTGTCTTTTAAAAACTGTAAACTTGAGCTAGGATTGTCAGAACGTGATTATTTCATCTCCATCACGACCGAAGTATACTTTCGTTTTCCATATACGATACATGATTAATCTCGATCTCGTTTTATAAAACGATGCGATCGACCCCTCGGTGTTTATCGTAGGATTTTTAGACACACAGCTATTTGAAATCGTTTCAAAATAATTAGTTTTGGTTTTTCTTTTCTTTTTGTTGTGATCATAAATTCCTAGGACCGAAAAATAAAAAAAAATCCCAAAAAAATGATTTTATTTTTTTTTTCTAGATTAGCAAAAAATACGGTCGCCGGATCCGTAATCCAATTTAAAAAAAAAATATGGCCTAATAATTAAACAATTTGCCCCACATTTTTTATTAAAGGGGGGATAAATTAGTTGAACATTATTCTTACACAATAAAATGCAAATTTGTATCAAACCATTTCACTACTCTTTAATCACTAATCACATTCAGCATTAAGATTTATAGCATCAACACTCATACTTTCTATAAACATTGTTACAGAGGCATTCGATATTATATTCTCAATTTTCACATATTTAATTATTTTTCATCATATACAATGTATGTATTGTCTGTGAAAAGATATACAATTATATCACAAGTTCAAGGTGTATCATAGATGCAGTGTGTTGGATTGAACAAAAATTGCACCAAGAATGGATAATTTCTTGTAGTACAATTTGTAAAGACAGATTAAAGAAGCCATAACTTACACATTTACATGAATACGGTCGTAATATTCCGTAACTATCAATACACAACCAACCAAAGTCCTATGACCTGGACCTTTTGATCTCAGATCAATAGGGCATATCCTTAAATGATAAGAAATATTTCTTGTAAGTGTCATATTGATACATGTAGGTGCATTACACACTTTTTTGTGTCCTCTAACTTGACCTTTGGACCCAAAGTTTCACCAGGCTTCTCTACCCATATGCCACCTTCGCTCGATCTGACATGGAATTTTCAGTGTGGTAAAGACAGTTGCCAAGCAATAGATGTTGATTCAATGCAGCACTAGTTGAAAAGGATCTTTCTAAAAGACATAACGTCAGACAGTGCATGCATTTTATATACTGTGTTCTTTATCGTGCATTAACATCGACGGCGGGTGCGGCTAGCCAACAGGGGATGCTTACTCCTCCCGGGCACCTGATCCCACCTCTAGCTTGCTTGGGGTCCGTCGATGCTCACTATAGTGCTCTATTGTGAGTGCTGTTGAGATTATCGTCAGGATCTTCTTTAACTCATTTAGGCAATCAAATGATATTGCTGACAGTTGGCAGACCATCTGCATTGGAATTTGTAAATGTAATAAATCAAAATATCTTATCTTTCAAAACTCTTGAGCAATTGCGTCTATCCAGCGAAAATTGAAAACATTTATATGGCATCCTTTTCATCGCTTATCTAACGATGTTTGTTTCATTTGTGACTATTATAGCCAGGTCAAGACAGGTAAAATGCAAAGAGCACTACAATTTTCTCTATAAGTATCATTTCAAGGGCTGTGATCTTGGCATACAAAACATATTTACTTTGACTTCAATAATATTTTCTCTGATCAATGCATTTTAAAGTACAATGTAGTTACAACAAAGCATTTAGTGACAGTCTGTTAACTAGGACAACTAGTACTGCTCACAATGTTTTGCAAGTACATTTGTATAATTATCTGCTACAACAACTTTAACCTAGAGAATCATTAATGTTCCGCTTAGGTCTTAGTACATAGTTGAAATGACAAATATGGATAATGACCATATCCCTGTATACAGCACAAAATCGATAATTCAGAAAATCAGAAACCGAAGGCATACAAAATCAGGATAAAACAGGAACCAAAACAAACAAACAAAAACCTCCACCATATGAAAAGAAGCGAACTCCCGATATGGGAGTGAGACCAGGTGCCCAGGAAGAGTAAGCATCTCCTGCTTGCATGCTACAACCGTCGTTTCAATTCGGTAGAACTGTCATATCCGGTTACTTCCATTTCGGAAGACATATAGTACAATATTTGGTTTGATGGTTCAAATGGTCTATGACAGAATATCATCCACCATTCTGGAGAGTGGGACATCATAGTGTATGACGAGTTAACCATATCGACCGTAGAAATTCCTCAGTGACGATGTTAGTCGGTCACAAACATATCCCTGACTGAGAAGGTTATCTGAAAGACGCCTAGCTCTCAGAACAAAATCCGTATATTTGGTACTTGCTCTGGCATAGCGTATTAACTGAGATATGAACACGCCATAAGCTGGGACGTTGCTACTCGGAAAAGGAAAATTTGTGATGCTGAAATTGAAGTCGTCACGTTTGTCATAGAGTGAGGTGTTCATGTGACCATCAGTGTCGTAGGACAACATTATGTCCAAATAGGATGCTGAATTATTTGTCTCTGTAGTTTCTTTGACTTCAAGCTCCGAAGGATAGATACTGCTCAGGTAATCCGCGAATTTTGTATTATTGATGGACAACACATCGTCTATGTATCTGTAAGTGAAGTTGAAGTCAGAGGCTACGTATCATTACCCTTCAGAGACCAAAGATTGAGTGAATTCAGCTTCGTACGAGTAAAGGAAAATGTCGGCAAGGAGTGGGGCACAATTGGTCCCCATTGGAATTCCGAAAATTTGCTGGAAGACCTTTCCTCCAAACACCACAAAAATGTTGTCGATCAGAAAGTTTAACATCTAAATAATATCTGTTTCAGTGTACTTATTTTCAGAATCGGACTTTTCTTTTACAAAGTAGGTATTGTCATAGTTGACAACAATAAATTTGTATTTGCGATTACCGTTCTTACTTGTAAACGTATTACTTTTAATTTTTGCGAGTCTTTCTTTCAATTTAGAGTGTGGAATTGTAGTGTAAAGTGTCGAAAAATCAAAGGCTTTGATCGAATGGACTCTACTAAAATGAGTGGATTTCAGATGTTCTAAAAGTTCCTCCGAATTCTTTAAAATCCACATCTGATTGATACCACTGCGGGAATATACTGTCGAACAATATTTTTGAAGCCCAGATTTGATTTCAGATAAAACTTAGGTGAGTAAGATCGATACAGATTTGGTAGAACATTTTGAGGAACCAGCGATGAAACGTTGTTTGTACGGATTCTTATGCATTTTAGGTATGCAGTATAAGTATGGTAAATCTAAATCTGAATTGTTAGTGTCGAAGCCAAAGGAAGCAAGAGCTTATTTGTGGTTATCTATTATTTCAGAGGCAGAAAGGTTTGTTGGGGTGTAAGTGGGATTTCCAGGTGTCGAATTTAAACCCAACTCTTTAACTAGACTGTCGAAATAGTACTTTTTCCAAGTAAATGTGTAATTATTTGAGGCTTTGTCCGCTGGTGTGATGACATTATGTTCTTGGAGGTAGGTACGCTCTGTGATAACATCAGGGTCTTTAAATATGGACTCGAATCTGGTGTTCACAGTTGATTTTAATCGGTAAATTCTGGATAAAAGTAACCCTCTGATTGAATTAGCAATAAATCGAAATTTGTAAGGAGACTTGTGCAATGTCTGTATGCAATATAGTGTTGGGAGATCCAATTTAGAAATAGAGATATTGAATGAAGACAGTTTACTGTTTTGCTTGCTTAAAATGTTAAATGCACTTTCATTGCTTTTGATATATGTATAATAGACGAAATTTCCGAAACCAAAGTTGATATGTAGTAACGTTTTCAAATGATAAAGGTCTTGTTGGCTTCTTTATCAGCTGGTGCAAAGACATATTTTTCATGTAAGTTACTTAGTTTGGATTTTAAATATCTTCCTAATTTGAAAAGTTGATTTTGAAAAAGATGAGGGTTTTTATGGAAGTTATCTATTCGAATATCCGTTATGTCTAAAATGAGTTTTTTTTCCAGTTATTCAGAGCATGCAGTGCGACTCCTTCTGATTTAAACCATCTTTTCGTATAATTATCTAAGGCTTCCGTAAGCATTTCACGGCATTTGACAAAATCTATCTTGGATGGGATTCTATACTTAGGTCCTTTTTTAAGAATACCACGGAGCTGTCTGTCCTGGATAATCGAAAAGTCACCTGTAACAATATGGCCAGCTGGTTTGTAGAGATATTTAGAAGTTGCACATTCTCAAGAAGCAGGACACGATTCAAGTATGTCGGGATCCGATGTAACTGTATTATAGTTGAAAACAAAGTTTCGAATAGGTTTATAAGTGTTTTGAATATACTTCCCTGACATTGTCGCCATAGCACTTTCTGTATAGACATAACGTCAGACAGTGCATGAATTTTATATATTTTCATTTCAATGCTTTATTAACATCGACGGCGGATGCGGCTAGCCAACAGGGGATGCTTACTCCTCCCGGGCACCTGGTCCCACCTCTAGCTTGCTAGGGGTCCGTCGATGTTTAATTTTGTGCTCTATTGTGAGTGCTGTTGAGATGATCGTCAGGATCTTCTTTAACTCATTTGTATTTATAACAAATCAGAGGTGATTCTAAATTTTCAAAGTATTGAGGAATGGTACGCGATGATCCCGAAAAATATTAGAGATGTTTAGAAGATCAAAACCTTTGTTAATAAACGGGATTTTTGAGAAATCGTCTTTTAGGGGAGGTGTTTTTTCACAACAGGATAAAGTTTATACTGTGTGAATGAGACAATGATATTAATGATATATGCAAGACGTTGGGCAAAGAAAGAGGATGTACAGCTCGACACCCTTTCCGAATGGATAAAATCAATCAGAGGGTTACTTTTATCTAGAATTAACCGATTAAAATCAACTGTGAACACCAGATTCGTGTCTTATATTTAAAGACTCTCAGACTGATGTTATCACAGAACTTACCTACCTCCAAGAACATTTTGTCATCACACCAGCGGACAAAGCCTCAAATAATTACACATTTACTTGCAAAAAGTACTATTTCGACAGTCTAGTTAAAGAGTTGGGTTTAAATTCGACACCTGGAAATCCCACTTACACCCCAACAAACCTTTCTGCCTCTGAAATAATAGATAACCACAAATCAGCTCTTGCTTCCTTTGGCTTCGACACTACCAATTTAGATTTAGATTTACCATACTTATACTGCATACCTAAAATGCATAAGAATCCGTACAAACAACGATTCATCGCTGGTTCCTCAAAATGTTCTACCAAATCTGTATCGATCTTACTCACCTAAGTTTTATCTGAAATCAAATCTGGGCTACAAAAATATTGTTCGACAGTATATTCTCGCAGTGGTATCAACCAGATGTGGATTTTAAAGAATTCGAAGGAACTTTTAGAACATCTGAAATCCACTCATTTTAGTAGAGTCCATTCGATCAAAGCCTTTGATTTTTCGACACTTTACACTACAATTCCACATTCTAAATTGAAAGAAAGGCTCGCAAAATTATAAGTAATGCGTTTACAAGTAAGAACGGTAATCGCAAATACAAATCTATTGTTGTTAACTATGACAAAACCTACTTTGTAAAAGAAAAGTCAGATTCTGAAAATAAGTACACTGAAACAGACATTATTCAGATGTTAAACTTTCTGATCGACAACATTTTTGTGGTGTTTGCAGGAAAGGTCTTCCAGCAAATTGTCGGAATTCCAATGGGGACCAATTGTGCCCCACTCCTTGCCGACATTTTCCTTTACTCGTACGAAGCTGAATTCATTCAATCTTTGGTCTCTGAAGGGAAAAGATACTTAGCTTCTGACTTCAACTTCACTTACAGATACATAGACGATGTGTTGTCCATCAATAATCCAAAATTCGCGGATTACCTGAGCAGTATCTATCCTTCGGAGCTTGAAGTCAAAGAAACTACAGAGACAAATAATTCAGCATCCTATTTGGACATAATGTTGTCCTACGACACTGTTGGTCACATGAACACCTCACTCTATGACAAACGTGACGACTTCAATTTCAGCATTATGAACTTTCCTTTTCTGAGTAGCAACATCCCTTCATCGCCTGCTTATGGCGTGTTCATATCTCAGTTGATACGCTATGCCAGAGCAAGTACCAAATATACGGATTTTGTTCTGAGAGCTAGGCGTCTTTCAGATAAGCTTCTCAGTCAGGGATATGTTTGTGACCGACTAACATCGTCACTGAGGAAGTTCTACGGTCGATATGGGGAACTCGTCATACACTATGATGTCCCACTATCCAGAATGGTGGATGATATTCTGTCATAGACCATTTGAACCATCCAACCAAAGATTGTACTCTATATCTTCCAAAATGGAAGTAACCGGATGTGACAGTTCTACCGAATTGAAGCGACGGGTGTTGCATGCAAGCAGGAGATGCTTACTCTTCCTGGGCACCTGGTCTCACTCTCATATCGGGAGTTCGCTTCTTTTCATATGGTGGAGGTTTTTGTTTTTGTTTGCTTTGGTTCCTGTTTTATCCTGATTTTGTATGCTTTCGGTTTGTGATTTTCTGAATTATCGATTTTGTACTGTAGACAGGGATATGGTCATTATCCATATTTGTCATTAAGTCTGAATCAGTCAGTTTAAAGACAATGGAGCAAGTTGATTGATATCCTGGTCGGATAAGGAGGGGACTTCAATATAAAATTGACAAAGTAAAGGCTAGGTTTTAGATTCCTAGTTGTGAAATATGGGGCATGTCCGATCTATCACTTCGAAAAAGTCTGAAGAAAACTGTCGATTTTATTTGAATGTTATATTAATACGCTCATTCAAGTACATGTAATCGATTAAAACTACTAATCTTCTTTTTTCAATTTATGCTTCAGGTTTATCGGTTCAGAATTAGCGTTCATGCTATTTACATACTGATTCCTTGCATCCATCTTCTTTTCTCAGCATGGTACAATTATAACCTGTCATGTGACGATAAGCCTATGGAAACTGGTAAACTTAGACAAGCTTATCTTCCAACGATATCTGCACAACTGTTTAAATATGAATTGAATTACTTAATAAATGCAAATCATATATGTGAAGAAAATGGTCATCCGTTATTGACAATTTTAGTTGGAGTCTTCACCAGAGTTTCCGAGAGACCACTTAGAGACTTTGTCAGGAGACAATGGGGCTCAATAGCAAAGACGAATCCGAGACTAAGACTGGTGTTCATATTAGGCCTACCGGAAAATACGTCGATCGATTCTCATTCAATATATCTAGAAAGTGCAGCACACAATGATATCATACAAGCTGACTTCACGGATACCTACGGAAATCTTATATATAAGTCTTTTGCCTTTTTCAAATGGGCTAATAGATATTGTAAAAATGCCAAATATGCATTAAAAATTGACGGCGATATGCAGATTAATTTGACACGTCTTGTAAACACAGTAGAACAAGTGTCTTTAAATGATAGTTTCCATTGTGGGGAACTTGTAAAGGACAAATGTCCAATAAGAGACATTAAAAACAAATGGTATGTGTCCATGGATATCTTCTCCTACGGAAAATACCCGACGTATTGTCAAGGTGCGGCTTATCTCGTTTCTCAAAGAATTGTTGGAAAAATCGCAGATGTGGAAATTCCTAGGAAAATATTTCCCGTTGACGATGCGTTTATGACAGGTATTCTGAGAACAGTATTAGAGGAAGGTATCGACACACAGCTGATGCACTTTCATCATCATTACGATGAAACAGACACGATGGTAAATCAAGGAATGTTTTCAAAGTACATTATGACGATACATCTAGGAAAGAAAAACGATAGAAAAATCAGAAGTTGTAGACTAATCTATCTATTTCATTATGGCATGTAATACTGTTTTGTTGAAATTTTGAAAGACTACTTGATGTATACCTTGTTTTAAATGTAATGCATTTCATAACAGTTAATTAAACCATTGACAATCATTTGTGTTCCCTACAGTATACAATGAATGGGTATATACCTGACTGTATAATATCATACACGTTTAACTCTTTGTGGTCATTCCCTTTTCTTTGTGCAAAATTGTTTCATTGTCTCTGGGAAACAGGTAAACATAATTTTAAAATGACACAAAACAATTTCAGAAATGCGTAAAGTAATAAAATCGAATATCGAAAATATAAGAGTCCGAGAATTCTTTTTCACGAAAACTCATAAACAAGCATAATTGTATCCAGGGGTATGACTGATTTATGATACCTTAAAATAAAGACATCAACAACACACTTAATACAAACGGCCTAATAATAAAAGTAACCAACTGAGCACTTTCGACACTTTACAGACGTTACAGACACAGAAACACCATTTTCGACACTTTACAGGCGTTACAGGCACAGAAACACCATTTTCGACTCTTTACAAACGTTACAGACACAGAAACACCATTTTTGGACCTAAATATCAAAGTTGTCATTGGAAAAATTCATACAAGTGTGTATGACAAACGAGATGATTTTGGATTCAACATAGTAAATATCCCCTGGCTTGACGGTGATGGCCCTAGATTACCGTCATACGGTATCTACATTTCACAGCTCATGCGGTATGCTAGAGCATGTACTGATGTTTTGGATTTTCATAGTAGAAATTTACAAATTACACAGAAACTTTTAGGTCAAGGTTTTCGCTTTCACAAACTAGTAAAGACTTTCTGGAAATTTTACAAAAATTATGATCAACTTCTTTTGAAATTCGGACCCATGAAAGCAACAGAGTATATTACTTTAGGTATTTCACAACCTGCATTTTATGGTGACATAGTTAACAAAATAAGAAGGATCAAAGGTAGACAGCATATGTATCGAAAATGCGTCAGAGTCATCAAACGCCTTTTATACCGTGGATATGATCCTAATGTCACCAGACGGACACTAAGCTTGGTACGTGGCCAATCTACAGTCTTGTACGAGCGCATTCTTAAGACTTGCACTCTAAATGACTGTGACGACGGGACTCCATGACGGGCCCTGTCCAAACCTCTTTAAGTAAGACAGGGCCTCGACCACCTGTCCTCTCTGTATGTCAGTCGGTCCGGACTCCTCGGGTGATAACATATATGAGCTCGTTACAGCCGGCAGAGCACGGACTGTATTAAGCACGTCCTCTTTTTATATCCATTTACATATTAATTCTTGGACCCCTGTGTTTTGCGGTCTTGTTTGTGTGTGGTCATCTGACAGTGAGGAGGTTGTTTTACACCAAAAATGTACATTTTTCGAGACCTCTGGGAAATCGGAATAGTGGGAGGGTTGTGCGCGCGTAATCCAGGATAACCGCACCGTCTGTTATTAACGTGGCAGATGACCGTCCTAAGTCGGCACCGGTTGCCCATTTGTCTCGTTGGTTAATGTGTGGTCTTTTATGTTTAATGTTTCTATGGTGTGAGTTGATGTTTCTTGTCCCTTTTGCGTCTCTTTCTGTGGGTGTCTGTTCTGTATTTTTACATTGGGTGTTTTGGGGTTTGCTGTGGGTTCTGCAACCTGGTGTTGTTGGAGATCCCCTCCTTTCCTTTACACTACAATCCCACATTCTAAATTGAAAGAAATGAGTTAAAGAAGATCCTGACGATAATCTCAACAGCACTCACAATAGAGCACCAATTTGAGCATCGACGGACCCCTAGCAAGCTAGAGGTGGGACCAGATGCCCGGGAGGAGTAAGCATCCCCTCGCAAAAATTATTAGTTATGCGTTTACAATTAAGAACGGCAATCGTAAATACAAATTAATTGTTGTGAACTTTGACAAAACCTACTTTGTAAAAGAAAAGTCCGATTCTGAAAATAAGTACATTGAAACAGATATTATTCAGACGTTAAACTTTCTGATCGACAACATTTTTGTGGTGTTTGGAGGAAATGTCTTCCGGCAAATTGTCAGAATTTTAATGGGGACTAATTGTGCTCCTTTTCTTGCCGACATTTTTCTTTACTCATACGAAGCTGAATTCATTCAATATTTGGTCTCTGAAAGGAAAAGATACCTAACTTCTGACTTTAATTTCACTTACAGATACATAGACGATGTGTTATCCATCAATAATCCAAAATTCGGAGATTACCTCAGCAGTATCTATCCTTCGGAGCTTAAGGCGTCTTTCAGACAAGCTTCTCAGTCAGGGATATGTATGTGACCGACTAACATCGTCACTAAAAGAATGTACTTTATGTCTTCCAAAATGGAAATAACCGGATGTGACAGTTCTACCGAATTGAAGCGGCGGGTGTTGCATGCAAGCAGGAGATGCTTACTCTACCTTGGCACCTGGTCCACTCCCATATCGGGAGTTCGCTTCTTTCATATGGTGGAGGTTTTTGTTTGCTTTGGTTCCTGTTTTACCCTGATTTCGTATTCCTTCGGTTTCTGATTTTCTGAATCATTGATTATGTGCTGTATACAGGGATATGGTCATTATCCAGATTTGCCATAAACTGATCTATGATAACAAAAGATAATTTGTATTAAAAACAATGCATTTAGAGAGATTACATATAATGTCTGCCGTATTTTCCAACGAGAGATCTTACAGCTCTCCTGAGCAAACAGATCCTACGGTGTAATTTTAGTAACCTAATCCATTCATGAACATATACAGATCATTAAACTAATTGTCGTGCCATATTAACGGAGAGGTATAAACATTTAATGTATTGACAAACCATGTTAAAATACAGGTAGAAACATTTAACTTATTGACATGCCATGTTAACGAAGAGGTAGAAACATTTAACTTATTGACATACCATCGTATCGGAGAGGTAGAAACATTTCTGCGTTTCGAGAGTCTTCAAAACTAAAAATTAAATTATCATTATTGCATTTGCTGTATGTGAATCAGAGTTAGACCAAAGAGATTACAGAACATTGACTAAGTTCCCACATTAATCCATAAGAGATTCATGATTTAGCGTATTCTTGAACTAGCGTAGTCTTAGCAGCGCTAACTCCACTAAAATATGAATTCCGATAAAATAAGTACAGTTCGATAAAATATTTTACATCACAATAGTGTGCTCTTCAAGACCTCTGGGTAATCAGAAAAGTGGATGGGTTGTGCGTACGTGATCCGGATAACTACATCTTCCGTACTTGCGTGGCAGATGGCCGTCCAAAGTCGGCATCTGTTGCCCATTGCTCTCGTTGGTTTATGTGTTGTCTTTTGTATTACATGTTTCTATGGTATGAGTTGGTGTTCCTTGTCCCTTTTGTGTCTGTTTCTATGGGTGTCTACTCTGTATTTTCGCATTAGATGTTTTGGGGTCTTGATATTGGTGCTGCAACCGAGTGTTGTTGGAGATCCTCTCCTTCCTTTCAGAGGATTGTTCATTAAAGAGTGTTCTCGAAGCACAATCAGTCATCTATTGAACGACGGAGTACAATAGCATTGACCATATATATCATATAGAATTGTATATAATTATATTTCAATAATATAATCGCTATAGTGCAAAATAGAAAAGGTTGTACATGCATTCGTACGAAACGAACAAGTTAAAATTAATTCATTTTTTCATCTTTTAAAAACAAATTGTTGATGGAAAATCAATCAATTATACATATGTGTACATCAGATAATTTGGTTAATTCGTAAATAAAAATAAATTGTTATTTATATGATTATTACAAAATAAATTCGATAACAGATATACTACAACTCTCAAATGCAAATTGTTCTCTATTTAATATGCATAATTACATAGAAAATAATTTAAGCATTAGATGCATAACCACACATTAAAATCTATGGAAACACAGTGACTAATATTTCAGCCATATTTCCGTGGAAAAAGATGGGGCTAACACATGGATAGATGAAATATTTCTAAAAATTTATATCTACCAAATTTAACGGAAAAATCTAAAGTTCACCAATTAGATCATTCGCAATTGATTTTAAAAGTGAACTCCATCAAGTTGAGATAACTCGTTAAATTGTTGTATTAAAAATAATTTTGTCTCAAACCTATAATCGTAGTACAAAAGTTTGTGCACCATCAAAAGCGATAAAGAGATATGAAATAATTTATACACATAATTTCAATATTTTGGACATGATTTCGTTCATTATACATCCAATACCTTAAACAAATTGGAACAAGGTCATTATTAGGACCTTATTATTTACAGCAGATATTTGTGAAACACGGTGGAATAATGACTTATAAAAGTGATTTGATACCGGATTCTCTTTTGCCTACACCTATGGTCATTATATACTTAGAGAAACTTCCGGTTGTAACTTTAGTTTCAGTTATGTTATAATGATGATGGAAATACATAAGTCGTTGTTCAATTCCCTCCTTTATTATCACACGTAATATTCCAGTCATGTATACATCATCGATAGGAAACACGGTCTCTGGAATGGGTAACCCAGATATTTTCTCTGCGATTCTCTGTGAAACAAGATATGCTGCACCCTGACAGTAAAAAGGAAATGTCATACCAGGGAACATTTCTCTGGAAGTGTACCATTTGTGATCCTTGTTCCTTACGGGTGCAGAGTCATTATTCAGCTCGCCACATTGAAAATTGTCATTGACCTTCTGATTTTCAACTTCTGTCACCAGACCATGTAGATTTATTTGCATATCAGCTGTCGATCTTTAACAGGTATTTAGCATTTCTACAGTAAGTCTGTGTCCACTTGAAAAAGGCGAATGACTTGTACTGCAGTCCCCGGTACGTATCTGTGAAATTTGCTTGTATTATGTCACGGTATTTCTTGCTCTCTTCGTAAATTGATGCCATATCATAAGATTTTATTTCAGGAAAACCTAAAATAAATATAAGTCTCAACTTTGGATTTGTCTTAGCTACAGCTCCCCAGTGAGTCCTTATAAAGTCTCTTAAAGGCCTTTCTGATAAACTGGAGAAAACACCGATCAATATTGTAATCTTCCCTCCATTGATTTCATCGCAAAGATTCTTTTCATTTATGAAGTATTGGAATTCCCCCTTTCTTCGATCTGCAAACAGTCTTTGACGATGATAATTTGGGTCAAACTGTCTTGGGAATATTGTATCTTTGAAGCTATTATAGTGTAGCATTAATAGGAGGACTAGGAAGATACATACACACGTACATCCGATCAGGAACCTATGTCTGAATTGTACAACCTGAAAATTAGATTGAATATTTCAGATACCTCGGGACATTTTTAATACAGATGAGTTAAAGAAGATCATGATGATAATCTCAACAGCACTCACAATAGCGCACACAATTAAACATCGACGGACCCCTAGCAAGCTAGAGGTGGGACCAGATGCCCGAGAGGAGTAAGCATCCACTGTTGGCTAGCCGCAACCGCCGTCGATGTTAATGAAGCATGGAAATGAAAATATATAAAATTCATGCACTGCCTGACGTTATGTCTATATAGAAAGTGCTATGGCGACAATGTCAGGGAAGAATATTCAAAACACTTACTGTCAAACCCCTCGCGGGGAACTTTTTAGTTTTAGACATATACCAGAGAAGAAGTGTCAATCGTTGTTCAGGTGTCAAAGATCCAGGAACATATGGTATTATTGTGTATGTCTAATCTCCATTAAGAAGGCAATGGCGAACCCCCGAATAAACGCAGTACCAGGTGCATAATTAAATAATGTGTCACCAACTTTTAACAACAACAAGGACATCTTATCTTGGAGGCAAAGTTTCTCAACTAAGGAAGAAGCTTACCGAGTTATGAACAAGCTAATTATGTATAATTAGATCTACATGGAACATCTAAGCACATTGTTTGAGCTTACCTGCAGAATAGTTGTTAAAAACAGAAGATGTTATCATAACCTTCAAACACTGTTATAAAGCGCAAGCAAAATCTTACATCTTGTGGGGACCTAGATATGTTTTGCTTGATTTAATTGAGACCCATAAAAACACCATGACTTAAGGTGAAACATTCTGAACAATGCGTTATTCAAAATTTTGCATAGAACAAAATTCAAATATCTATGACAATATAGTCTAAATATATTTCAAATATGAAATGTATTGCATACCTTCATTCTTCAGTGCTCTCTATGTATCTTGCAAAACAACAATCTGGAATGAATTGGATGTAGTCAAAGTATTGTAAACGGCATGTATTTTTGTAAATCTACATTATCCTGTTCAAACTGTCAAACCTGTACAGTCATTATCATGTTCAAACGTGTGCATAATCATGTTAAAACCGATAATAAACCGATAATACTTAGGCATACTCATTTTTTTCAAACAAAACGTATTTTGAGTTTCAAATCAGTTTGAAAAAATCGTTTATACATATAAGAAAATAAAACATTAAAGGAATGATGTTTTCGTCAGTTTCGACACGTGTATATACTCGAGAAATAAAAGGACAGAAATTGTCTTTCTCTAATACTTTGTCTAAGTGCAGTAAATACAGTTTCCGACCTTTTTTCTACCTCCATCAAAGAAACTATCCATTCCCTACAGTGGTGCAGCTTGGGCTATATTAAATTGATACTTTTTCATGATACAAGTTATTAGTTATTAGTACCATATAGAGCTCTAGACTCCGAGCTGAGGGTATTTCCAGTAAAGATTAGGGCGGCTTTGTGTCTGGCAGCTCGACAGCAAGAGATGAACTTTAGGAAATTAGTACTTCTGGTAGAGTATCCCTCAGGTCAGAATTGCTGGTAATTTTTTTGCCTGAAAATCCCATTTTCACGAAAGCCGAATAGTGTCAAACAAAAAATTAAATTTATCTCGTTATTACGAGAAAAGATCTCGTAATTACGAGAAAAGATCTCGTTATAACGAGATAATTTTCTCGTTATTACGAGAAAAGATCTCGTTATTACGAGATAATTATCGCGTTATTACGAGAAAATTATCTCGTAATTACGATAAAAGATCTCGTTATTACGAGATAATTATCGCGTTATTACGAGAAAAGATCTCGTTAATACGACATAATTATCGCGTTATTACCAGAAAATTATTTCGTAACTACGAGAAAAGATCTCGTTATTACGAGATAATTATCGCGTTATTACGAGAAAAGATCTCGTTATTACGAGATAATTATCGCGTTATTACGAGAAAAGATCACGTTATTACGAGAAAAGATCTCGTTATTACAAGATAATTTTCTCGTGTTTACGAGAAAAGATCTCGTTATTACGAAATAATTATCGCATTATTACAAGAAAATATAGAGACTTCATATTTGGCATGCTTACTCTACAAACCCTCTCAGATGACACCAAGGTCGATGACCTTGTGACCTTGACTATGACCTTTACTCTTAATAGCCATTTTGGACTTCGTTGCCGCCGGGGACATCAGTGTTTCACAAACACATCTTGTTAGCGATTTGAAAGCAATTATGTGTGTTAAAATTAAATAAGTAATCAATTTTAATAATTTTTCGGGGGATGGAGGTAATGTATGGAGCGCCGTTTTAACATATTCAATTATTTGAAGAAATCTTCAATTATTTGAAGATATCTTCAAATAAATTAAAGATATCTTCAAATGATTTGAAGATATCTTCAAATCATTTGAATATATTTTCAAATGAATTAAAGATATCTTCAAATGGTACTATTTGTAGAAATCTTTAAATGAACAAACTCATAGATTTCATCCTTCTTTTCAGTGTCGAAATACTTATTATTATTTTCTCAGAATGTGCTAACAATTGAATAATTTCCTTGTTACTGAATCCTATTCGGAAACGAGTTCTTATGAACTGGTTCAATTCAAACATGTTTAAACTCGAAAAAATGCATATAAATAAATCATGTACGGAAACGTTTTAGTGCCTCGTGTTGTTGTGTTGTAAGTAGTTTTCGCGACAAAACGTAAATCGAATTGTCGAGGTAAAGGAATCATGATGACGTATTAAAGGCGAAAAGTCGCTGTAAACTCGTCTTCAACGAGGTCTTTTGGGCGAAATGTCATTTTAAAAGCATGAAGTTAATTTCATTAAAGTCAAGAAAAGTTAATGCAATTTCTCTCATGTCAACTTCAAAATAAATCGTTGTCTTAAAAGTCGTTATGGCAAGAACATCTAGATCTATCGACATAATTTAGGTTGCTGTGTTGGAATTAACGTAGGTCCGTCGAGATGATTATATCGAATTTATACTGGAAAACCAACAAGTCGAATTTTTGAAAATCAAATTAATTGCATGCGATTTCTCTTTTGTAGAGTTCTTTCAGATATCAAGTTATCAAACTCGCATAATCGCCAAAATCTCGAAATGCCAATTTTGCAGAAAGCAACATGATGCGATGAAGTAGCACTTGTTGATATCTTTTTGTACGACTTGTCATGCTAGAAATCAACTTCACGAGTTTCAAAAGATGCAGTAATATATATTTGATGCATCCTTGTCAAGGTTCATAAAACATGAGGCCCAAGTGGAACTATATTTTTCATCTCTCTTAGATTATGTATTACCTTTCTGCCTTTTCATTTCCATTAGCAAAGTGGTTTTCAATTACTCTTTTAGGAGACATGGAATAATATATACTTCTATTATTATTATTATCTTGGAATATTTAACAGTAATTTTAGATTACTAAACTATGATTTCTGAGATCTTAATTTCAGATATTTATTTCTAAAACAAGATACCAGATTATATGAATGAGGACTTGGATTAAAGAGGTGAAAAAATATGTTACTTAATTGTGATCTCCGATTTCTTATTCGTGATCTTATATAACTAAACTAAGATCCAATACTAGTATCACTTAAATTATATTTCTGATTTCTAAATTGAAGCTCACATAACTGAGAGCTCCCGTAACTAAATTCACGATTACTTAACTGATGTCTCAGATTACTTAACTGTGATCTCACATTACTAAAATGATGACACAAAGTGAATAAAGAATATAATCTGAAGATCAGTTACTAGCTATGATGTCAATTTAATAAACTGAGCTCTCGGATTACGAGGGCTGATTGATATGTATTGAACCTCGGTTTTCTGGAATGCAGGTGGTATTCTGCTGAAGGATTATCTCCAAAAGAGGACAAACAATCAATGGCACATACTATGCTTCACTTCTGACACGTATGACACGTATAGTTACGGGAAAATATTAAACTTAAGCGCCGCGGAAAGCTCACTAGTTAAAGGTGTGTTGTTCCATCAGGACAATGCTCCTGTTCACAAGTCTGTCACTGTCATGGCTGCCAATCATAATTGTGACTTTAAGTTTATTAAGTATCCGCCTTATTCTCCTGATCTTGGTCCATCAGACTTTTATCTATTCCATAAACTGAAGCAGCTATTTCAGGCACAAACTATTAGTCTGATGATGACGTCATACTTGTAATGAATGGCTTTCTAACCAGTCAAGATAGTTCTTTAAAAGTGGTATTGAAGCAAAGAGGTGGCAAAAGTGTAAAGATACTGAAGGGGATTATGTTGTCAATTAATGTAAAATGTTTGAAAATTCAAATCCATCAAAACGATACTCACATCATTTTAATCAGCCCTCATAAATAGTAAGGGATCTACAATAACAATGTACATTGTGGCGGGTGCGGCTAGCCAGCAGTGGATGCTTACTCCTCCCGGGCACCTGGTCCCACCTCTGGATTGCTAGGGGTCCGTCGAGGCTCAATTTTGTGCTCTATTGTGAGTGCTGTTGAGATAATCGTCAGGATCTTCTTTAACTTATGTACTGAAATCTCAGATGAGAGTATCAAAATGGTGTTTTGAAATATCATTTGAAATATAATTTAAGTGATATTGAATCTCAGTTTAGAAATCTGAGATCACAGTTAAGAAATCTGAGATCACAGTTACGTAATACATTTTCTCACCTCAATAATCCACGTCCTCATTCATATAATCTGGTATCTTATTTTAGAAATAAGGCACGGTCCATTTGATATTCAGGGGGGGGGGTGTCGGAGCAAGATTTTTTTTGCCCCGGGCGGGGGCAAAATTATTTTTTTCTTGCAAAGTTGGAGCAAGGAACTTTTTTAACAAAGTGATTCGCATATTAAGAATGTTTTTGTTTTATCAAAAGAATTTTTTTTATATTTTTACTCAAAACTCTAAATATTAATATATTAGTCTATTTTTATGTACTAGTAAGTATTCAATTCACTTTTAAACAGAGAGATGAAAGATTTTTACAATACAATTCTCAATATTTTATATAAGGTACATGTTTATAACATGTATAAGAGGGTTTGAGGGAAATGTCTCCTAGACAAATTTTTAAATGTTACTTTGAATTGTAAATTGGTGACTCACTGAAGTTCTCCTTCCAAGCTTACAAGAATATAAAATTAGACTCTATATGGGATACATGCAACACGTATTAATAGCAATTCTTAAATATTGATAACCGACGGACCTACGTTAATTCCAACACAGCAACCTAAATATGTTTTAAGGAAGCCCTGTATAACTTTTGATATCTTCAAGCGTATGAACTTTGCCATTAATAAATAATGTTTTGATAGAAAACTATGGCGAACGAAGCGAGCCAAAAATTTTTGATACAATTTGAAAACTGCGGCGAGCGAAGCGAACTGGAAAGTTTTCAAGAATTTAAGCCATATTTTATGGTAATTAAATAAATTTTTCAAATTCAGATTATTTGTAAGAACAAGATTATTTTTTTCTGTCACACCATAAGCAAATTAATTTTTTTATTTTTTTCTTCAAAATTGAGAGCAAAATTATTTTTTCGAAAAAAAAAACCCAAGCCCCCCCCCCTCCAGAATATCAAATGGACCGTGCCTTAATATCTGAAATTAAGATCTCAGAAATCATAGTTTAGTAATCTGAAATTACTGTTAAATATTCCAAGATAATAATAGAAGCATATTTTATTCCTTAAGCTTGTCTCTTAAAAGATTAATTGAAAACCACTTTGCTAATGGAAATGAAAAGGCAGAAAAGTAATATATAATCTAAGAGATGTGAACAATACAGTTCCACTTGGGCCTCATGTTTTATGAACCTTGACAAGGATACATCAAATATATATTACTGCATCTTTTGAAACTCGCGAAGTTGATTTCTAGCATGACAAGTCGTACAAGAAGATATCAACAAGTGCTACTTCATCGCATCATGTTGCTTTCTGCACAATTGTCATTTCGAGATTTTGGCGATTATGCGAGTTTGATAACTTGATATCTGAAAGAACTCGACAAAAGAAAAATCGCATGCAATTAATTTGATTTTCAAAAATTCGACTTGTTGGTTTTCGAGCATATATTCGATATAATCATCTCGACGGACCTACGTTAATTCCAACAAAACAACCTAAATTATGTCGATAGATCTAGATGTTCTTGCCATAACGACTTTTAAGACAACGATTTATTTTGAAGTTGACATGAGAGAAACTGAATTAACTTTTCTTGACTTTAATGAAATTAACTTCATGCTTTTAAAATGACATTTCGCCCAAAAGACATCGTTGAAGACGAGTTTACAGCGACTTTTCGCCTTTAATACGTCATCTTGATTCCTTTACGTCGACAATTCGATTTACCATTTGTCGCGAAACCTACTTACAACACAACAACACGAGGCACTAAAACGTTTCCGTAATCATGCTTTATTCATGCATATTCACCTAATAACTAAGTCGTAATAACGCGATAATCTTCTCGTTATAACGAGAAAATTATCTCGTTATAACGCGATAATTATCTCGTAATAACGATATCTTTTCTCGTTATAACGAGAAAATTGTCTCGTGATAAGTAGATCTTTTCTCGTAATAACGAGATCTTTTCTCGTAATTACGCGATAATTATCTCGTAATAACGAGATCTTTTCTCGTAATTACGAGATAATTTTCTCGTAATAACGCGATAATTATCTCGTAATATCGAGATCTTTTCTCGTAATAACGAGATAAATTTAATTTTTTTGTTTGACACTATTCGGCTTTCGTACATTTTTTCTCTTCAGAATATTGTTCAGATTATATGGTTTTGGGAAAACAAACCTTTATAGTTAAATTTTATCACCTCGAAAAAAGTATTTTTCTTACTTTTCCCGTAGGGTCCAATGTTAAAGATCAAAAGGCTTAAGTTCTCGATTTAATCGTAAAACCATGAATTATATCTTATTTTTATATCAGGTCTAAGTTAAAGAAGGGAGAGGATCTCCAACCAGACCCTGTTGTAGCACCAACAGCAAAACAGTCGATGCGAAAACGCAAAGTCGAGCACACAAAGAGACGAAAAAGAGACATACGACATATAAACATAAAACACAAAAGACTACACACTGACGTACAGAAACATCAAACTTTAATGACAACACATAAAAGGCAGGGGACCAATGTGCATCCGGCACCGACTTTGGACGGTCATCTGCTATTAACAATGGTGTAATTATGTGGATTACGTGCGCACTACCCTTCCACTTATCCGGATACACAGAGGTCTCAATAGGCGCACAGTAGTTGTATAAACATAACACTTCTCACTGTTAGGTAACATCACAAACAAAACAGTTAAGCGCAGTGGTCTCTTGTAACACAAATTCTATGTAAATGGATCTAAAAAATTCTATGGCATGCTTATAACAGTCTGTTACCCGAGAAGTCAGGCCAACTTTCAGACAGGACTACATGTCTGTTATTTGGAACATGGTATATGTAACGTATCAAACTTTTAATGTAGAACGAATTTAGGAACAGAAAATATATTGTATATAAATACTTGCTAACACTAATGCAAAATCCCTTTGAATTCACTATCAATATCCTACAGAAAATTATTGAACAGTTGAGTTCTGCATCACATTCACACATACAAAATACAATCCTTTCAACATGAAATCAATTCATATTTCAATACCGGCAGGACCCATTCAGAAAATGGATATTGTTTTGACATGTCGTCTTGTACAAAAGCATCTCTTGTTTCATGTTATGTCATAAACACACACAAAAGGCAGCCCGTTTTATCTGCAATGATTTCGTCAGTTTAAATGCCGTTCTGTTTATCGAGAAATGCAAAATAATCAATTATTAACTGCACTTCTTTTTGTGAGTCCAGTATGCATTCTTAATTTCTGTAAAGGTAATATTTTCTATTCTGAATAAAACCGATATGAATCATATGCTAACGCCTGAAGTTCATACACTTTTGAGACACCGATTTCAAAACTTGTTTTGTTCCAAGCGAGGGTTTGATCACAGGCATTTGTAGAAAGAGCGTCAATATCTTGTATGATATCCCTTTACAGGTCATAAGGGAATATATGTATAGAAAGAAAAGGCTTCCGACGAATTTTCAGCCAGAAGAAACATCTGAAATGTTTGCATTTGTCATGTTTGAAGGGCAAAATGGGGTGTGACCATAAAGATTTATTTGTATACTTCCTAGAAACATCAATAATTCACCTAAAAAGATCTCATACCATACATAGCCTAATCGTCTACCTAAGTTGTACTGTTTTCTACTTTCTGTCTTGAATCTCCATTGCCAGATTGGACAAATACTGATTCATTCAGAGGCTTTACTCTGCTTACTGTAAGCAGAGTAAAACATCTGGATGATTCAGACATGCTAATCTGACAATGGAGGATCAAGACAGAAAGTAGAAAACAGTGCAACTAAGGTAGACAATTAGGCTATGTTATAAGATTTTTTTGGGTGAATTATTGATGTTTTTAGGTAGTATACTAATCAATCTTTATGGTCATACCCCGTTTTGCCCTTCAAATGCAAAAAATTGCAAAAATGTTATTTCTAGCTGAAAGTTTGTCGGAAGCCTTGTCTCTCTATAAGATACCAGTATTCTCTTATGACCATACAGGATATTGACGCTCTTTCTACATGTGCCTGTGGGTTTGATAGTAAGTATTTTTAATATTCTCCCTAACATATACCATAGTACTTTTTATATATAGACATAACCTCAGATAGTGCATGTTTTGTAGATACTGTTTTCATTTTCTTTTGCGTGAAAATCGACGGCAGGTGCTGCTAGCAAAACAGGGGATGCTTACTCCTCTCGGACACCTGGTCCCACCTCTAGCTTGCCAGGGGTCCGTGGATGCTCAATTGGTGCTCTATTTAGAGTGCATTTAATTTTGAGATTGTCGTCGGTATCTTCTTGATGTCATTTGCGCATACTGATAATCATATTATTATTAAGTAAAAAACGATGTTGCGTTCTTTGATGAATTGTAAGCATGTTTAAAGAAAAAGTTACATCCGCATTCGGCGTATCGGGCATGCTTCGGAATATTGATCATCATCAGTGACAGTGATCATTATCCAAAACATGCATGCCTGTATTTAAATGTTAAACATCTTCAAATGCATCATTTAAGAACAAATTAATAAGCAGCATGGACCAGATACGTTTTCAGTTACTTTTATGTAACTTTTGTCGGTGATCCTCACTTTAAACAATGTAATATGACCATAGAGTGTGACAGTTATTATGTTTTAAAATGCTGTTTTTCGAATACCAGCCTTTCCATCCTGAATTATTATAAAAATAAGAGAATAACGCCCTTATAACTATCATCAAATGGCTATGCATCGGATTATACTCTACACAAAAGTCAGGTTCCTTCACTGTTGATAAAACTCTGCCTGGAATTTTAGAAAAGAACGCACTTTTTTTCAAATGCTGCTCTCGGGTAGTAGAGATTAGAAGCATCGCTTTTAGTCAAACGAAAATAATTCAGAAAGCCAAAGTGATTTTTGCGCTTCTTTGTTATATTAAAAGAAGGCTGGCTTTCAGGAAACAGTGTTTAGATATAAATATATAATTTATTGGCAATCATTTCTTATAAAATGGGTACCCTTATATATCCTACTTTTCTCCGTAGAAGACCGATTGCGAACACGTGTTAACACTTATTTGCATAAGGCTAGTACTGTATCAAAACAAAACAACATGGCTGACGGATAACACGTGGGATGAAAATGAATCGACAATCGATGTTATCAAAATCTGAAAAGAGAAACCTACTGAACAAATAGTAATGGCTTGGGAAAGTTATAGCTAGAGACCTAGCTTAGAGGACGACCGTGAAATTAAAACTCTGGCAAGTCTAGGTCTGGGGGAAAATTAGCTGCCTCCCATTCAAGCCGTCATACACTATTACACGTTGTTAGTCATTTGAAAGTGTTCGATTATCCACGTTCAAAATGGTTATTTGAATGGAACATGATATCAATACATGATATCAACCTTGTATAATGAAATATTATTTTTTATTCTTAACCGTAATTGGTTACGGTTATACGCTTAAAGCTGACTATGAAAATTACATTATTTCAAATTCATGCTCAGTATTAGTGCCAAACAATATAAATCTGAACGGTTTGAACAGAATCTCTATATACATATATTGCATACTAGAGTCATACATAACGTATCTAAATATATCAATGTATCTTTGACAATCTTTCCCTTTTTATTATTATCGAGGTTATGCAAGCAAATAAAAAAAAATCTCCGACATCTATTAATTTCTTTTCGTTGTTATTACAATACTTAAAATTCATGGAAACTAAGTATTGGTCTATTTATTCAAGTTGAATTTCTGTGCAGTAAGTGTGTCAGAGAATCAGATCCAATCAACATCTTTAGGGCTAATTCATCTAGAAATGCTATAGAAATTTAGTTCTCTGTAATCTTCAATATAGAACACGTCATGTTCAATCATTTCACCCTAAGAAATTCCCATCAAAATCAAGATACATTCGTAGCTATAGTGCGGACAGAAAATCTAGTCAGAAAAGAAAGCTGCAAAGATACATTTTGTAGCCATTGGTCACTGATCCTAGCTATTATATTTCGAAGCATTCCCAAATTAAAGTTGGTTACTTATTCAACATTGCAACATTCGAATAAATAAACTTACGGACTTTGGTAATGGTTGAAAATCAACAATAGTAAACACGTGACAAACACGAATCTTAGTGAGATCATAGATTAAGGTTAGATCTTGAAAATGATGTGCAGTTTTTGATCCAATCTCGGTTGAAAGCTCAACAGGCGCTTGGATCTTATGATTATGAGGCCTTGTAGTGATAAATGAAAAACATTTTTATGAACTCTTAGACGGCTTATCTCTATATCATTTAATTTCCATCGTCATTTTCAAGAAACGAAGATTCTGATTGGCTGAGAAATTTTGTTGATACATCGATCAACACAATTTTTCACGGAAGTCTATTTATAGCACTATTTTTAGAACTGGGGGTTTCCCTCGTTGCTGAAAATACAATTTGTTGATGTTTGCTTATGATTTCAAGGGTACCATTTCATTTCTACTTACTCAAAAGTTAACAGTGCATGTAGAATTTGCTCAAACTGGTCCTTATTCCAAAGATATAGAGGGACGATCATTCGCTGTTTGAATCATGGCGGCTGCCATAACTTGTTTTGGCAGACGTATCACTGCGAAACCTTCCGACTTACGAAATATAGTGCGGTGATTGATTGATTTTAGATCCAAGAAAAGAGTCTGTTTTCCACAATTAAATGATAAGAAATGAATTATATATTTTTTCTGTTGATGCAGGTATCACCCGAAAAATTGAACAGAAAACTTTTGCATCAACGCGCTACGTGCATTGATGCAGTTTTCTGTCCAATTTTTCGGGTGATACCTGCATCAACAGAAAAAATATAATATTCATTTCTTAAATGAGACTTGGTGAGATCATAGATTAGGGTGAGATCTTGAAAATGACGTACGGTTTTGGAACCGATCCCGGTTGGATCATAGCGCAACAGGCGCTTGAATCTCGTGATAATTCTAATAAACTTTGTAATGATAAATAACGAATGTTCCATGAAAGGTTTAGAGATCTTCCTAAACTGTTTATCTCTGCATGAGACTTGGTGAGATCATAGATTAGGGTGAGATCTTGAAAATGACGGGCAGTTTTGGAACCTATCTCGGATGGATCTTAGAGCAACAGGCGCTTGAATCTTATGCTAATTAGGCCCTGCGCCAATTCACTATTAGGCCTTGTAGTGATAAATAAAGAATGTTCTATGAAGTGTTAGACCCTCTATAACGGCTAATCTCTACATGAGACTTGGTGAGATCATACTTAAGGTCGGGATCTTGAAAACGACGTGAAGTTTTAGAACCGATCTCGGTTGGATCTTAGCGCAAGGTTCGAACATGTTCATTATAGGTCCTGATTAGCATGAACTTCATGAGCCTGTTGTGCTAAGATCCAACCGAGATCGGTTCATAAACTGCATTGCATTTCATAGATCTCACCCAAATCTATAATCGGACCAAGTTTTATCATCAGATTCGTCGTCTAAGGGGGTCTAACACTTAGTACAATATTCGAACGTTTTCATTCTGGGTCATGATTAGCATGAACTTCAAGTGCCTGCTGCGCTAAGATCCAACCGAGATCGGTTCATAAACTGCATTTCATTTCATAGATCTCACCCAAATCTATACTCTGACCAAGTTTTATTATCAGATTAGTCGTCTAACACTTAGTACAATATTCGAACGTTTTCATTCTGGGTCATGATTAGCATGAACTTCAAGTGCCTACTGCGCTAAGATTCAATCGAGACCGATTCATAAACTTCATTGCATTACATAGATCTTACCCTAATCAATAATCTGACCAAGTTTCATCAATTTCCTTTCTATATTATTGGACCTTTTACACTATCAAAAATATAAGTATTTTTATTCGAATGTTCCAATGTAAGTACATGTAACTAACTTTAGATCACCCGAAGCATTGGGAACGATCAAAGTACACGGGACATAAACGAATTTTAAAAAGTACATAAAATTGTTTCTTGAAGTTATGTCTTTCATATTGATCAATGATCAGGTGTATGAATGGCTCTGGATCTGATTCTCGTCCGATCCATTCAATTCAAATTAAAGTGTTCATAATTTCCTTTGAATTGCTGCGCTTCTTTTTACTGAGTTTATATTTTAAAATGACAATGTTTTTTTTATAATACGATAATTCAGTTAAGTGCTCAACAGTAGTATAGAATTATTACGTATTTTTATAGCGAATTTATAAAACATAACATCGATTATCTTTTCGGACGACTGTATAATTAGGTGTATTAATTGACAAGGCACACAGCACAATGAAATAACAAACATGTACACTCTTAATTGACTGCAGCTGACGGCTGATGAAAGGAAGACAACTCTTGATCAAAATTATCAAAAGTCTGTCCTCCTTAGTAAGATTTTATCATAATACATGTAATTAGTAATAATATATATTGTTACTCATATTGCCATGAACGATTTGAAAATTTGTATAAAATGTATATATTGTATTCTGTATTCCATTAAGTTGGATTATCTGAATAAATTGAACTGAAAAAAATGATCACATTATGAAAATAATTTGTACTTGATGAAAAAAAAAAATATATATATATATAATATATATAACAAAAATACTCCTATCAATGCATTAGGAAGTTAACTGTGACAAATATAGTCTAGAGCAATTTAGTGCACTATAGCCCTAGGGGGAACAACCCATCACTTCATACTTAACATACTGACATTGCATAATTAAGACTGATACTTCATACACAGGTAGTATTTCGTGATTTAAATGAATTAGATTACCGTGAAGTTGCAACTTAAAGAATATAATGAATTGAATACAGTGAATTTTTATCGTTTAATTTTGATTTTGAGTCCCTAGGTATGTCCACTGTGATAACATCAATATTTAAAGAAAGCTTACGTAACCTATGTAGTACTCCGTGAACACAAACTTGATTGTATATTTATAGAAATAAAGCTTAAATAATGAAAAATTAGTTGACACGGACTGTGCGGTTACATGTATATGTATACTGTACATAGTGTGAACGAACTTTTCTTCCGCATAATATTTCTTCCTTCTGGAAGATTTATTCTTATAACGAAATTTCCCAGGACTTTTTATTATAGAATATTTTTTCCTTGTTCATAATACTTTTTCCACAGTCCTTTTTGGTAAAAAAAAGGTAAAACATCAACAATTTTCATAACAACGTTTTCGTCTATCATGTCTATATGAAAATTGTTGATAATTTGCTCTTTTTCACTTACCCAAAGGACTGCTTTCTCTTCAAAACAGAAGAAATATTATATGTGAGTATCATGTGTAATAATTTTTCCGTATATGCTTCAAACACATGAATGACTGATTTACGGATTCAAAACATTTCAATGATTATAGTAACATGGTTAGCTTACAGGAATAAATATTACAGAACAAAAATTCTGTGGAATCACATTTTCAAGCTATCCAGTACATTGTACAGTACATGATTTAATTT
Organism: Pinctada imbricata; assembly: GCA_033119305.1. NCBI lineage: Eukaryota > Metazoa > Mollusca > Bivalvia > Pterioida > Pteriidae > Pinctada > Pinctada imbricata. The sequence goes on along the minus strand of VSWD01000004.1, from coordinate 13,470,096 downwards.
TTTTTTTATTATTATTTCTTACTCTGAATTCTATTTGTAAATAAGTTCATTACAATATTTTTCCAATGACAATTATTATGCACATATATGAAATCCTTATTGGATTTTTTGTAATGTAAGATTTTTCCATGTTACCAGTACTAGTATCAGAACATATATTATGAACATTAAACAAATCCAGATGATAGATGGAATTTTTGTTATGTAATACATTTTCCAAGGTATGAGAACTTTTATCATGATCATGGAAGATTCATCACATAATAAAATTTCCTTTCTGAATTTTTGATACATAATAAAAGTTCTTGGGAAAAAATATTATATGATAAAATTTCCAAGGAATAAATATTATGCTGGAAGAAATATTTCTTTTATTGGCACCTTAGATACCAGTTAATCTCCCACAACTTCGTTTTAGCAGGTATAAAACAACATACATGTACATGTTATTATAACAATGGAGAATAATTATATACTTATAGGGCTTCGGTTATTCTATTTATCGTGTATGTATGGTACCAATCAAATATGCTTAGTGTAAGTTACTAGTCACGTACAGGAGTGTTTCTATACTGTAAGTATATTGGATTATCAAATAAAAAAGACAAAAAATAACTTATATTTACAACACTTACCTTAAAACAGCGATAAAGCACCCTAATGTGCACCAGTCAACAGTTTATACATCGTGTTAGAATTAAAACTCGTTTTTCAATACACATCGTCCATTAACTACAGCATCATGATCAGACATGCGTGCATTCACTTCACATGTTAATGAGATCTCTTTTCAGCAAGAAAATATTTTACCCTTAATGTTGAATATAAATTTATCGAACCATGAAGATTTAAAAAAAATGTACGGGGAGTGCAGTAACATGGCCATGTGCTTGATCAGGGGGCCTAAATACTAAACGCTTCGACGCAAGGAACTGAGTGCGTGAGCAGTACGTGTAAATCTGACTTCCCTACAAAAACGTAGAATACGCACGGAGAAAGTACGTTGTAAGCAAGTTGCACTCAAGTCGTACGTACATGTATGTGCAACGCACTTACTTTTTTGCGCTACATATCATGCATGTAACCATCGGATTCCATATAACCGTGCGAAATACTTAGAAATTGTAATATTTTTGTACCCATTTTCACCACTTTGGAAGTATTAAGATTCTCGTTTACGAATTCTTCATTTAGCATTTATTCTCGTGTTGATAACATTATCAGAATTACTGTCCGCGCGGCTCTTTGGAAACTGGAGCGCGATTTTGATAACTTTATCGTGGAAAAATTAAAGCAGCACATTCCGACTTCGGGATGTAAAAGGGTTATTACTTGTAATGAATATATCTTAACATAGATCGTTCCATGTAATGGTCATTCATCGGTGAACCAAGTACCATATCCGATACCTACCCCGTTCGAGAGATACGGCCGTTCAAAATTTCAGTTGTAGCCGTGCCTCCTCATGAATATTAATGAGCAGGAGAGCTCCGAGGAGAATCATGTACCGATTTAGTAGGCTATTTCGATGAGAGAGGTGAAATAGACATAATATGTTTCTTTCACACGTCATTTCAAACAGTATTGATAAAGAAATGTGTATCAAACGATTTAGGACCGATTTTATCTAATCTGACTTCCTTGTCCAGCAAAATATCAGCTACTTAATTCGTACTTCAGTATTTTAGAAGACGTTTTTGGGTCGCCTGCGAAGCAAATCGACACTTAGGGATCAGTTTGTCCGTTGTCTGTCTGTCTGTCTGTCTGTCACACTTGTATGCCCCACCTTATAAAAGTGATTCCTGAGTGTCGCTATGTTTCGCAGGCGACACACGCATTCCTTGGAATTATTTTTTCATTCCTCTTATCGATGGGTTGTATTTATAGTAACCATGACTGACGGCCGATTTGTCTTGTTTTTAGAGGTCATTACCTGTAAAACTGACTTTCTATCAGTTTTCAAAGTTTCGCCAATAATTGGTTGGATATTTTTCTCAGAATATCCTCTTTCAATTAAGTGATTTTTAAAACCAAAGAGGATGCCAGTCAGCTACAATTAATTAAGATCTTGCGGTGTTATCCTGCTTACATGTAGTAGTGTTTTTTTTTATTCTTTGTCTCTTCTCGTGAGAAAACCCTCCACTGTTTTCACTGTTGGGGATTCCCTCACTATCTTTGTTTTGTTTCATGCACACTTAAATTTATCCATAAATACCAATACATAGAAGGAAATAATTCTTAATTCTTTATTAGTTTATCCCAATTTTTCCATTCTGAACCCTAAAGAATCATAATTTGCTTCACGTAATTCTAAATTATGAATTGTGATAAGGAAAATGTCAAAAGATACTTTTTCATCTGCACTTCATTTTTTTTTCAAAAATTATCATTTTCTATGAAAAAACAACAAAAATTCAAAAAGTGCAAATATTTGCGTCAAGTTTATTACATTATTTATTTCAATATTTATTTCTTTAAAATGAAATTATAGAGTTATACAACAATTGATTCAAAAGTTTTCATTTTCTAATAGCAACACCAACAGAAATTGTGTATACCAAGGAGCTGATAAGATAAGGGCAGTTATCAGCCCTATATCTCGTGCCATATTTCTTCCACATGACGGTACATATGTAGACAAAAGATAATCATTATTGAAATATAATGTATTTTTAGACTTTTTGTATGTTTTACTTTCTGATGAAATACTCCGAAGATTAAAAAATTAAGGTCCAAGGAGGTAAGGGGAACTCCGGTAATAAAACTGATAATTTCAACCAAAAACGTAGGCAGCTGAATTGGCTTATATTCCTAAGCTCACTATTCGTTACACTTTTTATACATCAATATACGAGGGCCCTCGTAGAAAAATAAAATGGTCCACTGCAATACTCCTACGATGAAGTCCATTTTCGGTCAATGCCTGGCGGGAGGGTACCTTTCAGAAAAAGTTCCGGACGTAAAACGAAATATTGAATTACTATGGTCTTATGCTTTATTCATCTTACCAAGGGTGTTTTTCAACGCGTGAAAAGAGGGGAAATATTAACTGATAAAATACAGTTGGTTGATAACGTATTAAATTAGGATCAGCTTTATCGAACAATATGGACCAAGATAAATGTATGATTATTTTTGTCAATGACATAGTATATTACTTCCTCCTTTTTGTCATTATACTATATTTCGGTAGCAAACAATAGATGGGTTCACAATTCAAGAAACTGTTAACTGTATGTGCATGTAGCATCGTCATTCGACTTTGTGAATATAAGTTGACGTTCATTTGAAGACAGCAGCACCAGTGACACATATCTTTGTCTTGAAGTCTCAAATGGAAATGCAAAGAATGTATGACGATGTTACAGTGTTATCTAATGTATATGGGGCGACAGCGATGCATTCAAATATTACCGAGGCGGTATCAAATAGCACAACAGATGGATTAAATGAAAGTTATATACCTTCATTGATTCAGTTTTTATTCGGTTTTATTGGAAACACTTTATCGCTGATCATTCTAATTTCATCGTCGAGGAAACACAAATGGAAACCATTTTATAGACTTGTGCTCGCACTGACTATTGCCGACTATACGGTTGCCGTTTTTGTTTACCCAATTGTTTTTAAACGATATGCTTCCGGTTTTTCCTACAGTTTGACGGATTATGAATGCCATCATATTTCATTTGTGGACTCCTTCGCCTTCCTTTGCTCGGCGTTATTGGTGACGTCTTTGTCTATTGACAGATTTATTGCTGTTGTTTTCCCGTACAGCTACAAAAACAAAGAGTATCTCAGAACGCATGCGTTGATTTTAATTAGTTGGATGCTAGCCGCCATTATCTGTGCTCTCCCTTTAGTTGGAATAGGAAAAGTGAACCGTTTCTATCCAGGAACTTGGTGCTTCATAGATTTTGCGAGTCACGAAACGGGAAATGTTGTGGATACCTATCTATACGCAGTACTTGGTCTTGTTATATTCGTTACAACTGTTACTTTAAATGTCATAGTGGTGATCATTCTCATCAAGAGAGTTGTTGTAGTAAAAGCAAAGTTCGGAAAACAAAAGACCCTCAGAAATGACATTTACGTTATTCTGTTTGTGCTAAGTATCGTGGTTGTATTCAGCGTGTTATGGACACCGCTCTCGGTAAGTATATGCCGGTAACGTATATTACGAAATATTTACTGAGAGATTCCTTAACTTTTCATATCTATACAAAAGTTTGATCTGAAAACAAAATATTTCTGATATTTCATATACTTTTATACAGTTTGTATCCATGTTTTTGCATACGAAAGACCAACTTAGAACCTTAGATTTAAATTTAATTTAGCTTATTTCAATGGCAACAGCAAAGAACGTGATGCATTTGTAAGGCTCCCAAGTCTAATCTAGACAATTTTGGTATAAGTACGAGTACATGTACATGTTATTCTAAGGGCAAGTTTATGAGGTCAAAGTTCAAGGTGACGAATTGAGAGGCTTGTCACCATCAATTTACCCGAGGAATTAAAAATATACCTGGATTGTACTAATTTCCAACGTGTGGTTGTAATTAAACCATTACATTACATCAAGTCTTTCTTCATGTCAGAAATGAATATATTTTTAAAGAGATATTTCAAGACATATAATAATTATGTACATGCATCGTTGGAACCCACGGTCGGTCACCCTATCAGCGTGACCGACCGTGGGTTCCGACGATGATGTACAATGTACATGTAGTTGCAATATAATAATGGACTTACAATGTATTTGAACTAGTATGAATTGTAACACTTGAATTATCTTTACAGGCGCACATGATTCAAAACATAAACTCCGATGAACCAGGAAATGGGAAAAAGGAGTTCCTGGTAGGACGGTTGGCAATAACCAATCAGATGGTTGATCCTTGGATCTATATTGTTCTGCGGAAGGAGAATTTTGAATTCCTTGAGCGGTTATACAAACGATTCTATACAATGCGGAAGGAGAAGAATGATTCAAATTCTGATAGCATGAACATAGATGAAATGAATAAAAATTGAATTTTGCCTTTAAACAAGTATTATTTGACATGCGATTACATGTATACATACATGTATTTTATATTTTCTGTATTTTGAATTTTCTGTTTTTTTGTATGGACATTGTATTTTAATGTTTTGAGTAGTTTCTTTTTTTATTGTTTTCTGAACAGATCAATATATGTGCATGTGCATGTATCATTTTCTATAATTTGACATTTCAGTCTATCACAGCATGGTTTCATTCATAAAAGTATAACGAAGAAGTTATTCCGAGATTAGTTGTTACATTTTATACGTCACATGTTCATTTCATTTTCATCAACATTCCTCATTTTTCTTTCACCTAAATGTTATTCTAATATGACTTGAAATTTTCTCCCTATATGTACCATAAATCGCCTGGTGTAAAATCTCCAACAAACTTCCAGTGCGCTAAGCTCCGCCCATTCACGTGCTATATTAGAATAGAAATAACAACTAGCTGGTCGTGATTCATTTTCCAGTAATTCTACTCGTCACATGACACATGAACCAATCAAATTATCACCTCGCCGCTTCGCGGCTCGGTGATAATTTGATTGGTTCATGCGACTCGTGGAATACTGGACAATAAACAACGGCTAGCTAGTTGTTATTTCTTAAATATTCAGCTTTCTTTATAGGTGTTTTACTCTCGAGGGTGGTTTTGACCCACGTGATATTAATTAATAGTGTGCCAGACTCCTGTGTTTGGAATCAAAAATCGAGCTAAGAATCGGAGAAAATGTTTTCCTGGCGCATTCCTCTCACATTGTAGGTATTCTTGTCTAATAATAAATTCAAGTCACATCCACTGTTTTTGAGATTGACGCTAATGTTTTTATAACCCCGCTTCCACTTTCGCCAATGCAAATGGAAATGAGAAGAATTGGAGTAAAAAATGTGCGGCGCATTTCTCTCGCATTCGTAGGCATTCTTGTCTATTCTTGCCACGATTGTGTCGCTTTCTTCATGGATGCTTTAAACTGTTTAAAATATTTTTGTGTGGTTTTTCATTCTGCTAATGTTTTTGGTATATTCGTGACCCATTCGTGCTGCCTTCATCTAGATCTGCATTCTTCCGAACTAAGGTACAAATGTGACACGGATAAAAAGCCCTACGAACAAGTTGCCGATAATATGACACGAATGTACCACGAATTAACAAATTATGCAGTTTTGCACAAACAGCTGTATACTGGACACGATTTGTTTTGCCTCTATTTGAAGCCCGTTCTCCGTTCCTATCCATTCGGAACAGTGGAAGCTCGGCTTTATTTTCTCCAAAACTTCTGAATTGTTTACAATTTACTTGGCAGCAAATCTCCAGAACAAATTTTGGAGTCATCACTAAGATAAATACTATTTAGTGTTGGAAATCGGATAGAGTAATCAAAATCGATTAATCGGATTCGATTGATTATCGACTATAGTTGGATTAGCATAATACACTGTAAAACTGTAAAATATTTCATGATTTGTCCATAACTTACTTCTTATTATTAGTAAATTTTATGGAAACTCGGCAAAATGTTTCATACCAGTATGCATACTGACCTAAGTCAAAGATATAACGTCATATGAACTGTTTCTCTAGCAAGAATACAGTTTAATGATGCAAATATTTCATTCTTATAATTTTTAAAGGAGCTGATAAGATAAGGCGTTAAATCTGCCCTGAAAAAGTGGAATTTTCAAAATGGGAACATCAAGAAAATTCTTTCACAAAATTGTTGTCAGTCCTTGGTTTCATCATAATCAGTAGTTGGATAAGATTTATCATGTATCGTTTTCCTTAATTTTGGGGCAAAATGTGTCTTTTTTCCATAGAAATCAATCGAAAATGGAAAAGTTTTTTAAAACATTGTTCCCCCCTTAGCTACAGAACGCCACTTTTACAGATGGTGTATAAAACTAGAAAGGTTTCTTGTTGCGGTTGCAACAAGAGTGTCTTCCTCCTATACAATTTTTGGTTTGGAAATATGAAGGACGTCACATTACATGTATTTATATTATATATTTAAGTTTTCAAATAGCAGTAACATTAAATTTTCAAACCGATAATTGTTGGTGAGCAACCATTTGATTTGGGGGGGGGGGGGGGGAAGCAGGAATTCTATTGCCAGCCGGTAAAATTTTTTCAGCAATTTTCTGAGCAGGCCATTACCAGAGTCGGAGAAAAATTTTCGCCGGTTCGTCGGGCCGGATTTAAACAAATTGTCAAATGTTGTGAATGTCTGTGTTAGTTAAACTCCCCGCTGTTACAGAGTATGAGTTAATAACCGTTCCTTCAGTTGTCTCTTTGCAATTAGCGAATTTCAGACAGATTGTATGATGTTTAAATAGAACCTTTTCTAGATTTTTGTGCCTATGCGTATTAGGTCTCTGGTAGATACAGCTATGTGAACAGTTTGTATTTATATTAATTAATTTTTTGACTTTAAATTGTCTGGCACAAAGGGCCAGCAAAAATTTCCATATTATGCAATGTATCCTTACTTTTGCATGGTCCGGGAAAAAAAATTGCCGGCCCTTTGGGCCGGAATATTTTTTTCAGCATTTTTCAGAGCCGGGATTTTTTTTTTTGCAAATTCTTCCTGCCCCCTTCCCCCATAAAAAAGGCGAGCTCGTAGCTGTAGAACCAATTTTCTTGAGAAGAGAAATGGTAATAACAAGTTACGTTCAATATATATATATAAATACCATGAGGTTCTCGCTGTGCAGGTTCAAATTTGGACCCCCCCCTTCCCTTTTTTCAAAGTTTATTTTGAATTTCCATCATGGCGACATCGTTCAATATAAACAGAACTGTTTTCGAAAAACGAGGGGAGGGAAGAATGTTGGAGAAATTGTTCATCAATTTGTAAATAAACCAACCGAAAATTATGTTCGAACGTTTGCTAGAATTAGAAATTAAACTTGATGTTCAAAATATAGTTATTGAAGTTTAGAAACAGGTTTGTAGGTTAGAAATCGGAATCAAACTACCACTTCTTGTGTGTAAATTCTGGTTTGTAGCTGATCTCTTCTAAATTAATCAACTGTTTTAAAATGAAATTGTGTATATCAAAATGTATTTATGAAATGCATATTCATCATTGCCGTGAAATCGGAATTTGAAAATCTCAACACTGCTTTTCTCGAGTCCGACTCGGACTACCAATTTTAGTGTGCGCCCGATCTGTTGGCGTGAAGGTGTATCGAAATACCCAACTCAAAATTTCGATGCTCATATCTTTTCAACAGTAAGAGATAGGAAAAATCAGAAAGACTAAATAAGACAGATATATGGATAAAAAATAATAATATTGAAATTTTCAGGAAACTTCATAAGCTTAATTTTTGTTTACTATTATAAGCAAAAAAGTGTCTTCCTCCTATGAACTTCTGAATTTGGAAATATGAAGGACGGTGAAGGACGTCATCGTAATAAATCGTTACAGTGTACATCTAGCATTTCATATCTTGCATGGCTGTCGACTTTCAAAAAGAATGGAAATTGTAGATAGCAAAATACGAGATATTTAAGCTTACAAATAGCAAAACATGAAATTTTCGGTCCTTTTGAGTAATTCGACGCTCCCGTCAAATATTTGAATCTACTAAAAAACATGATAAAAAAAATAACAGAGACCAAAAATAAAAAAGACCAATCTAGCTTTTACTCCAAACGTAACGTTGGAGAACTTTCATTGTCCTAGCTTACAGGGTTCTTGAGAAATCGCTGATCCAATTTTCCACGGTTACGAAAACAATAGGTCTTCCGACGGAAGTCGGAAGACCTAATTATCACTAATACACATCTTTTGACAAAGTGGGGTTCTGTAGCTAAGGGGGGAACAATGCCCCAGAGACGAAAAACTGAAAAATGGAGGGTGGGGGGATTTTTACGAATTTGGGTTTTAGGCCATAAAATAAGCAAAGTTTCATACTTTTCCTTTTAAAGTCATTTATTTAGTCTACACATGTTCACATGAAATACACAATATTTTGGAATGAAATAAACAAGAGAGTGTTGTTTATTTCTACACAGTGTGTATTTCTAGACAAAATGCCGACTTTATAGGCAATTAATACAAACTACAACCGAATTTCAGATTCAAGATTTTAAAATTAGTGGATAAAGTTGAGACCAGTCTTTTAAATTTGATTTCTAGTATCTTGTTTAGACTATAACTATGTTTAAAGTTAATTATATATATCCATATTAGCCAGATTGTTCCTAATTTTCTACGTTTTTTTAGCTCACCTGAGCCAAAGGCTCAAGTGAGCTATTGTCATAGTGTGGCGTCCGGCGTCCGGCGTCCGACGTCCGTCGTCCGTCGTCCGTCCGTCCGTCGTAAACTTTTAACATTTTCAACTTCTTCTCAAGAACGGCTGAAGGAATTTTGATGAAACTTGGTATGCATGAAGTACTTTAAGGTCCTCTGCCAAGTTTGTTCATTTCGGCTTGATCCCTTCAGGGGTGGATCCAGGGCGGGGTCAAATAGGCCCCAGAGGGTACCCCTCTTCAAAAATCTTCTTCTCCAGTTCCACTGAATGGATTGAAAAACTAATTGTATCTAAGTGATCTAGAAGGATGTACAATTCAAGTTTGTTCATTTCGTTAAAATCCAATAACTAATTTTTGACGCGTTTTTGACGTCTTTTTCGACATTGCCATTTTAATGCAAAAATTGATATTTCTCTTAATATTTTCTTTCTTATTGAAAAATTCTGCTCCAGTTTAGTTTAATTTAGCCATTTTTAAGCAAAGGAATGCTTTAGTGAAAGAATTTTGCTGAAAGGTTTATTTTTGAATTTTTAATGATTTTTTTAATACTGTAAAAAAGGAAGGGAGGATGGTCATTTTCATCATTTTTGGCATTTTATGGTTCTTCCCATGAATGATTGTTTTAACATTTATCATATTTATTGTAAGGAATGTAACAGTGAAAGAATTTTCTCAATATCTTGACTTTTAGATTTTTAATGATTTCTTTAATACTGTTAATAGGCATGTTTTCTTTGTCAATGAGTCCCAAGGTAGCGAGTTCAAATCCCGGCTGGGCCTTAAAAAAATTTTTCTTTATTTTTCATTTTTCATCCATATTTGAAGCTTTGAATGCTATTTTTAACTTACCTGAATAATTTTAATGCCATTTTTGCCACTTTTTGAACTTTGGAATTTTTTATGAAGTTTGGCATTTTCTCCATATTAATTTCCCTTGAGTTCATATTGATATTTTGAAACCTATATCCTAGGTAAAATTAAATTAATGAATGCTTGTGTGATAGCATTTTTGATTAACAACATGTACAATTTGAATTTATAATAATTCTTGTATTCTATAGAGTATAAAAAGGGGGGGGGGGTCAAAATTTCTGTAACAACATATGCTGACAGATTTTTTTTCTATTAGATGATATAATAAGAACTGGACAAAATAATATTTTTTTTTCTAATTGGCTTGTATATTAATGAACTAATCAGAGTAAATACTAATCTTTCTTTCATTTACTCCATCTAACAGTGGTTTTCTGCACTTAATATTTCTTAAGGATGACATCCTATCTGATGCCTCTTTAGGTTGTCCATCCTTTCCCCGAAAGAGAGAGATGTTAGGGTGCTCTTATTATTTTTCTTTAACTATTTCTTTTAATAACTTAGTAAATATATGATCTTCTGTACTCATTTATTGCATGTTTGTCAGATTAAGTTACTCAATTCTTTTATATACATTATTTGCTATAACTTTATTTTTTGAATTTTTTTTTTATATTTTAATCTAGATATGCTGTGCGTGCACATAGACCCAAGGATTGTGGGTTCAAATTCAGGCACTGGCATCCCAATTTTTTTTTCATTTTTTGCATTTTGCAAGCTTTTTAAGCACTTTTAAATCATCTGAATACAAAAAAAACCTTCTTTTTTCTTTTTCCATTTTCATTTTCTCCATTTTGCACACTCATTTATTGCATTTTACTTTTTTGGAATTTTTATGATATTTTTTTTAATTATTTATGGCATATGGATCAAAAAATTCTGACTATGGCTCTGGCTCTAACATTATTCAATGTCAGTATGTTCAGAGTGTGCATGGATATCAGGTGAGCGTTGTGCCCCCCTGGGGCTCTTGTTATCAATATTAGCTTCTTTTCAACATGGCTACCCCCTACTCTTTGGACTATAATTAAAATATCTTAAAATAAGCTTACCAAAATAAAAATTGTATGAGGAATCTCCAAATACATTACATTTTTAGTAATGATCAAGTTTTTCTTGCGTATAGATCATTGTGTAGAAGAAATACTTGGCGAGATTCAGGGCTAAATACAGCCCTTATCTTATCAGCTCCTTTCCCGATTATAATCGATTATCATAATCAGAATCGATTATCATCATAATCGGAAGGGTCTGGCGAAGATGTCGCCTACGTCAGCGATAATCGGCATAATACTAACACTTCTACAATGTAGTTATAAAAACGGTGATTTATAGAAACATTCAGAATATGTTGGATCGATGACAAGAGGCAAGGGAGGGCCGCAATCGCTCACGCGAGAACCAAATTCAGTCCGAAACACATTATACCAGCTTTATTCTTTCTGACAGTTTCCCATTAGCCAAGGGAGCACTTGTAGTATTAACTTTTAACTTGCTAGTAGGATAAATTTCGAATTAGCAACTTAGTCTAGATGGTAAATAAAGACATTGTAGGTATGTTGCTTGTCACATGTTTGACCCTGAAATAATGAACCTGACCTTAAAGGAGACTTGGCCCTTATTGGTTATTGAATCTCATCATCCTTGACCATTACAAGTTTGAAGACTGTAAATTCACAATTGCATGGCACTTTATACGAAAATGATATGTCCCACGGGAATTCCCTCTGATTAAACCGGGTAAATACTATCTAAATCTTCTTTATGGGAATTCATTTTGCGCCTATCATATAACCATCATTATCAATTATATATATGATGGTAATCTATTCTGGTCAATAATAAACAGAAAATTATGTCCGTGCATCATATCATAACGTGGTGCGCATCGAAAACGTCAGCTTAAATGTCTTATTAGAAGCAAGATATTCAGAAAATATCGTTTTAGTGACCTAAATACAACTGTTACATAATATTCGGTTCCTCTCAATCAAACAGATTGCAAGAAATTTGCAAGGTGGGATAAAACGTAAATGGATAACAAATGAATGTACTACACATAAATGCACTGCATATGAGTACCATATGATATAAGTTTTTATATCAGTTAAGCGTTTACGTACAAAATAAACATAAAACATTCGTGCCATGCCTTTAATTATAAAAATTCAACATGTTTAGAAAGAAATTCAAGACGTATTATGACAATACGACACTAATGACGCTGACTCTCTGTGCGGAGGCGCGTACACTCTGACCATCGTACGCTTAGTTACAACGTATGCTGCAAAAACCGACAATGTCAAGGACGTTACCACGACAACACAAATTGTTACTGTGACAACAACCATGATATCATCCGACGATCCTTTGTCGTCTTTTAAGTCCCTCAAAAGCAATTTCTTGTCGTATTTTGCGGCATTTATATCCGACTTGAGCAATTCAGGTGATGTTTGTCCCTCTATTGTCTGCGTAGAATCTACAGTTTTATTCACTTTCTGCGCAGATACGTAATCCTCTGCAGTTACATCTAAACGTTCAGGTGACTCGGTGATCTTTTCAAACGAATCATCTTCGATGACCTCGATTTCTTTGGAGTACGCATGGAACTTGACCCTTTGTCGTGCTCGCTGGAATTCCATCTGAGAAATTCGTCTTGATTTCATAAACTTTACATTACCAACTACATTTGCCGTGTTAGCATTAGAACTTGCATTTGATATTTCTGAAAAAAAAAATAAAACGAATTATAAAAACTTAAAGCACTTGTCACTTGGAAGCAAATCTGCATAGATTGCAATTTGTGTCGACGTCATTCTGATAGTTTAAAAATTATAATAACAAACTATAGGTAGATAAGAGAGGGGGTAGACAGGATGAAAGGGGGGAGAAAGATGGGGACGGGAGGAGTAAGGGAGGGGGAAGGGAGCGGGAGAAGGGACGGAGGGGGCAGGAGAGGGACGGAAGGGTAAAAGGTAGAACTGCAACGAGTCGGGAACTTTTCGATTCGGTTCGATTTCGATTTTTATGTCTCGATTCGGTTTTTTTCGGTTCGAGTTTTTTGCGCAATAAAACATAATTTTCCATGGATATTTAATTTTTTTTCCTTTTATTTGAAAAAAAATAATTGGAAATCTCATCTCAATCTAAAAAAAAAAATGCGTAAAGTACCCTGTTCATGTGAAAGCACTGTATGATATATAAGTTGATGTATCATGTGGAAATATTATTCAAGCCACACAACCCCCCCTCCCCCCCCCCCCTCCACAGAACGACCTTCTGGGGATATAAATTCGATACTGTGTACAAAAGATATATGATAACTAACCAGTTTGCACAAAGAAGTACATAGGTAAAATACTTTAAAAGAGGCAATTTTCAATTTGGGGTAGCACTCGCGCGCTCGTTGAAATGCGGTAAAAGTCGCCGAATTTCCTCTGACCCTGTATTTTCTTACGAATTGCTAGGTAAATGCACTTGAAAGGTTCGCTTTTTATTCTCAATCACCACCTAAAATCATTCTTATTGGGAATCCTGCGATTAGTGAATACTTTTGTTGAAATTAGAACGTTTTTCTGCATTATTTAGACTATTCGACTCGAATCGTTTCTGACCACTATGACTCGCGATTCGAGTCGGAGCTAAGAATCGCGATTCTCGGTGCACCGCGGTGAATCGTTGCAGCTCTAGTAAAAGGATTGGGGGGCGGGAGGGGGAGGTAAGGGGGCGATAGGGGAAGAGAGGCACACCAATAAGAGGTTGGTAAAATCTCTAAAGTAACATATTTTCCTACAACGTTAATATAATCATGATAGAACACATCCCAATTATTATAATCAAATGAATCATACCTTCAGTGGAAGGTCTCATATCAATGAATGTAGGTCGTGTCCTCGCCTTGACGATTTTTCGTCCTTCAACTTTGCGTCCAGCCATCACTTCATGGAAATGGACCTTCCTCCCGCCCCTCTCCGTAGTTACTTCTCTCGTGTGAGCATCGGGTACGACCGAGCGACGTCTACGTGTCCCCTCGTTACTCATAGCCTCGTTTTCAGCTGCACAGGTCGACTACAATACATTATATGTAAATCATATGAAAATTAATTTAATAACAAGTATTAGCTTTCCAAAAAAGCTTGGTCGATATCAACATCTCTTTAATTTTTTTTTTTTCGTCGAAAGGGGGTGCTGGATCCGCCACTGAATTTGGAGGGAAATAAGGGGAAACTTCTAAAAAGTTCAAATTTTGTGACTCGTACAGTCTTGTCGACTTTTTTATCGCTCATTAATTTCTTTGTTTCATTTATCAATTTGTCTTAGGTAAGAAAATAAACAAACAAACAAAGTGGTATATCCTTAACGAGAAAAAGCTTAGTCGGATGAACGGTTAGAACCTTTTTAGCCACTGGCACCCCTGATACGTTGTGATCGCGTATTTCTTTGTTGCAATGGATCCAAGGATCAAGAAATGTCGTCCATAGGAATTTTAAAGGCATAGAGTTCACTGTAACACTCACTAATTGGTCATGACGACATGTCTTATTTTTGCGTTGTGGATAAATAAGTGGGAGGTCATGGGAATGCCTGTCTCTGGTCACGTGTTTTTCACTAGTCATGAAGGTGGGAGGTCATGGGAATGCCTGTCTCTGATCACGTGTTTTTCACTAGTCATGAAAACGTTTCTTTCATAAGGATTATTCAATGATGCATTATTGAACCTGACGGACTCAATTAGGAACTTTCTCCTATTGACAGCATCCGGTCTACAAATCTAGTAAGGTCGATTTCTTGAAATCGACCAATAAAGGATTTTCTCAACATTTTAATGTCGTTTGAATGGAAAAATGTAGTTACTCTTGCATTATTAAGTTATAGCACATGGTGGCATCCTTAAAATACATGTATATCCTGTATATGTATGTAAAACCAAAATCCCCCCCCCCAAAAAAAAATATCATATATATAATACATTACTACAATATTATAATTCGATGCAATAATTTAATATAGAGCAAAATGGGAATATTAGGCTTTGTGTGTGTGTGTGGTTTTTTTTTTTTTTTTTTTTTTGGTTGGTTGGTTGGTTGGTTGGGGGGGGGGGGGGGGGGTTAGCCTAAATACATTACTATAATAATTGAATAACTTACCATTCCACATGTGTTATTTTCACAGATGATGAAGTCACACATGAAGGACACCTTCCCCTCCCCTCTCTTTACAAAGAAGGTCCGGAACACAGGACTGAATGCCACCAGAGGGTTGTCCTCTTCCTTAAGAAATCCTTGTTCTTTACTAAACGGTAAACTCGTACCACATCTATGCAAATAAAACTGCGATTAATTTTGCGAATTTGTTCAATTGGAATGAAATTAGGATTCTTATACCATATAAGGTAATAAGCATCATTTTCGATTTTTATTATTTATTTACTTTTTGGGGTATCGATTGCATATTCTTCGGCCTTTCCTTTTCAATGTAACGGAAAATACTACGGAAAGGCCTAAGAATAATTGATTGACCCTTAACCTCGTAAAAAGGGCGTGGTCTCGATGTCGAACTTTAACAATAACAAATGACGGCCGTCAAGCGAAAACCACCCTTATCTGTCTATGACGTCAAAAAGAGAAATCGGACTGTAAAGACGTCGTCAATTTCGCGTATTTTTCGCGTTACGTGTTGCGATTACTTTTCAACTACGTGGACGTTAAAGTCATCAATAAATCATAATCTACAGAATGTTATAGCCTATTACTTTTATTACTTTGAAAGTACGTTTTGAAATCCTTTTCTAAAAATTTAGTGATGAGTTAATTGATATTAAAACAAGGATTTCTTTTCTCATTTTTTACCGCAATCAGCGTGACCAACGAACTTGACCCGTACACGTTTAGGGGAAAAAACCATTTTAAGAATTCAACATGCTTTTTTATTGCAAAGACTGTATGTTTTCACATTTCTTCTTCTTCTTTTTTTTTTTTATTTGTCTTCTAGTACTGAACATCATTTATAAATCGCGGATCCGAAACGGCCTAGGATATATTTGATCCTCGATTTATGTTGATAAGCAAGATGTATACTTCACATTAATTTAAATACTTAGTGTTCAAAGAGTGGTTTGTTATCAGTCTCATAAATATCTAAAGACCAATTTTCACAAAATTAATCTATCGTTTGCAGAAGGAAAAAAGAATAGCGTTTTGATTAAAAAAGAGAAGTATGAGAAATAAATGAACCTATAAAGGCTATATGGCAGTACAATTATCATACTTGAAATTGAAAATCTAAACTTAAAGTCCGTATCATGTCCTCAGAATGGAAAGAGGCATCATCTGCTACTAAGGACTACACTAAACGGTTGAAAAAGATTTAGGTTTATAGTATACTTTAAATTGCAGGCGCGAATCTAGGGGGGGGGGGGGGGGGGGGTTAACATCAAGGTTGAACCCCGCCCCCTTTTGACGGGTTGGACCCCGAAATAAAATACCTATCCATGAATTAGCTCTACTTGTATTTGTTTTTATTACACATGTAGAAGGTGTATAAAAGAGAGGGAGAGGGAGAGATTAATCTCATTAACTGTGTATCTATATTACTACAAAACATGTTTTAATTTTTCTAATGTGCGTGAAAAGTGATGCTACATCAAAAGTGGCGACCTCTATAATAACGACCGACTTATATATGGATATTTAATTCTGTATCTACAAATCACCACACTCTATGCAATTTTAAGTTTGGAGAAATATGTGATAATATCCGAGAAATTTGGAGAAATAATCGCCGATTTTGTCTTGCGTCCGCTTTGGGACCGACTCCACCATGTCCACGTGAAGCACATGGCAGACTCCCCTAATGTGACGTTGTATACGGTGCGAATGTTAAACTGATAGTCGCCAACGCATCTTTGGATTCTCGCAGAGAGAGAATTTTGTAGCTGCGGCGTTCTTCTTCCTTTCTCGGGGGGGGGGGGGGGGGGGGGGTTGTATGTTGATAATTGACTTAAAATTAAGATGTAAAAAAAACAACCATACATATAACTTTTCGTATATGGAGTTTTATCATAGGGTCATTTCGACTAGTAACTAATTCAAGTTAAAAGCATTTATTTATTTCGTATTTTTATAAAAGTAAATTTTATTTTCTTTCACTCATTTTTATCAGAAATTATTAACTTCTTTTTGGATAACAGTATTTTTGTATTATATTTATAAATCGTCTTAACTATAAAATCCGGCTTTCAAATCATGAAAATACATGTCAAGTAATCCGCGATCACCATGTTTTCCAAACATCCAAGCCGTTACTTCTCAATTTTCTATTGTTTATGTTTGGCAACTATTTTTGAAATAAGAGCTTGGTGTTTGAGTGAAATTGTTGAAACTTGTTGTGTCACCGCTAAAGTGAAAAGTCGGCTTTGAGTAATTACCGCTAATTGTCCTAACCTGGTTTTAGATAGTTCCGTCCGGCGTTTTGACTTCACTAAACGTTCGGACACCAGAAAATAAAGATAGAAAATACAGAATTATCTCATCATTTTCAGGTAGGACATTTTGTCTATTTCATAAAAGGTTAATATGGTTTTATTTTAAGTTAAATTTCAAAGTAACGTATGTCACTATTTTCTATAAAATTCTCTTATATTCCGTTAAGGTTTTACTATAATTTTTAGAAGTCATTTTTATATTTTATGCCACTTTTATGTGATTTACATTGATGAAATGAAAGAATTAGGATTCCAACAACTTTATTATAAATTGAAGAAGGTTAATTTCCGTTACATGTATCTTTCATTAATTTTGTTAACATGCATTTTATATATGTGATTATGTTTGTTTACTTTCATTTTTGGTTATTGTTGGAAATTCTTTTGTACGAAATTATTATTCAAATGTTACACTATTTTTGGACATCATTTTGGTAAAACCTCTGTTAAGCGAGTAGTCTCTACATTTATGCAAATTCCCCATGAAAATCTATTTTATATTTGACAATTTGTTTTTCTATATATCATATGTATTTACGACTAAACGTTCGGACACCAGAAAATAAAGATAGAAAATACAAAAAAAAAAAAAAAAAAGGCACAAAAAAAAAAACCCCGGTGATAAGTTGGTGGAGAGCCTTCCGATCACGGTCCACTGATGCCCTAAATTATCATGAGGATCTAAAGATAGAAAACATGAGGAATCGCTGGATGTGTAGCTTACTCATACAGGGCTATATGTATCATGTACCAAGACAACGTGATAAACCCATGACACGGGCACCATAAACGGAAACGGACACCATAAACGGAAATGGACACAATAAACGGAAACGGACACCATAAACGGAAATGGACACCGTAAACGGAAATGGACACCACAAACGGAAAAGAACAATTACGTTTTCTAAAACCCGACAAATTGTATTTTAGATCGATCGACAATTTCAAATCTAGGCTAGGATACCACATTTGATTCTGATGTATATAGTGAGCAGAAACTTTTTTCCTATTCATATCATATGGATTATTTAAACTGAAAGGCAACGGATCAAGGTAAAAATCCTCGTTGGACAGTATAAGTGCGACATCAATAGACTGAGCTGACTTCGTACCAAACATGGCATGCATTGGTAGAACTCGACAACGCCGACTACATGTGAAACTAAGTAGAGTTATAGATGTATAAACTTGACAGTGTATATCTGTTCCGTGAAGTACCTATGTCTTTTCTACACTTCTGATTTCCTTTCTTTATTTTTCCTTGAACTTGCAAACGTTGTTAAGGTTGATTAATACTGATTTGATTAGTGCTAGTCCGGACAATATAAACCGACGATATCTTCTCAGCGAATGCTTTTTGAGGTCCCCTCTAAATCTGTCTTTTTTTTTCCCATTAGGTACACTCAACTGAGTATACGGACGTTATATCTGCTTGGTGCTGTCATAGCAACGATCTGCTCAGATCTATCTTCAAATGATGCTATCGAATTTGAAGACGTTTAACATTCGTTCAAACTGAATGACAATTTTGAAATAAAAAAAAAAAAAATGTAAAAGAATTTTGGAAGAATTTTTGGAAGAACTATTAACGACATATTTTTCTTTCATATCGGAACACGGGTTTCTCAAACATATTGAATAGAGTATGATGCTTTAGAAAAAAAATGATGCATTTCTATTAAGAATGACTTAATGTGAGTGTACATATGTTTATTTTGTTTTTATCTGAGATTTGATTATATGACAATGCGTGCAACAAAGATTCCGTTGTCAAAACCTAACATGGTTTTTAATATGATCAATTAATACATTGAACTTTAGCTTGAATTTATGTATATGTTTTTCATTGTATATTATTATGTATATATCATTGTCGATTTTTTTTCTCTATACTTGGTTAATCTTTGAGGACAAAGATTTTTGTAGCAGGGGGGTATTATCATAGGGTCATTTCGACTAGTAACTAATTCAAGTTAAAAGCATTTATTTATTTCGTATTTTTATAAAAGTAAATTTTATTTTCTTTCACTCATTTTTATCAGAAATTATTAACTTCTTTTTGGATAACAGTATTTTTGTATTATATTTATAAATCGTCTTAACTATAAAATCCGGCTTTCAAATCATGAAAATACATGTCAAGTAATCCGCGATCACCATGTTTTCCAAACATCCAAGCCGTTACTTCTCAATTTTCTATTGTTTATGTTTGGCAACTATTTTTGAAATAAGAGCTTGGTGTTTGAGTGAAATTGTTGAAACTTGTTGTGTCACCGCTAAAGTGAAAAGTCGGCTTTGAGTAATTACCGCTAATTGTCCTAACCTGGTTTTAGATAGTTCCGTCCGGCGTTTTGACTTCACTAAACGTTCGGACACCAGAAAATAAAGATAGAAAATACAGAATTATCTCATCATTTTCAGGTAGGACATTTTGTCTATTTCATAAAAGGTTAATATGGTTTTATTTTAAGTTAAATTTCAAAGTAACGTATGTCACTATTTTCTATAAAATTCTCTTATATTCCGTTAAGGTTTTACTATAATTTTTAGAAGTCATTTTTATATTTTATGCCACTTTTATGTGATTTACATTGATGAAATGAAAGAATTAGGATTCCAACAACTTTATTATAAATTGAAGAAGGTTAATTTCCGTTACATGTATCTTTCATTAATTTTGTTAACATGCATTTTATATATGTGATTATGTTTGTTTACTTTCATTTTTGGTTATTGTTGGAAATTCTTTTGTACGAAATTATTATTCAAATGTTACACTATTTTTGGACATCATTTTGGTAAAACCTCTGTTAAGCGAGTAGTCTCTACATTTATGCAAATTCCCCATGAAAATCTATTTTATATTTGACAATTTGTTTTTCTATATATCATATGTATTTACGACTAAACGTTCGGACACCAGAAAATAAAGATAGAAAATACAGAATTATCTCATCATTTTCAGAAACAACAGAAATACGTTATCACCGAAAAACACACAAAAAAAAAACCCGGTGATAGTTTTGAGAAAAATCAAGTGACTCAGAACAGAAATAAACAAAAAACTGAAGGTGTGCATCTTGACGGCGACCTCACTTGAATATGTGAGCAGGGAATCCATGTGCTAATAAAGGAAGCGACATATTAAAAGAAAGAAGAAGAAAATAAAGTTTCAAGCGCGGATCTAGGGGATTGTGAGGTCAGACTACCCTGGAATTAGACGAACTGATTATCCTATTTTTATCAAATTGACTTTTTCAAAATCATACGCTGCTCCCCTGATGAACCCCACCCTTGGGGAAAATTCTAGATCATACAGTGTCGTTTTCTGTTGAAATGAACAACAATTCAAAAAGGCCTGTAAAGAGAAGAAAAATTCTCATGACAAGGATATGATCGTTTATGTACAAAACTCATCGAAAAAAGAAAGATTCTGATTTTGTTTGATTTGACTTTTCTTACATGTGCTCGATATCACATGGTTTTTTTTTTTTTGTGTGTCGCCTGCGAAGCAAAGCGACACTTTGGGATCGTTTTGTTTGGTGTCCGTCTGTCTGTCACACTTGGATTTCGCATCCTATATAACAGTGATTCCTAAGTGTCGCTGTTTGGAATGATGCAGTAGTTACATGTAATATGTAACAAACGAAAAAAAAAAAAAGGAGAGAAATGAAATTGCTAGTAAGGAGAACAGTACAACTGGAAGGATCTTAACAGCCCCCCCCCCCTCCTCGCAAAATTTTGACACGTGTAGACAGATTGAAATTTCTGATTGTGTATATAGAACAAATTGGGCTAGCAAAAATATATCAACAAGTTAAATGAAAAGTGTCTATGTGCAAACGTGTGATTAGTAAATGAAATGACTCCAAAATGTTGACATAAAAATGTCATGCAAATCTTATGTATCTATAAAAAATGTCACATTTGATAAATGTTCGATTGTCTTTTATTCGAAAGTTTCGTTTTAAAACAAATTGAAATTGATAGAATAAATATAAATATAGGCCGAATATAACTGTTGAGATTACAATTATTTTAAAGTATTATTTAGATACAATACTTGTAAATGTAAGGATAATGGCGAGGATAATCACTTTTCCCGAAAAATTCATAGTTACTTAGATATACGGGATTCCGGCGAATCGTCACTGTTGAGGCTAAAAATCAGCATTTTTGTGTTGTTCAACATTTATTATGCGAAATAACATTTTCTTATCTTGATTATATTGCCAAGTACGGGTATAAAAACTGTGAATAGACCAACGTAAATAATAACATGTATAACAAGAGGACATGATGCGAGATCCAAGTATAATGTATAGATCTACATCAAAGTATTCGATTTCTGGTATTCCTGAAATAAACATGCATAGAAGGTCAATATATCATCAACAGAAATATATGTATGCATTTGATATATCACATATTTGTACCGGATATACACACTGCTCAAGGTATGACGTCGTCTTACCATAACTTCGACTTCTTCAGATTCTTAGCTAAAACGTCGCGTAACGTCATGCCAAAGTTTTCAAAGAAGATTTATTGCATTTATCCATGCCGTATACATACACATCATATATCATTTTGTTCAGAATGAAATGTTCTATCGTAATTCGTTGAAAAATAAAATTGCCATATTTTTCACTTAAGGGTGGTTTTCCCTTGACGGTCGTCAAATAAAAAAAAACTAAAAGTCAAAGTTGCGAACATTACAATTGCACGTGGACATCAAATAAGAATAAAGAACAAAAACAGAACACCAATTTTCGATATTGGGGACTCTCGGACTTCTGAAATAATTGATGGCTTGAATAATACAAAAGGACCAACCCTTCGACAATAATAGCTACTTTTTCAGAAGTGGATGAATTATCTCCAGCGTAAGCAAAGCACGTGTTCACAGTGTAGTCTACGTCACCTCCCGCCGCTGGAAAAAAAATTACGAGGGCTGCTCATAAAGTTTGTGGAAATGAGCATGGATGAAAGACATGAAATGCATGAGTAACACTTAATTTCATTTAAACCATTAAAATTTTCTCATGAAAAATCATAATTTATACATGTACCAGTATATCAAAAATTCTCACGTGACATAGTAGCTTTCAGTTTAACCCATCGTCCAATGTATTTTTTATCTTCAGACACAAAGGCTGATCCGTCAATCTTTACCATCTCCACAGAGAAATTTGATTCTGAACGAATCCCGTTCTCCATTCTTACAATTTTTGGGACTGTTGGTCTATCATGAATAGGAAAATAAAGATTTTATTATTATAAATAATATATATTTTAACAAATATATGAACTCGCTATGTAGTATGAAATATTTATTGTCGAAAGACAGCAAGTTTGAACAGCGGAAAATAGTGAATTGCTTCCTAGTTCCTACGGTGGAAAAACTCATCTGGTAAGATTCCTTATATAATGGGTAATTATACTATTTTGATACGATCACGAGTTTCAAGGTAGACATTGGTAGCTAAACATGCAGGATTGGAATAATGGTACATCTTACCCTCGATTTAGCCAGAATTTGAATGAATTTATCAACCACTAAAAGGATTTGGACAATTCTGGTCGTACTTATAAAATCTGAGTTGACATAAAAATGTACCTCTTAGTTCTGATAGGCTAAACATTCTTTTCTTTTTTTTTAACTTGAGCTAGACACATTTTTCTTACGCATCTTCGATATCAGATTTTCCGGCCACGTCATCAACATATGCTTCAAAGTTGCATTCAACCAAAAAGTTCTCATCCGAACTGTCCTCAAAGTCCCGGAACATCATTCTGGCCTGTACTGTAATAGTATACAAGTTCATCTCAGGGTGTTTCTGAAGAAAAAAAAACCTCCGCTTAATTCAATTTGAAACATGAAAAAAAAATGCACATGCAAATATTATCCCTCGTCTGTATAAAAAAAGAAGGCCTATGCTGAAGTATCTATTTGACGAAATATCCTCTCCCGATACCCACATTTCCCTGAAGTGGGAAAATTTATATATCTCAAAAGAGTTAAAGAAGATCCTGACGATAATATCAACAGCACTCACAATAGAACACAAAATTAAATATCGACGGACCCCTAGCACGCTTGAGGTGGGGCCAGGTGCCAAGGAGTAAGCATCCCCTGTTTGGCTAGCCGCACCCGCCGTCGATGTTCATGAAGCATGGAAATAGGGTTCCATGTCCTTATGGTAAAGGATGAGCTTACGTCAAACACTGGTATATCCTGACTGTCTGTGGTGTTCTGGTAGCTGACTGACATGGTGTACGTAGCCGAGGCGATGTCCTCATTGAACCAAAACACTGAACCATTCTTGGTTACCGCCAACACTCCGTAAGGGTCACCAACGTACTTGATTACGGCTTCAGAATCTGGTGTGTTACACTCCAGGTTCACTATTCACGAGAAAGAAATATAATGTACATGAGGGTGCACAAGCAAAGAGAAAGAGATTCATTAAAGTGTCAAATTTCGATTAAAAAATCTTGAAATCTTGTTAAGTAATTTAAACGAAGAAAAATATTGTCATTGTAAGATTAGTTTGAATTATATAAACAAAAAATGACGATGACGACGACGACGACGATGATGATGATGATGATGGGCGGTGAGGAGGAGGAGGAGGAGGAGGAGGTGGAGGAGGAAGCAAATATACGTACCTGATGATGATGATGATGATGATGATGATGATGATGATGATGATGATGAGCGGTGATGAGGAGGAGGAGGAGGAAGCAAATATACGTACCTGTTCCATCAATATGGGTAGCCCTGGTCTGTCAATGGAAAAAGAATAATAATCTTGATACTTAGAAGAATGGCTAGAGATAGAACACATCAGAATAGTCAAAAAATGTTTATTTTCCAATCTTTCACTATCAATAAAGTCTCAAGAATGCATTTTCAGATTAAAATAATGATACTTACCAGATTAATAACAAATAGGATGACGATGATATACATATTGACCTGTAAGTGAAACGAACATGATAATGATATAGGAAAAAATAAAATACTACACGAAAAAACACTGAAATACTACACAGTAAAATGGATGTTTGTTTGTATTTGTCATAACGATAAATAGTGTCCTCCAGCGGACCTACGGACGTAAAACAAATATTATCTTTCATTTCATTGGCGATTTTCCTAAGTTTTTATCCATCAGATTAAGTCAATTTTCAATGTCTACTATTTATATATCTGAATCATGTAAAATATAAATACAATTCATGTTGTAAATTCGAACACCTTCAAACGTTTGCTCAGTACATGTGTACCGAAGATAAAATTCACACAGATCTGATCGCATCACCATCAGCTGATGTTTATATTTGCGTTTTGTTCATTTATAGAAACAAACATTATCATAACATCTAACTGCAACATGTGAAGAAAACAAAATATGCTTACCTTCTCTCTGGACGATATGAATGCACCGAACCTTGATCGTTCCAAATGACTTGACTCTACATTCATACATGGGTGAACACACGTGATCTTTGTTGTGTATACATGACATCAAACGACATCATGAAAATTGTGAGTACAAGTACTGAAAAAATCTTATGTTTTGAGTCCAAAATTATTATCTCCAGTATCTCTAGATTGTTAGATATATTTTGTCATAATCTTATTCTGGCCTATTCATTACTAACTTGAAGGTACATTGTATAAATGATCAAATATCCCGTTGTTCTGATCAGTGGCGTAGCTAAGGCAACATAAAATGGGCCCTTTTATTTTATATGATGAACCACCAAGGTGTGGAGAGCGTATAAAGCTAGACTCCCCTCTTGGCGACATATTCTTAAATATATTTAGAAATATGATCGAACATTACATCGCGTTAGACATGTTAGATTGTTCAACTTCCCATTCACAATAAATGCTACATTGTACGTGTGTAATGTCTATTCGTCTGTTATTCTTGTCTATCTTAATAATGTTCTCTAATTCACATAAGAAGTAATATATTTCAAATAACGAAAGTAGATGTTATTTTTTCAGCAAGAGGCTTTCTTCGTGTTGTTAATCTGTATCAAAGTAAGTACAAACACCATATTTATCATATTAGACTACAAAAAAAAAACTTAAATTTAATTTTGCTTCCCCTGCCCATCTTGCATATACAACTTCACATATCATATATAAACAAGCAAATGTTGTTTTTTTTTTTAACAACCGTAAAGTATTTATTTATTTAGCGCCGTGATGTTATGCATTGTAATAGAAACATGATAAAATCAGCTGAGGAAGGCCGTTGGCCGAAACTTACAGAAAAATATAGTGTTTTTATTTATTTATTTATTTATTTATTTATTTATTTATTTATTTATTTATTTATTTATTTATTTATTTATTTATTCTTTAATGATTTATTTATTTATCTTTGTTAAGAAACATAAATATCTGTTTATTTTCCATCATATATATGTAAAAAGGACGACGTTACAGAGATCATAGCGGAACACACACGGGTGAGACGAGAGGTAAACAATAAATTTTACCTCAAAGCTCATATTTCTACCTTTTTTTCATGCACATATATACAATGTATAAGACTTCAAGGTTATGTATGTATTTACTTCAAAGTGGTTTTTTTCTTACAGAAAACTTTGTCCCAGATCGATGCCTCTGATTATATTATACAGGGTAAATGTTATCGGATTTATTCTTTAAAATTATTCTAATAAAAATTAAATTCAAATAATTTATTTTTACTTCCCGAAATTTTTCTGAAAATTACTTTAATGAGATTTTTTTACCAGGAAAATGCATGTTTGTGTGTATGTGTGTTTTTTTTTTCCCGAGATTTTCTCCTAAAAGGTACCCACCCGCGGACGTAAAAAGTATTTTATTACGATGATTTGTTATTTTATTTCATTTTCTTAAATTCAATTATGCTGATAGAGTTGTTCACCGTTGAAACAGCTGTTAGAATGCTTACAATTCCTCAAGTACATTGCAAGTCAATGTTCATCACGTGTTAAAATATCGTCATTTTTTCCATCAGTAACACCCACATGTCCGGATTCTTACTCGGATACAGGCGTGGCCAGGATTACCGTGGTAACGGACCTCCCGGACACCGCCCCCATGGCGCTTTGTCAAGATGACTGGGATTTCTACTTTGAGTTAGACAACACCGGGACTTATGTATTACCAGCTTACTTCAGCGGTAACACCGAGGACGTCTGTGTATTCAAGGTTCCTATTAAAATGATATTTTATTCAACCTTAATTTAGGGGCATATTGTTTATTGTCTGTCCATTTGTTTGTCTGTTTTCCCCAAAGCTAAAACGTGGTCATGTAATATTTCTACTCACAGGATCAAGTTTTTGGATACACAAATCGATTTTTCATCTTCAAATTTTAGGTCTCACTGGGGTAAATAAATCCCTATATGTTTCTATAGTAACTTGTCAACTTTGATCGCCGATATCTCAGCTCAGAGGGAAAAGAATAAAAAACGCTTTCGCACATGCATAGTCAAGATTTCAAACTTTTTTCTCATATAAGTCTGCAATAAAAGTCACGCTGCATCTTTCGAGCAATTTGGCCTTGAAAATTGAGGACTATTTTAAACGCACCTCTCAGTTTCACCCAGTGCTCTCATACTACCCTATACATATCGCATCCTTCCACGAAATATAGTGCCTCATTCCGTATCAAGTATAGTTCATTTGAAAGAATATAAAATTCCCTCAAACATGATATAAAGTTTACGCACAAAAATAGTTGTTTTCATACTTTATTTGTTTTCAAAAGCCCCAGCGTTCTATCCCTTAGGAACTATATTCCCCTATTACAGGCTTCCGCGAAGGCGATTTACCCCAGTGAGACCTTTATTCTGTTTTTCAGCCTGGAAATTATATCTGAATTCTAATACTCAAATTGTAACCGGTTTCCGGAATTCTCATTGTGGCGGTCAATATGAATATACTTGTATATCACATCCCCCCTCAAAAGCAAAATTGATTTACAATTTTGGTCGAACCGACACAATGAGAACTCTCATGTGGAGTACATAATACAAGAAATCATATATACTAACTATTATGTAAGATAGCAATTACAATTGACTCATTTAGCTCAAATGTATCTTCAAAATAATAATTGACACTAGGAGACTCAATACATGCATATTACTTGCAACAAAATTCTCGACAATGTTTAAGCTACATATGTGTATTTATAGAAAAGGATGTTATTCTCAAAGAGGCAAAACTTCCCAATAAGATGATATATACACAATTATATGATGATGGATTTACCTATCAGGGTTGAACACAATTAGTATACATGTACCCCATTTTGAGATTTACCCATTTAATCACTGTGCATATTCACAAAGATTATAAAATCAATACAGAAATTAGGGTAGCTAATATAAAGCTAAGCTCTTCAGAATATCCCTCAATAATAAAGTAAAACAGTTAGCTCATTTTATGTCATATTTGAAGCAAAAGCATTTATGCAAGATTGCAGGTCAAAAGTTTGAAAACAACCATACATTAATTATGTCAGTAAGCAATAATTCACAAGACTAGCAATTATTTCAACAACCAAACAATAGATATAGTACTTATTACTACCTGTAAGTGATGTCTTAGAAAATGAAAGGGAAAATAAACTGGTCAAAGAAAATTATTGGGTATACCCTCAAAGTATGGCTAAGCAAGAATGGCTTGATCAAAGTCTTAAAATGCTTAGCTTACCAAAAATAGAGTCATATGCAAAATAGATTCATAAGCAAAAATAGTCATCTGCAAAAATAGTCATATGCAATTATAGTCATATGCAATTATAGTCATATGCAAAAATTAGTGATTTACTTCAGAATAGGGGGTGGGTTTGATTTTACCACTCTCTTAAGTTTGTCATTCAAATCCACCCATTTGGTCCAAACCGCATTTTGTGCAGGTTCCCCTACATAATGTATGAGATATTCTTTATCAGAGTTTGAACCCCGTTGTCCAATCACTTTCTTCACTTTGAAGAACTTGCCTTTGTCAGAAAGACTATTAATATCGGATATATCACTGACATGACTAGAATTCCTGTAACGGACAGGTTTTCTTCGGATGCGCTTTGGTCTTGGTGATGGACTGCGCAAGTGTTGTGATCTTTGCGGAGTGACTTGCGGAGTGACTTGAAGTGGCAGATTAGTCACTGGTACTGATGAATCAGTTTGAACACATTTATTGTCAGTTGTAATATGTACATCAATACTGGTCTTCACTTTGCTAGTAAGATATGGCGAAGGGGTAGGAGCACGAACAAATGCAATTTTCAACCTATTGATGTGGACAGGTTCACCATGTATTTTGTGGTCCTGGTCCATGAGCAAGATCCTATGGTCAGGAAGTACTGAATGTACTATTAATGGTCCTGAGTACTTTGGTTGAAACTTTTGTGCTGCTCCTGAGGGCTGAGTGTGCAAATAGACGTAATCGCCAGCTGACAATGCTAAAGAATTAACATTCTCATTCGCTCTTTGAACCATTTTGGCCTTTGAGGCTTCCATATTGTCCTTGACATGTTGTCTTATCACCTCAAGTCTAAGTGAAAATTTTGAGATATATTCCTGACAGTCTTTTGGTACTGACGTTAAGTCGGTTGTTCGAGATGAAGGCAATAGAGGAAATTTGGGTCTCGAACCGTACACAATTTCGAACGGAGAATATCCTGCTGAAGAGTTTACACTCTGATTAATAGCAAAGGTGACTGATGATAAAAGATCATCCCAATTCCTCTTGTGCTGGTCAATAAATGGCGTAAGTCTTTCATCGAGTGTCCTGTGCATTCGCTCGCAGGCACCAAGACAATGATGTGCAAATGCTGGCGTGAACTGCTGAGTAATGTTCATTCGAGTGCACACTTCCCTTGTCACTTGCGCAATGAATTCTGATCCTTGGTCAGAAAGTATAGTGTTACATGGACCATAGGTTGTTAAGAGTTGAAACAAAGCCTCTGAAACTGTCACAGCATCTTTATTCGGTATTGGTACTGTGAACAATAGTTTGCTAAACATGCATGTTGCCGTGAAAATATATGAATTTCCGCGGTACGACGTAGGTAGTGGTCCCTGCAAATCAATCTGCCAAACATCAAATGGTTGAGCTGGTGAAGGATAAGAAACAATGCCACTCTTTGTTGGCATTTTCATCAATTTACGGTTCTGACATTCGTGGCAAGATTTTACAAACTCACTGACGAGAAAAGCCATCTTGGGGAAAAAGTATTTTTCCTTGATTCTGTCCAGGGTATCCACTATTCCACCATGAGC
Organism: Pinctada imbricata; assembly: GCA_033119305.1. Taxonomy (NCBI): domain Eukaryota; kingdom Metazoa; phylum Mollusca; class Bivalvia; order Pterioida; family Pteriidae; genus Pinctada; species Pinctada imbricata. The sequence continues at coordinate 13,440,118 of VSWD01000004.1, read as the reverse complement.
TGAGATGGGTATCTCATGATAGAGTTTAAGCACAGTGTTCACTAGTGATTCAGGTATAACTAACTGATAATGACTTTGACCTTGAGATCTCTTTGATTTTGCAATACGAGAGTGGTATAATAAATCACCTGCGAGAAGATAATGTGAGGCTTCCAGTAAAATCTTGCGCGAAAGCTTTTGTGATTGTGGTAGCAAGTCATGCATCAAGTACTCAATGACATGCTTATAGTAAGGATCCAGAAGCTGTAACCGCGATATGTCCTTCAGGTTCAAATTTGTTGTACTCATGATATCAATAACTCTTTGCGGAAATTCCTTCTGAGAATCATTCTGAGAAATCGAAGTGTCTGTATCACTGTGGTTGAATGTATTCTCCTTTGCACTTGAAGAAGTATCATCGTTGTTACATTGTATTGTAGTGTTTGTATCACTATGTTGTATTGTAGTGTCTCTATCACTATGTGCAGTGTCTCTATCACTATGTGTAGTGTCTGTACCACTATGTTGTATTGTAGTGTCTCTATCACTATGTTGTATTGTAGTGTCTGTATCACTATGTTGTATTGTAGTGTCTCTATCACTATGTTGCACTATAGTGTCCCTATCACTATGTTGTACTGAAGTGTCTCTATTCTGTGTTTTCCTCTTATGTCGGATACCTTTCAACTTTGAGTGTAAACGATTAGTATGCATATAATCTTCATCCGTATCCGCATCATAGCCGTCATCTATATTTGCCCTGAGTATTTGGATTCGGTTGACTTCGGGATGTAACAAATCCATAGAAAGCGGTTTCCCATTTGGCAAGTTAATGTATCCTGACTTTTCAGCAATGTATGGGAAGAAGGCATCATCAACATCTGGACTGTCAAACTTAATGTCATCATCTTGAATATTGCGAGACAATTCATCAGCTACAACCATTTTTTTCGCGGGTTTGTATTCAATGTCAAAGTTGAATTCTTGCAAAATGGCTAGCCATCTTTCGTAAATGGCTCCACGAAGTTTCTTTTGGAACAGTGGCTTCAATGCCTGGTGATCACATTCCACCGTAAAATGTGTTCCACGTAGATATGATGCACATTCGAGCACAGCAAATGTCATGCCAAGTAGTTCCAGCTTTGTTGGTCCATAAGGCCTTTGCCATTTCGAAAGTCCCTTCGAACCGAATCTGATGACTCGCAGGTCTTCTGTGCCGTTGTCGCTAGGGTGAAGTTGGTATAACATGAATCCTATCCCGCGACTAGATGTATCGACTGCGAGTCGAAATTTTAGATCATAGTTTGGATATGCAAGCACAGGAGAATTTACAAGCAAGTCTCTGAGTTTGTCGAATGAAGTTTGGTGCTCATCTGACCATCTGAACTGGACTCCTTTCTTTAAAAGAAAGTATAAAGGATCAGCTATACTTGCGAAATCTGGAATGTATTTTCGAAACCATCCCATAAGACCTAGAAAACTACGCAGTTGTTTTGCGGATGAAGGAATTGGATAGTTCTTTATAGCATCAATCCTATCAGGTGGGGGACTCAGACCATCCTTTGTAACCAAACTAGGTGCCGTGCTCAAGCCCATCGGTAAACGTAAAAATTTGTAGGTTCCGAAACATGTATTAAATGCTGTGTATTTAGATGACTCTGGTGCAATTCCCATCTGGAAAAATCCAGAACTTAGGTCAATCGAGGACATATAATTCGGAGTCCTACTCGTAAAAGACTCCGCTAATTCCTGCAAGTCTGGGTTTGAATATCGGAACTGTTGAGTCTGACTATTAAGGAAACGGAAGTCACAACAGAATCTGTATGACGATAAACTAGCCTCTTTGGTACCAGGTTCGAATTCCCCAGATGATTTTCTACGTTTAGAAACGATCACGATTGGACTAGTTATGGGGACATTTTCCTTAGCACTCACTGGTACAATGATACCTTGACTAAGTAACTCCTCGAGGTGATGACGGAGCACCTCCCGTTTATCAGGTGGTAACCTATGAGGTCGCTGATGTTTTGATTCAGCGTCAGGTCTGAGATGTATGTGATGTTCTACTAGAGTGGTAAAACCCAACCCTGGATTGTCTTTTGTCACAAAAATGTCTCTAGCATTGAACAAAACTTTACCTAAGGAAAGTTTCTCACTTTCAGAAAGGTGGGGATTATTTGCATCCAAGTCAAAATTATTCAAAAATTGATCAAAATTGTCATCTTTCCCTTTTTGACCCTTGTCAGGCACATCTTTCTGAACATTGTTACAAGTTCCTACACCTTTCATAACATGAACATTTTCCTTTAGAACATTTTCATGTAAATCATCAAATTCTAAATGTGAATCATAAAATTCAGAATTCAAATAACATGTATCAAGTTCAACATTGCGTTCTGAAGCATGACAGTCATTAAATGTACATTTCAAAACAACATCATCTACATTTGATTCAAAATCACTGACATTTGATTCTTTGTCAACCTTGTCACATGTTTTTACACAATTCATAGTACAACATTTATTTACACCAATGTCTTCTTTCTTACAAGGTATGCTAATTTGATAAGAATTGTCTAAAGGTGTAAACTTTGCAACTAATTTACCCTTTTGTAATGTAACAACACTTGTATTTGTATTCAAAATTTTAACAGGTATCAATTTTGAAACAGACACTGTAACTACACACCTTGCTACTACTAGTCCCTGTGATGTAAGATGTTTATCCGAATAACACACACCCTGTGTACCAATTCGCACTGCATTAGGGACTTTGGCAAAAATAATGGTCTCTGTACCACCTTGTAACTCAACACTGTAGGCCTTTCAACAAACGCTAGGTGTCGACTGAGAGTAACGACAACTCGTACCCAAAGTTTCAGAATCGGAACCTTTCGCGCTTCTTCATAAAAATGTAGCGCAAAAATAACTCCAAATCATGAATTTTCTTATTTATTTACCTCTTTTGGGTTGTTGGACAAAGTTGGTAGGATTGAGTATAATATTTTAATTTGTTTCATGTACTAAAGACAATAAAAGGACAGAGAAGGATAGCACAAAATTGCACATCAGATTTTTAGACCGAGTTACAAAATTTTTAATTAATGTTCATGTGGTGATATATTGGAAGGGAGAGAACTCTTTAATAATATCTGTAAAATTCGAGATCCTTTAAACTATGAAACGAAGTGAAAAGTAACGAAATGAAACGAAAAACAAAATTACAAATTTTACCATTTAATCATTCGTTTACGCTATAACTTTGGTAATTTTTTTCCCTTGCACACCCTATGTGCCTCGGGAACTGCGAGTCAAAGATCAGTACGTCTTATACATGTATATTTTATAATCTACATTTCAGATCTGTAAAAGACTATCTAATAGCTGACAAGGTTTAATCTAGGCATAGATGTAACCGATTTCGTTAAACTCTGCTTATATAAAGGGGGAAGGGGGGCATATAAGTATTCACTAAAAATCATATCCCGAACTTCTCAGCTTAAAATAAACATAAAAAAAAAAAAACAAAAAACAACAGATATACCTGTATGTGTTAAGATAAATATCATGAGTTACTGAGTTAGGAACAAAACTAAATGACAATGTAATATGTCGATAAGTATGCATAACGAAGACAGCATCAAAAGTAGCGGGGATTATAGAGAATAATTGAGAGAGAGAGAGAGACAGAGAGAGAGACAGAGAGCGCATGCCTATTATTATTCATAACATTGAAAAATTAATTCAATATTACAAATTTTTATAAAAAAGAAAAGTGACGGCAATGACCCCCCACCCTATAAAAAAGACACAGAAATTATGTTAATACAGACTTCAGCTGTACTGCTCATACGAGAGGAACTGATGTAATCACCCCTCGTCCACAATCTGTAAAACAAATCATATCTGTATTGGATATACGCCGAAAACAATTCATTCTTAAAGATATTGGACAGTTTGAGGCCCGCAGGCCCGCAGGCCCTTTCAATCAAAATTTATTGACTTGGATAAGGCCAACGGGAACTTTCGCGCATCCGATTCAGATTTTACAATACAATTCTGCATTCTGCTTTCTTTTATTTTATGTTTTGATTGAATTGATCTCTGTCATATCAATAGGGGGTAGAGGGGGATTTTGAATTTTAAATTTTAATTTTGAATATATGAATATTATGCAGTGGAGATCGTAATTGATAAATATTGACCATCTTTTTGTAACGATTTAAAAAAAAACATTTACTGACTTTCGCTTTCGCTCGCCAGTTTTTAACCACTTAAATGTATATGATCATTTCATAACAATACGGCTTACCGATGTACCCTTTCTCTCGAAAGAGTAATAGAGGGTAGATAAAAAAAATCTACCCCAGACGCAGCAAAAAGACTGTTTGCTCGTACTCGCTCGCCTACATCACTTAATTTAGCATAAATATATAATTCATTTGAAGGTCACATATAAAGGACTCCAGAGGGAGAAATGAGAAAAATGTACGTCCCTTCCCCCTTTCTGAAATCCTGGATCCGCCACTGATCCATTTCTAAAAGCGTGAGTGTAGGCTGTGCTGTGCTGTAAATTTATACATCGCTATCTATACATTTTTATATATTTTTTTCAATTGCATAAACTTATATTCAAAATATGTCATCTAAAGTCCGCTCGGCACTTGAAAGCGTGGATCAAGAGCTAGGGGGATGGGTTAGGGAGGGGAATCAGTCCGACCAATCCCCCCCCCCTCTTTGAATTTACAAAAAAAGTAAGATATGTTTTTCCAGCTTATATACAAAATCATAAGTGACGATGAATCGGGAGAACCTTCATAGTCTATAGTTTGGCCATCCAATGCGATTTTATCGATTTACGCAGATTTGTTCCATTTACATGTACTCTCAGTTAAGACAATGATGACTTCAGCACTTCATATGTGTTATTATTAATAAATTTGACTACTTAATGACGAAATACGCTTTTTATGATAAAAGAGTCAGGTTTTGCTTATCCATATATTCATTCTTTTAGGCACAGGGTTTCAGTGCCTCTCCTTTTCTAAAAAAAGACAGAAAAGATTACTTCTTTTTAAACTCAACTGAAAAGACTTGATGGGCTATACCTTTTTTTTTTTTTTTTGCAGTTCAGATTTGGTAACTCCTTTTACATCAGAACAACCTTGAAATAGAAGACTACCCTGGACTTAGCCGTTTAGTGGTTTGTTTAATCAAGAATATGCGAGGGGCGGGACGCCTGTCATTTTACATTATTTTAGACAATTCAACTTGAAAACTTTTCATAAAGATTCGTTCTTTAAATAACGTCACTATGTAATCGATTGCTGAGAGCCATAATCGATAATCGGCATCAAGTATCAAGCGATAATCGATTATTTGCGATAATCGGTTCCCACTTTTGGACACCACCATGAATATGAAAAAAAACAACTCGTTTTCCAGTACCTATTTTTAAATAAATTTCATTTTGAGTCATTAACCGTTCTTACCTGATCCAGAATGTTCCGTGACTCTATTTGCATATACGTATGCGTGAGTTCAATTTTTTTTTCTTCATTTTTTTTTTCGAAACCATGTGTTGGATAGGCTGACCACCCCAACCCCCCTCCCTCTAAGAAAACTTTTCCTGGAGAAGAAAGAAAAAACATTTCTTGAGGTTCTTACATCAATAAAAAAAAAGCAACGTACGTAATCGATGTTTTTGACAAATTTTGCTCGGCTTTAAACTAAAAAAAAAAAAGAAAACCATAAGTTCACTGCATGATGTCGACCAGTAATTGTTCAGTGAAATATGGGATGGGAAAAAACCTACCCCCCCCCCCCTTTTTTTTCTAGTTTCCCCTGCATGTAGCTGTATTATAAATAAAAGAGGTTGTTTTCAAAGTGAAGAATCATGACGATATGGACATTTCTTTTACACGTGTATAACAAACAATCCATGCAAAAAGAAGAGGGATCTCTGAAATTAAATAAAATGTATTCATCAAGTCACTCAGATTTTTTTCTGTACAACTCAGTTTAGAAATCTGAAAATCGTGAAAATTTCACCTTTTTTTATTTTTGTAATTTGTTTTGTTTGCTTTTTTGAAAAACTTGTGTTTAAACCGTTTGATTTTAAATTTTTCGTAAATTTTGATTTAATAAGTTCAATGATAACAAGAACCTAAAATTAAAATTTACAGGACTTTTTCTATGATGTCTGCGTCGTTTACTATTACGTTTATTTCTAAAAATTCTTTTTTGTGCGTTTCATATTTTAAAGAACCCGTAAAACTCGGTTACTCAAGATGAGTCCCGAGAATCAAATGTTTGTTAAATTTTATAGTTTGAATTACTTCCCTTCTTAAGCAGATTTAATTTAAAATTCGGTAGAAAAAATTAATAATTCAACGATAATTAGCATGTCTTTCCCAATTCAAAGTTCCTTACTGCTATTTAGACACAGATTCAAAAGTCGTGAAGCACTTTCAAAGGAATTTTTTTGGATTTCAAAATTTAGTTGAAAGGCCTAAACACTGGTCTTACATTTGACCGAACAATTTTTCAACTGTACAGAATTGTCAATGAAATTTAAAACAATATTCTTTCTTTTCAAGTAATCAGTACCCAGGATAAGAGGGTGCGATGTATTTTGCATCACATGAACACGTATTTTATGTTTGCCTGTGGCCGTTCTAATCTTTACAAAGGTTGTACCCTCTATCTCAACCTTATCACCATTAGCAACAATTACAAATCTACCAAATGTACTAGATGACAAGGGCAGACTACTCTGCTTTGATAAAGTATTGTACAACTGATTTGACATTATGTTGATAGAACTTCCACTATCAAGTAAAGATGAAATTTTCAAATTGAAAATAGAAATAGGCATAAACATTAATTGTGATTCAACATTTGAAAAATTTACATCTAAATCACTACATGTATCACTATCTGTTTGATCATCTGAACTGCAAGGCTGCGCGAAATAAGGATCATGATGCGCGGAACTTGTCTCTACTACAATACTGTAAGTCAATTTACATGTATGTTGCAAAACGGTAATCACAACATCGGTCTGATTAACGGTAATCAAACTCTGTTGCGCGACACGGTCACTGCACTTTGGACGAATTATCGGCTCTCCTGTAGACTCACACGCCCCGCTTGGCCCGAGCCCTTCGAGTTTTCCGGAATCTGCTGTGGTGAGGCTGCCTTTCCATTGTTGCGCGAACTGGTCACAATTATGCAGTCGTTCGCTCCATGACCATGCTGGTTGCATACTTGACACTGTATATCGGGTAAAGAATTATTATAACCAGCCCAGTTGCATACGGATTTCACATGACCTTTCCCTGCGCATGCAAAACATGTGATTGTCCTTCCGGTTCCGGGTTCCTGTCCGGTCTCGACATCTTTGGTATGCTCTCGTGTTTCACCAACTTTGGTGATTGTAAGTTGACAAGCTTGTCAACCTTGCTGGTTAATATGTCTATTTGACGTTGTAGTTCGTTCGGTACAGGTTTGACCGCATTCACGGATACAGGTTCTGACAATGGCTGATCTGCGTAACGGTACCCAACAGATTCTCCTATTTTCGCACTTTGAAGTGCGTTGTCCAAAGACTGTGGACGTCCTGCGCGCACAAAAAATTGTAGGTGTTTTGGGAGACCGTCAATAAACTTTGTGAGTAAATCAAGTTCAGTTTTACGCAGCCGTTTACCTTTCTGTAATACTTTGCAGTGGAAATCTTCTAAGGAGTCATTATTCAATTGCAATGAATTAAATGCTGTTGTTTCGGCATACAGCGAAGCATTATGTAGGTCCATTGCGACAATTTTATCGACAAACTTTCTGCGAAGTGCTGACCAAGAAATGTGGTATGGATCATCAGGTAGATTTTGGTACCACACGAAGGCCGGTCCCTTTAGATGCAGGGAAAATGAAGCAATATACAGTTTGGAACCAGAGATTCGGCTGCAATCAATGCCTTGAAGCTCCATGAACGCCACAAAATCACTAAGAAACTTTTCTGGATCATCATCTTTGGATCCAGTAAATTTGGTCAGAGTTATAGGAATCGGAGAATTGAATGCAACTCTTTGTGTATGACGCGTTTCTGGTCCAAAAACATCAGAAAGTACCCTGTTCTCTGCAAAGGTATCAAATTGTTTGTCAACACTGTCAAAATCCAATCTTTGACGAGGTGTGTTATCATTATCATCATGAAAGGGGTTCCAGGCATGTAAATTTGACGTACTACTGTCTCGCTGTTGGCTAGAATATGCCATTATGATAAAACATAGACACCACGTGGTCAGCGAAAACCAGTTTGTATTCAATTTCATCGAAAAACCTTGGAGAGTTCAAGTAAATAGCACATCAAAAGTTCATTGGGTTTAGGATTCTCAACCATGTAATATTTCTACTCACAGGATCAAGTTTTTGGATACACAAATCGATTTTTCATCTTCAAATTTTATTCTGTTTTTCAGCCTGGAAATTATATCTGAATTCTAATACTCAAATTGTAACCGGTTTCCGGAATTCTCATTGTGGCGGTAAATATGAATATACTTGTATATCACAGTCATACATACTCAGTCTGACAAATCTTGTTTAAAATTTTCTGTTAGTATAGCGCCTACATACTTTATGGGACAATGTAGACTTATTTAATTGCTTACATACACCATTACAGGAATTCATGATTTAATTATATATTATATTATATATATTAATTCCTCGAATCTTGCTACACGAGGTGATACATGTCTTTGTTCTTGTCATACAAACCAAATTATTGAAGTTTATAGATATTATTTACGAGTATGTAATTATGATGAGAATAGAATGCCATACATTATCAACAAAATGTCAATTAACATTACAAATTCTTGGCATTATTGTGTTAAGAAGTTAACTGAGAAAAATAATTTATGTGATATTATTCATGGTAATAGATGTGTAAATGCTAAACTTGAACAAATAAAGGAAAAATTGTATGATTTAGATGATCAGAAATGGTGGTCAGATTTACATAATGATAGAAATCATGAAAATGGAAATAAACTAAGAAGCTATAGACAATATAAATTTGCTTTAAACTGTAGTTCATATGTAAAAACTGTCAAAAACCGTTATTTTAGAAAAACCCTATCAGATTTTAGAAGTGGTTCACTCAAACTTGCAGTAGAGACAGGAAGGTATGTCAAGCCAAAGGTCCCCTTAGCTAACAGAATTTGTACTCTTTGTGAGAATTTCAATATTGAAACTGAGACTCATTTTTTATTACATTGTTTTTTATATATGATGATATCCGTCGTCAACTATTTAGTAAGCATCTCACATTTGTAATAATTTCTCTTATAAGAATGACATAGAAAAGATGATATTTTTAATGAATAATACTCTCATTGTAAATGAAGTAGCCAAATCTTTATACAATATGTTCAACAGGAGGAAATCATTCATTCAAATTTTATCTCGCTAGCTACATTTTTTAATCTGCATACTTGCAAAATTATCATTTTAAGTTACTTAATATACAAAGTTAATTTTTTAATGTTTTATCAATGTATACATGACCGTGTCTCATAGGTCTGTCTAGGCCGGATGTCATATTTTAATTTTGTTTTATACAATAATTGTATGCTATATTTTATGTGATAATCATATGCTGTATATATGACATGTGACACGTAAATAAATCATTTGAACTTGAACTTTGAACTTGATTGACTTTATGATCGCAATTTTTGTTTCTAATAAACTGTCTTCGGCCCGCGCGAATCATATTCGCAGCATACATGAATAAGAAATTTATTTTCATGAAAACGTTAAATCTAAAAGATGACATTTGTTCTGTGAAAAAAATACTACATTAGATATATATTCCTGACATTTTTCTTGATACTGTATATTTTTATGATTCGGCCTTGAAAAAAATGTTGTGACCTTTGATCTCTATTTCGACAATTCGGAAAGATTTTATGATATCGTTCTTCTTTATTTCATGTATATCGCACATGGACATTATTATATGAAATCGTTTTAAGTGTGTCATTCACAATACCTTTTTTATCCAGCAAATGCCCGGATCTAACGTGTATAGTATTGACGTCATAGTACCTCTGACGTCCTCCATTTTCACCTTTGACTCCCCGATGCACGTGGTCGTGTGTAATTATGATCAGATTGGTATACAGGACACCAGTGAATCTACTTATGGTGACAGGTAAGTTAAAGTTTTATTATTTAAGATTGAATATTTCTACTTATTTTCAGTATTTGTAACGAATTCATAAACGTGCCTTCTATTCATATTTTCATATTTGTAACAAAGTACAGTTTTAAAGTTTATGATTAGCGTGGACTAGTTGTCACACAGTGCTTTCTCACCAGTGAGGAGCGGACGGGCGGTAACCCTCTCCCCGTCCCTCCCTATTTTCCATCTCTCCCCCGTCCATTTTACGCAGTTCATCCCTTACCACTAAAAGCGCCAACTGTACTTAAAATCTTATTTCAAAATCTGAAAACAAAAATTATGTTTGACAGTGTAAGCCCCGTAAAAGAGATTCAGCAGCAGAAGGCGGAGCTTAGCCAATCAGAGATCAGTTTGTGCCCCGCTAATGTCCTAGGAAGGTGCATTACGGGAAGGATTCGACTAGGGAGGACCATTATGTTAAAGGCAGAACTTATAGGTAAGATAAACATGGCAAATATGTCTCCATGACAGCAGCAATATGAATAATTTAGTACACACAAACTAATATTCCAGGAGAAGAAGAAACAAAACATGAGATGCACAGCCGAACAGAGGGCAACAGTGTTATAACACAGCTATATGCGTTCTTTTGTGTTTGATGGTGTGATTTGATGTTCCTTGTCCATTTTGCTTCTTCCTCCCTCTCTCTTTGTGTGTCTGCTCTGTATTTTTGCATTGGGTGCTCTTGGGGTTTTCTGCTTGTTTACTCTGTGTTAATTATCAGAGGGGTGTTTCGGAGTTTTGCTGTGGGCGCTGCATCCGAGACTGTTGACAATCGCCTTACTTTTTCAGAAATTCGAAGTTGTGCAATGTTAACTGTTCATTATTTACAGGTGATTATCCGTCAGAGGTCAGTTTCCAAGCACTGAGCTGTAAGGCGGTAGGCAAGGCTGATACGTTCCCAATTTTGCTCGGAGGGTATGTATTGTATTACGTTTATCGTTTGTGTATGTTGACATTGTTTTGTACAATTTCTTGATTTGACTGTTGAAACATGTCTTGAGTGTTAGAATATTCCTTTCTCCTTGTGAGCTTAAGTGGCGCAAATGGTTATCAGTTCGTACGCAGTTCGCCCTCCCGTCCGTCCGTCAATTTACCTGACTTTGATATTAAGCATGTGTCAAAAGTGACTGTACTTCAATCTCCTCTTGATTAGAAGTTTGAACTTAATCTGTTAACAGTATTTCCTTTTTATAATCACCCTTGGAATGATTGCTTCACAAACATTTTCTTGTAGTGAAAACTCATCTATAGGTCTGTAAGAACTCGACGCATGCAAGTAACATTATGATGCAAAGTAGAAAACAAGATCAATCCACCAATCTCATAAGACAGGTCCTTGGATGAATAAAATGAATATATGAGAGATAAAAAGTCATGGTAATAATAAATTAGCAAATGAATTCGATAATCATAGCAGACTCTATGCCTATTCAATTAATTATAATTTTACTTCAGATGTGGGGACGGCATAATTATTCCTAAGGACATAGGGTTTACAACAGAAGGAAAAACAGCAAAAAGTCCTTTCTTCAAATCATTTCGCCTGCGCGGAAGTAGAACGGTGACATTTGAGTGCACATTTGTGATATGTAAAACGCCATGTGACGGGGTAAGAATCTGCATGAT